>JASTWF010000300.1:395090-480570 GCA_030390025.1 Squalus acanthias | reverse complement strand
TAAACAGAGACAGGGTCTAGTGTAATATAAACAGAGACAGGGTCTAGTGTAAAATAAACAGAGACAGGTCTAGTGTAATATAAACAGAGACAGGGTCCAGTGTAATATAAACAGAGACAGGGTCTAGTGTAATATAAACAGAGAAAGGGTCTAGTGTAAAATAAAAGAGACAGGTCTAGTGTAATATAAACAGAGACAGGGCCCTGGTGTAATATAAACAGAGACAGTGTCTAGGTTAGTAAAAAACAGAGACAGGGTCTAGTGTAATATAAACAGAGACAGGTCTAGTGTAATATAAACAGAGACAGGGTCTAGTGTAATATAAACAGAGACAGGGTCTAGTGTAATATAAACAAGACAGGGTCTAGTGTAATATAAACAGAGACAGGGTCTAGTGTAAATAAACAGAGACAGGGTCTAGTGTAATAAAACAGAGACAGGGTCTAGTGTAAATAAAACAGAGACAGGGTCTAGTGTAATATAAACAGAGACAGGGTCTAGTGTAATATAAACAGAGACAGGGTCTAGTGTAATATAAACAGAGACAGGGTCTAGTGTAATATAAACAGAGACAGGGTCTAGTGTAATAAAACAGAGACAGTTCTAGTGTATATAAACAGAGACAGGTCTAGTGTAATATAAACAGAGACAGGGTCTAGTGTAATATAAACAGAGACAGGGTCTAGTGTAATATAAACAGAGACAGGTCTAGTGTAATATAAACAGAGACAGGTCTAGTGTAATATAAACAGAGACAGGGTCTAGTGTAATATAAACAGAGACAGGGTCTAGTGTAATATAAACAGAGACAGGGTCAGTGTAATATAAACAGAGACAGGGTCCAGTGTAATATAACAGAGACTAGGGTCTAGTGTAATCATAAACAGAGACAGGGTCTAATGTAATATAACCGAAGACAGGGTCTAGTGTAATATAAACAGAGACAGGACTAGTGTAATATAAACAGAGACAGGGTCTAGTGTAATATAAACAGAGACAGGTCTAGTGTAAATATAAACAGAGACAGGTCTAGTGTAATATAAACAGAGACAGGTCTGAGTGTAGTAATAAAAAGAGACAGGTCTAGTGTAATATAAAACAGAGACAGGTCTAGTGTAAAATAAACAGAGACAGGGTCTAGTGTAATATAAACAGAGACAGGGTCTAGTGTAATATAAACAAGACAGGGTCTGTGTAATATAAACAGAGACAGGTCTAGTGTAATATAAACAAGAGACAGGTCTAGTGTAATATAAACAGAGACAGGGTCTAGTGTAATATAAACAGAGACAGGGTCTAGTGTAATATAAACAGAGACAGGTCTAGTGTAATAAAACAGAGACAGGGTCTAGTGTAATATAAACAGAGACAGGTCTAGTGTAATATAAACAGAGACAGGGTCTAGTGTAATATAAACAGAGACAGGGTCTAGTGTAATATAAACAGAGACAGGGTCTAGTGTAATATAAACAGAGACAGGTCTAGTGTAATATAAACAGAGACAGGGTCTAGTGTAATATAAACAGAGACAGGGTCTAGTAATATAAACAGAGACAGGGTCTAGTGTAATATAAACAGAGACAGGGTCTAGTGTAATATAAACAGAGACAGGTCTAGTGTAATATAAACAGAGACAGGGTCTAGTGTAATATAAACAGAGACAGGGTCTAGTGTAATATAAACAGAGACAGGGTCTAGTGTAATATAAACAGAGACAGGGTCTAGTGTAATATAAACAGAGACAGGGTCTAGTGTAATATAAACAGAGACAGGGTCTAAATATAAACAGAGACAGGGTCTAGTGTAATATAAACAGAGACAGGGTCTAGTGTAATATAAACAGAGACAGGGTCTAGTGTAATATAAACAGAGACAGGGTCTAGTGTAATATAAACAGAGACAGGGTCTAGTGTAATATAAACAGAGACAGGGTCTAGTGTAATATAAACAGAGACAGGGTCTAGTGTAATATAAACAGAGACAGGGTCTAGTGTAATATAAACAGAGACAGGTCTAGTGTAATAAAACAAGAGACAGGGTCTAGTGTAATATAAACAGAGACAGGGTCTAGTGTAATATAAACAGAGACAGGGTCTAGTGTAATATAAACAGAGACAGGGTCTAGTGTAATATAAACAGAGACAGGGTCTAGTGTAATATAAACAGAGACAGGTCTAGTGTAATATAAACAGAGACAGGGTCTAGTGTAATATAAACAGAGACAGGGTCTAGTGTAATAAACAGAGACAGGGTCTAGTGTAATATAAACAGAGACAGGGTCTAGTGTAATATAAACAGAGACAGGGAATAGTGAACTATAAACAGAGACAGGGTTAAGTGAAATATAAACAGAGACAGGGTCTAGTGTAATATAAACAGAGACAGGTCTAGTGTAATATAAACAGAGACAGGGTCTAGTGTAATATAAACAAGACAGGGTCTAGTGTAATATAAACAGAGACAGGGTCCTAGTGTAATATAAACAGAGACAGGGTCTAGTGTAATATAAACAGAGACAGGGTCTAGTGTAATATAAACAGAGACAGGGTCTAGTGTAATATAAACAGAGACAGGGTCTAGTGTAATATAAACAGAGACAGGGTCTAGTGTAATATAAACAGAGACAGGGTCTGTGTAATATAAACAGAGACAGGGTCTAGTGTAATATAAACAGAGACAGGGTCTAGTGTAATATAAACAGAGACAGGGTCTAGTGTAATATAAACAGAGACAGGGTCTAGTGTAATATAAACAGAGACAGGGTCTAGTGTAATATAAACAGAGACAGGTCTAGTGTAATATAAACAGAGACAGGGTCTAGTGTAATATAAACAGAGACAGGGTCTAGTGTAATATAAACAGAGACAGGGTCTAGTGTAATAAAACAGAGACAGGGTCTAGTGTAATATAAACAGAGACAGGTCCAGTGTAATATAAACAGAGACAGGTCTAGTGTAATATAAACAGAGACAGGGTCTAGTGTAATATAAACAGAGACAGGGTCTAGTGTAATATAAACAGAGACAGGGTCTAGTGTAATATAAACAGAGACAGGGTCTAGTGTAATATAAACAGAGACAGGGTCTAGTGTAATATAAACAGAGACAGGGTCTAGTGTAATATAAACAGAGACAGGGTCTAGTGTAATATAAACAGAGACAGGGTCTAGTGTAATATAAACAGAGACAGGTCTAGTGTAATATAAACAGAGACAGGGTCTAGTGTAATATAAACAGAGACAGGTCTAGTGTAATATAAACAGAGACAGTCTAGTGTAATATAAACAGAGACAGGGTCTAGTGTAATATAAACAGAGACAGGGTCTAGTGTAATATAAACAGAGACAGGGTCTAGTGTAATATAAACAGAGACAGGGTCTAGTGTAATATAAACAGAGACAGGGTCTAGTGTAATATAAACAGAGACAGGGTCTAGTGTAATATAAACAGAGACAGGTCTAGTGTAATATAAAGAGAGACAGGTCTAGTGTAATATAAACAGAGACAGGGTCTAGTGTAATATAAACAGAGACAGGGTCTAGTGTAATATAAACAGAGACAGGGTCTAGTGTAATATAAACAGAGACAGGGTCTTGTGTAATATAAACAGAGACAGGGTCTAGTGTAATATAAACAGAGACAGGTCTAGTGTAAATAAAAAGAGACAGGGTCTAGTGTAATATAAACAGAGACAGGGTCTAGTGTAATATAAACAGAGACAGGGTCTAGTGTAATATAAACAGAGACAGGGTCTAGTGTAATATAAACAGAGACAGGGTCTAGTGTAATATAAACAGAGACAGGGTCTAGTGTAATATAAACAGAGACAGGGTCTAGTGTAATATAAACAGAGACAGGGTCTAGTGTAATATAAACAGAGACAGGGTCTAGTGTAATATAACAGAGACAGGGTCTAGTGTAATATAAACAGAGACAGGTCTAGTGTAATATAAACAGAGACAGGGTCTAGTGTAATATAAACAGAGACAGGGTCTAGTGTAATATAAACAGAGACAGGGTCTAGTGTAATATAAACAGAGACAGGGTCTAGTGTAATATAAACAGAGACAGGTCTAGTGTAATATAAACAGAGACAGGGTAGTGTAATATAAACAGAGACAGGGTCTAGTGTAATATAAACAGAGACAGGGTCTAGTGTAATATAAACAGAGACAGGGTCTAGTGTAATATAAACAGAGACAGGGTCTAGTGTAATATAAACAGAGACAGGGTCTAGTGTAATATAAACAGAGACAGGTCTTATGTAATATAAACAGAGACAGGTCTAGTGTAATATAAACAGAGACAGGGTCTAGTGTAATATAAACAGAGACAGGGTCTAGTGTAATATAAACAGAGACAGGTCTAGTGTAATATAAACAGAGACAGGGTCTAGTGTAATATAAACAGAGACAGGGTCTAGTGTAATATAAACAGAGACAGGGTCTAGTGTAATATAAAAGAGACAGGGTCTAGTGTAATATAAACAGAGACAGGGTCTAGTGTAATATAAACAGAGACAGGGTCTAGTGTAATATAAACAGAGACAGGGTCTAGTGTAATATAAACAGAGACAGGGTCTAGTGTAATATAAACAGAGACAGGGTCTAGTGTAATATAAACAGAGACAGGGTCTAGTGTAATATAAACAGAGACAGGGTCTAGTGTAATATAAACAGAGACAGGGTCTAGTGTAATATAAACAGAGACAGGGTCTAGTGTAATATAAACAGAGACAGGGTCTAGTGTAATATAAACAGAGACAGGGTCTAGTGTAATATAAACAGAGACAGGGTCTAGTGTAATATAAACAGAGACAGGGTCTAGTGTAATATAAACAGAGACAGGGTCTAGTGTAATATAAACAGAGACAGGGTCTAGTGTAATATAAACAGAGACAGGGTCTAGTGTAATATAAACAGAGACAGGGTCTAGTGTAATATAAACAGAGACAGGGTCTAGTGTAATATAAACAGAGACAGGGTCTAGTGTAATATAAACAGAGACAGGTCTAGTGTAATATAAACAGAGACAGGGTCTAGTGTAATATAAACAGAGACAGGGTCTAGTGTAATATAAACAGAGACAGGGTCTAGTGTAATATAAACAGAGACAGGGTCTAGTGTAATATAAACAGAGACAGGGTCTAGTGTAATATAAACAGAGACAGGGTCTAGTGTAATATAAACAGAGACAGGGTCTAGTGTAATATAAACAGAGACAGGGTCTAGTGTAATATAAACAGAGACAGGGTCTAGTGTAATATAAACAGAGACAGGGTCTAGTGTAATATAAACAGAGACAGGGTCTAGTGTAATATAAACAGAGACAGGGTCTAGTGTAATATAAACAGAGACAGGGTCTAGTGTAATATAAACAGAGACAGGTCTAGTGTAATATAAACAGAGACAGGGTCTAGTGTAATATAAACAGAGACAGGGTCTAGTGTAATATAAACAGAGACAGGGTCTAGTGTAATATAAACAGAGACAGGGTCTAGTGTAATATAAACAGAGACAGGGTCTAGTGTAATATAAACAGAGACAGGGTCTAGTGTAATATAAACAGAGACAGGGTCTAGTGTAATATAAACAGAGACAGGGTCTAGTGTAATATAAACAGAGACAGGGTCTAGTGTAATATAAACAGAGACAGGGTCTAGTGTAATATAAACAGAGACAGGGTCTAGTGTAATATAAACAGAGACAGGGTCTAGTGTAATATAAACAGAGACAGGGTCTAGTGTAATATAAACAGAGACAGGGTCTAGTGTAATATAAACAGAGACAGGGTCTAGTGTAATATAAACAGAGACAGGGTCTAGTGTAATATAAACAGAGACAGGGTCTAGTGTAATATAAACAGAGACAGGGTCTAGTGTAATATAAACAGAGACAGGGTCTAGTGTAATAAAACAGAGACAGGGTCTAGTGTAATATAAACAGAGACAGGGTCTAGTGTAATATAAACAGAGACAGGGTCTAGTGTAATATAAACAGAGACAGGGTCTAGTGTAATATAAACAGAGACAGGGTCAGTGTAATATAAACAGAGACAGGGTCTAGTGTAATATAAACAGAGACAGGGTCTAGTGTAATATAAACAGAGACAGGGTCTAGTGTAATATAAACAGAGACAGGGTCTAGTGTAATATAAACAGAGACAGGGTCTAGTGTAATATAAACAGAGACAGGGTCTAGTGTAATATAAACAGAGACAGGGTCTAGTGTAATATAAACAGAGACAGGGTCTAGTGTAATATAAACAGAGACAGGGTCTAGTGTAATATAAACAGAGACAGGGTCTAGTGTAATATAAACAGAGACAGGGTCTAGTGTAATATAAACAGAGACAGGGTCTAGTGTAATATAAACAGAGACAGGGTCTAGTGTAATATAAACAGAGACAGGGTCTAGTGTAATATAAACAGAGACAGGGTCTAGTGTAATATAAACAGAGACAGGGTCTAGTGTAATATAAACAGAGACAGGGTCTAGTGTAATATAAACAGAGACAGGGTCTAGTGTAATATAAACAGAGACAGGGTCTAGTGTAATATAAACAGAGACAGGGTCTAGTGTAATATAAACAGAGACAGGGTCTAGTGTAATATAAACAGAGACAGGGTCTAGTGTAATATAAACAGAGACAGGGTCTAGTGTAATATAAACAGAGACAGGGTCTAGTGTAATATAAACAGAGACAGGGTCTAGTGTAATATAAACAGAGACAGGGTCTAGTGTAATATAAACAGAGACAGGGTCTAGTGTAATATAAACAGAGACAGGGTCTAGTGTAATATAAACAGAGACAGGTCTAGTGTAATATAAACAGAGACAGGGTCTAGTGTAATATAAACAGAGACAGGGTCTAGTGTAATATAAACAGAGACAGGGTCTAGTGTAATATAAACAGAGACAGGGTCTAGTGTAATATAAACAGAGACAGGGTCTAGTGTAATATAAACAGAGACAGGGTCTAGTGTAATATAAACAGAGACAGGGTCTAGTGTAATATAAACAGAGACAGGGTCTAGTGTAATATAAACAGAGACAGGGTCTAGTGTAATATAAACAGAGACAGGGTCTAGTGTAATATAAACAGAGACAGGGTCTAGTGTAATATAAACAGAGACAGGGTCTAGTGTAATATAAACAGAGACAGGGTCTAGTGTAATATAAACAGAGACAGGGTCTAGTGTAATATAAACAGAGACAGGGTCTGTGTAATATAAACAGAGACAGGGTCTAGTGTAATATAAACAGAGAACAGGGTCTAGTGTAATATAAACAGAGACAGGGTCTAGTGTAATATAAACAGAGACAGGGTCTAGTGTAATATAAACAGAGACAGGTCTAGTGTAATATAAACAGAGACAGGGTCTAGTGTAATATAAACAGAGACAGGGTCTAGTGTAATATAAACAGAGACAGGGTCTAGTGTAATATAAACAGAGACAGGGTCTAGTGTAATATAAACAGAGACAGGGTCTAGTGTAATATAAACAGAGACAGGGTCTAGTGTAATATAAACAGAGACAGGGTCTAGTGTAATATAAACAGAGACAGGGTCTAGTGTAATATAAACAGAGACAGGGTCTAGTGTAATATAAACAGAGACAGGGTCTAGTGTAATATAAACAGAGACAGGGTCTAGTGTAATATAAACAGAGACAGGGTCTAGTGTAATATAAACAGAGACAGGGTCTAGTGTAATATAAACAGAGACAGGGTCTAGTGTAATATAAACAGAGACAGGGTCTAGTGTAATATAAACAGAGACAGGGTCTAGTGTAATATAAACAGAGACAGGGTCTAGTGTAATATAAACAGAGACAGGGTCTAGTGTAATATAAACAGAGACAGGGTCTAGTGTAATATAAACAGAGACAGGTCTAGTGTAATATAAACAGAGACAGGGTCTAGTGTAATATAAACAGAGACAGGGTCTAGTGTAATATAAACAGAGACAGGGTCTAGTGTAATATAAACAGAGACAGGGTCTAGTGTAATATAAACAGAGACAGGGTCTAGTGTAATATAAACAGAGACAGGGTCTAGTGTAATATAAACAGAGACAGGCCTAGTGTAATATAAACAGAGACAGGGTCTAGTGTAATATAAACAGAGACAGGGTCTAGTGTAATATAAACAGAGACAGGTCTAGTGTAATATAAACAGAGACAGGGTCTAGTGTAATATAAACAGAGACAGGGTCTAGTGTAATATAAACAGAGACAGGGTCTAGTGTAATATAAACAGAGACAGGGTCTAGTGTAATATAAACAGAGACAGGGTCTAGTGTAATATAAACAGAGACAGGGTCTAGTGTAATATAAACAGAGACAGGGTCTAGTGTAATATAAACAGAGACAGGGTCTAGTGTAATATAAACAGAGACAGGGTCTAGTGTAATATAAACAGAGACAGGGTCTAGTGTAATATAAACAGAGACAGGGTCTAGTGTAATATAAACAGAGACAGGGTCTAGTGTAATATAAACAGAGACAGGGTCTAGTGTAATATAAACAGAGACAGGGTCTAGTGTAATATAAACAGAGACAGGGTCTAGTGTAATATAAACAGAGACAGGGTCTAGTGTAATATAAACAGAGACAGGGTCTAGTGTAATATAAACAGAGACAGGGTCTAGTGTAATATAAACAGAGACAGGGTCTAGTGTAATATAAACAGAGACAGGGTCTAGTGTAATATAAACAGAGACAGGGTCTAGTGTAATATAAACAGAGACAGGGTCTAGTGTAATATAAACAGAGACAGGGTCTAGTGTAATATAAACAGAGACAGGGTCTAGTGTAATATAAACAGAGACAGGGTCTAGTGTAATATAAACAGAGACAGGGTCTAGTGTAATATAAACAGAGACAGGGTCTAGTGTAATATAAACAGAGACAGGGTCTAGTGTAATATAAACAGAGACAGGTCTAGTGTAATATAAACAGAGACAGGGTCTAGTGTAATATAAACAGAGACAGGGTCTAGTGTAATATAAACAGAGACAGGGTCTAGTGTAATATAAACAGAGACAGGGTCTAGTGTAATATAAACAGAGACAGGGTCTAGTGTAATATAAACAGAGACAGGGTCTAGTGTAATATAAACAGAGACAGGGTCTAGTGTAATATAAACAGAGACAGGGTCTAGTGTAATATAAACAGAGACAGGGTCTAGTGTAATATAAACAGAGACAGGGTCTAGTGTAATATAAACAGAGACAGGGTCTAGTGTAATATAAACAGAGACAGGTCTAGTGTAATATAAACAGAGACAGGGTCTAGTGTAATATAAACAGAGACAGGGTCTAGTGTAATATAAACAGAGACAGGGTCTAGTGTAATATAAACAGAGACAGGGTCTAGTGTAATATAAACAGAGACAGGGTCTAGTGTAATATAAACAGAGACAGGGTCTAGTGTAATATAAACAGAGACAGGGTCTAGTGTAATATAAACAGAGACAGGGTCTAGTGTAATATAAACAGAGACAGGGTCTAGTGTAATATAAACAGAGACAGGGTCTAGTGTAATATAAACAGAGACAGGGTCTAGTGTAATATAAACAGAGACAGGGTCTAGTGTAATATAAACAGAGACAGGGTCTAGTGTAATATAAACAGAGACAGGGTCTAGTGTAATATAAACAGAGACAGGGTCTAGTGTAATATAAACAGAGACAGGGTCTAGTGTAATATAAACAGAGACAGGGTCTAGTGTAATATAAACAGAGACAGGGTCTAGTGTAATATAAACAGAGACAGGGTCTAGTGTAATATAAACAGAGACAGGGTCTAGTGTAATATAAACAGAGACAGGGTCTAGTGTAATATAAACAGAGACAGGGTCTAGTGTAATATAAACAGAGACAGGGTCTAGTGTAATATAAACAGAGACAGGGTCTAGTGTAATATAAACAGAGACAGGGTCTAGTGTAATATAAACAGAGACAGGTCTAGTGTAATATAAACAGAGACAGGGTCTAGTGTAATATAAACAGAGACAGGGTCTAGTGTAATATAAACAGAGACAGGGTCTAGTGTAATATAAACAGAGACAGGGTCTAGTGTAATATAAACAGAGACAGGGTCTAGTGTAATATAAACAGAGACAGGGTCTAGTGTAATATAAACAGAGACAGGGTCTAGTGTAATATAAACAGAGACAGGGTCTAGTGTAATATAAACAGAGACAGGGTCTAGTGTAATATAAACAGAGACAGGGTCTAGTGTAATATAAACAGAGACAGGGTCTAGTGTAATATAAACAGAGACAGGGTCTAGTGTAATATAAACAGAGACAGGGTCTAGTGTAATATAAACAGAGACAGGGTCTAGTGTAATATAAACAGAGACAGGGTCTAGTGTAATATAAACAGAGACAGGTCTAGTGTAATATAAACAGAGACAGGGTCTAGTGTAATATAAACAGAGACAGGGTCTAGTGTAATATAAACAGAGACAGGGTCTAGTGTAATATAAACAGAGACAGGGTCTAGTGTAATATAAACAGAGACAGGGTCTAGTGTAATATAAACAGAGACAGGGTCTAGTGTAATATAAACAGAGACAGGGTCTAGTGTAATATAAACAGAGACAGGGTCTAGTGTAATATAAACAGAGACAGGGTCTAGTGTAATATAAACAGAGACAGGGTCTAGTGTAATATAAACAGAGACAGGGTCTAGTGTAATATAAACAGAGACAGGGTCTAGTGTAATATAAACAGAGACAGGGTCTAGTGTAATATAAACAGAGACAGGGTCTAGTGTAATATAAACAGAGACAGGGTCTAGTGTAATATAAACAGAGACAGGGTCTAGTGTAATATAAACAGAGACAGGGTCTAGTGTAATATAAACAGAGACAGGGTCTAGTGTAATATAAACAGAGACAGGTCTAGTGTAATATAAACAGAGACAGGGTCTAGTGTAATATAAACAGAGACAGGGTCTAGTGTAATATAAACAGAGACAGGGTCTAGTGTAATATAAACAGAGACAGGGTCTAGTGTAATATAAACAGAGACAGGGTCTAGTGTAATATAAACAGAGACAGGGTCTAGTGTAATATAAACAGAGACAGGGTCTAGTGTAATATAAACAGAGACAGGGTCTAGTGTAATATAAACAGAGACAGGGTCTAGTGTAATATAAACAGAGACAGGGTCTAGTGTAATATAAACAGAGACAGGGTCTAGTGTAATATAAACAGAGACAGGGTCTAGTGTAATATAAACAGAGACAGGGTCTAGTGTAATATAAACAGAGACAGGGTCTAGTGTAATATAAACAGAGACAGGGTCTAGTGTAATATAAACAGAGACAGGGTCTAGTGTAATATAAACAGAGACAGGGTCTAGTGTAATATAAACAGAGACAGGGTCTAGTGTAATATAAACAGAGACAGGGTCTAGTGTAATATAAACAGAGACAGGGTCTAGTGTAATATAAACAGAGACAGGGTCTAGTGTAATATAAACAGAGACAGGGTCTAGTGTAATATAAACAGAGACAGGGTCTAGTGTAATATAAACAGAGACAGGTCTAGTGTAATATAAACAGAGACAGGGTCTAGTGTAATATAAACAGAGACAGGGTCTAGTGTAATATAAACAGAGACAGGGTCTAGTGTAATATAAACAGAGACAGGGTCTAGTGTAATATAAACAGAGACAGGGTCTAGTGTAATATAAACAGAGACAGGGTCTAGTGTAATATAAACAGAGACAGGGTCTAGTGTAATATAAACAGAGACAGGGTCTAGTGTAATATAAACAGAGACAGGGTCTAGTGTAATATAAACAGAGACAGGGTCTAGTGTAATATAAACAGAGACAGGGTCTAGTGTAATATAAACAGAGACAGGGTCTAGTGTAATATAAACAGAGACAGGGTCTAGTGTAATATAAACAGAGACAGGGTCTAGTGTAATATAAACAGAGACAGGGTCTAGTGTAATATAAACAGAGACAGGGTCTAGTGTAATATAAACAGAGACAGGGTCTAGTGTAATATAAACAGAGACAGGGTCTAGTGTAATATAAACAGAGACAGGGTCTAGTGTAATATAAACAGAGACAGGGTCTAGTGTAATATAAACAGAGACAGGGTCTAGTGTAATATAAACAGAGACAGGGTCTAGTGTAATATAAACAGAGACAGGGTCTAGTGTAATATAAACAGAGACAGGGTCTAGTGTAATATAAACAGAGACAGGGTCTAGTGTAATATAAACAGAGACAGGGTCTAGTGTAATATAAACAGAGACAGGGTCTAGTGTAATATAAACAGAGACAGGTCTAGTGTAATATAAACAGAGACAGGGTCTAGTGTAATATAAACAGAGACAGGGTCTAGTGTAATATAAACAGAGACAGGGTCTAGTGTAATATAAACAGAGACAGGGTCTAGTGTAATATAAACAGAGACAGGGTCTAGTGTAATATAAACAGAGACAGGGTCTAGTGTAATATAAACAGAGACAGGGTCTAGTGTAATATAAACAGAGACAGGGTCTAGTGTAATATAAACAGAGACAGGGTCTAGTGTAATATAAACAGAGACAGGGTCTAGTGTAATATAAACAGAGACAGGGTCTAGTGTAATATAAACAGAGACAGGGTCTAGTGTAATATAAACAGAGACAGGGTCTAGTGTAATATAAACAGAGACAGGGTCTAGTGTAATATAAACAGAGACAGGGTCTAGTGTAATATAAACAGAGACAGGGTCTAGTGTAATATAAACAGAGACAGGGTCTAGTGTAATATAAACAGAGACAGGGTCTAGTGTAATATAAACAGAGACAGGGTCTAGTGTAATATAAACAGAGACAGGGTCTAGTGTAATATAAACAGAGACAGGGTCTAGTGTAATATAAACAGAGACAGGGTCTAGTGTAATATAAACAGAGACAGGGTCTAGTGTAATATAAACAGAGACAGGGTCTAGTAATATAAACAGAGACAGGGTCTAGTGTAATATAAACAGAGACAGGGTCTAGTGTAATATAAACAGAGACAGGGTCTAGTGTAATATAAACAGAGACAGGGTCTAGTGTAATATAAACAGAGACAGGGTCTAGTGTAATATAAACAGAGACAGGGTCTAGTGTAATATAAACAGAGACAGGGTCTAGTGTAATATAAACAGAGACAGGGTCTAGTGTAATATAAACAGAGACAGGGTCTAGTGTAATATAAACAGAGACAGGGTCTAGTGTAATATAAACAGAGACAGGGTCTAGTGTAATATAAACAGAGACAGGTCTAGTGTAATATAAACAGAGACAGGGTCTAGTGTAATATAAACAGAGACAGGGTCTAGTGTAATATAAACAGAGACAGGGTCTAGTGTAATATAAACAGAGACAGGGTCTAGTGTAATATAAACAGAGACAGGGTCTAGTGTAATATAAACAGAGACAGGGTCTAGTGTAATATAAACAGAGACAGGGTCTAGTGTAATATAAACAGAGACAGGGTCTAGTGTAATATAAACAGAGACAGGGTCTAGTGTAATATAAACAGAGACAGGGTCTAGTGTAATATAAACAGAGACAGGGTCTAGTGTAATATAAACAGAGACAGGTCTAGTGTAATATAAACAGAGACAGGGTCTAGTGTAATATAAACAGAGACAGGGTCTAGTGTAATATAAACAGAGACAGGGTCTAGTGTAATATAAACAGAGACAGGGTCTAGTGTAATATAAACAGAGACAGGGTCTAGTGTAATATAAACAGAGACAGGTCTAGTGTAATATAAACAGAGACAGGGTCTAGTGTAATATAAACAGAGACAGGGTCTAGTGTAATATAAACAGAGACAGGGTCTAGTGTAATATAAACAGAGACAGGGTCTAGTGTAATATAAACAGAGACAGGGTCTAGTGTAATAAAACAGAGACAGGGTCTAGTGTAATATAAACAGAGACAGGGTCTAGTGTAATATAAACAGAGACAGGGTCTAGTGTAATATAAACAGAGACAGGGTCTAGTGTAATATAAACAGAGACAGGGTCTAGTGTAATATAAACAGAGACAGGGTCTAGTGTAATATAAACAGAGACAGGGTCTAGTGTAATATAAACAGAGACAGGTCTAGTGTAATATAAACAGAGACAGGGTCTAGTGTAATATAAACAGAGACAGGGTCTAGTGTAATATAAACAGAGACAGGGTCTAGTGTAATATAAACAGAGACAGGGTCTAGTGTAATATAAACAGAGACAGGGTCTAGTGTAATATAAACAGAGACAGGGTCTAGTGTAATATAAACAGAGACAGGGTCTAGTGTAATATAAACAGAGACAGGGTCTAGTGTAATATAAACAGAGACAGGGTCTAGTGTAATATAAACAGAGACAGGGTCTAGTGTAATATAAACAGAGACAGGGTCTAGTGTAATATAAACAGAGACAGGGTCTAGTGTAATATAAACAGAGACAGGGTCTAGTGTAATATAAACAGAGACAGGTCTAGTGTAATATAAACAGAGACAGGGTCTAGTGTAATATAAACAGAGACAGGGTCTAGTGTAATATAAACAGAGACAGGGTCTAGTGTAATATAAACAGAGACAGGGTCTAGTGTAATATAAACAGAGACAGGGTCTAGTGTAATATAAACAGAGACAGGGTCTAGTGTAATATAAACAGAGACAGGGTCTAGTGTAATATAAACAGAGACAGGGTCTAGTGTAATATAAACAGAGACAGGGTCTAGTGTAATATAAACAGAGACAGGGTCTAGTGTAATATAAACAGAGACAGGGTCTAGTGTAATATAAACAGAGACAGGGTCTAGTGTAATATAAACAGAGACAGGGTCTAGTGTAATATAAACAGAGACAGGGTCTAGTGTAATATAAACAGAGACAGGGTCTAGTGTAATATAAACAGAGACAGGGTCTAGTGTAATATAAACAGAGACAGGGTCTAGTGTAATATAAACAGAGACAGGGTCTAGTGTAATATAAACAGAGACAGGGTCTAGTGTAATATAAACAGAGACAGGGTCTAGTGTAATATAAACAGAGACAGGGTCTAGTGTAATATAAACAGAGACAGGGTCTAGTGTAATATAAACAGAGACAGGGTCTAGTGTAATATAAACAGAGACAGGGTCTAGTGTAATATAAACAGAGACAGGGTCTAGTGTAATATAAACAGAGACAGGGTCTAGTGTAATATAAACAGAGACAGGGTCTAGTGTAATATAAACAGAGACAGGGTCTAGTGTAATATAAACAGAGACAGGGTCTAGTGTAATATAAACAGAGACAGGGTCTAGTGTAATATAAACAGAGACAGGGTCTAGTGTAATATAAACAGAGACAGGGTCTAGTGTAATATAAAGAGACAGGGTCTAGTGTAATATAAACAGAGACAGGGTCTAGTGTAATATAAACAGAGACAGGGTCTAGTGTAATATAAACAGAGACAGGGTCTAGTGTAATATAAACAGAGACAGGTCTAGTGTAATATAAACAGAGACAGGGTCTAGTGTAATATAAACAGAGACAGGGTCTAGTGTAATATAAACAGAGACAGGGTCTAGTGTAATATAAACAGAGACAGGGTCTAGTGTAATATAAACAGAGACAGGGTCTAGTGTAATATAAACAGAGACAGGGTCTAGTGTAATATAAACAGAGACAGGGTCTAGTGTAATATAAACAGAGACAGGGTCTAGTGTAATATAAACAGAGACAGGGTCTAGTGTAATATAAACAGAGACAGGGTCTAGTGTAATATAAACAGAGACAGGGTCTAGTGTAATATAAACAGAGACAGGGTCTAGTGTAATATAAACAGAGACAGGGTCTAGTGTAATATAAACAGAGACAGGGTCTAGTGTAATATAAACAGAGACAGGGTCTAGTGTAATATAAACAGAGACAGGGTCTAGTGTAATATAAACAGAGACAGGGTCTAGTGTAATATAAACAGAGACAGGGTCTAGTGTAATATAAACAGAGACAGGTCTAGTGTAATATAAACAGAGACAGGGTCTAGTGTAATATAAACAGAGACAGGGTCTAGTGTAATATAAACAGAGACAGGTCTAGTGTAATATAAACAGAGACAGGGTCTAGTGTAATATAAACAGAGACAGGGTCTAGTGTAATATAAACAGAGACAGGGTCTAGTGTAATATAAACAGAGACAGGGTCTAGTGTAATATAAACAGAGACAGGGTCTAGTGTAATATAAACAGAGACAGGGTCTAGTGTAATATAAACAGAGACAGGGTCTAGTGTAATATAAACAGAGACAGGGTCTAGTGTAATATAAACAGAGACAGGGTCTAGTGTAATATAAACAGAGACAGGGTCTAGTGTAATATAAACAGAGACAGGGTCTAGTGTAATATAAACAGAGACAGGGTCTAGTGTAATATAAACAGAGACAGGGTCTAGTGTAATATAAACAGAGACAGGGTCTAGTGTAATATAAACAGAGACAGGGTCTAGTGTAATATAAACAGAGACAGGGTCTAGTGTAATATAAACAGAGACAGGGTCTAGTGTAATATAAACAGAGACAGGGTCTAGTGTAATATAAACAGAGACAGGGTCTAGTGTAATATAAACAGAGACAGGGTCTAGTGTAATATAAACAGAGACAGGGTCTAGTGTAATATAAACAGAGACAGGGTCTAGTGTAATATAAACAGAGACAGGGTCTAGTGTAATATAAACAGAGACAGGGTCTAGTGTAATATAAACAGAGACAGGGTCTAGTGTAATATAAACAGAGACAGGGTCTAGTGTAATATAAACAGAGACAGGGTCTAGTGTAATATAAACAGAGACAGGGTCTAGTGTAATATAAACAGAGACAGGGTCTAGTGTAATATAAACAGAGACAGGGTCTAGTGTAATATAAACAGAGACAGGGTCTAGTGTAATATAAACAGAGACAGGGTCTAGTGTAATATAAACAGAGACAGGGTCTAGTGTAATATAAACAGAGACAGGGTCTAGTGTAATATAAACAGAGACAGGGTCTAGTGTAATATAAACAGAGACAGGGTCTAGTGTAATATAAACAGAGACAGGTCTAGTGTAATATAAACAGAGACAGGGTCTAGTGTAATATAAACAGAGACAGGGTCTAGTGTAATATAAACAGAGACAGGGTCTAGTGTAATATAAACAGAGACAGGGTCTAGTGTAATATAAACAGAGACAGGGTCTAGTGTAATATAAACAGAGACAGGGTCTAGTGTAATATAAACAGAGACAGGGTCTAGTGTAATATAAACAGAGACAGGGTCTAGTGTAATATAAACAGAGACAGGGTCTAGTGTAATATAAACAGAGACAGGGTCTAGTGTAATATAAACAGAGACAGGGTCTAGTGTAATATAAACAGAGACAGGGTCTAGTGTAATATAAACAGAGACAGGGTCTAGTGTAATATAAACAGAGACAGGGTCTAGTGTAATATAAACAGAGACAGGGTCTAGTGTAATATAAACAGAGACAGGGTCTAGTGTAATATAAACAGAGACAGGGTCTAGTGTAATATAAACAGAGACAGGGTCTAGTGTAATATAAACAGAGACAGGGTCTAGTGTAATATAAACAGAGACAGGGTCTAGTGTAATATAAACAGAGACAGGGTCTAGTGTAATATAAACAGAGACAGGTCTAGTGTAATATAAACAGAGACAGGGTCTAGTGTAATATAAACAGAGACAGGGTCTAGTGTAATATAAACAGAGACAGGGTCTAGTGTAATATAAACAGAGACAGGGTCTAGTGTAATATAAACAGAGACAGGGTCTAGTGTAATATAAACAGAGACAGGGTCTAGTGTAATATAAACAGAGACAGGGTCTAGTGTAATATAAACAGAGACAGGGTCTAGTGTAATATAAACAGAGACAGGGTCTAGTGTAATATAAACAGAGACAGGGTCTAGTGTAATATAAACAGAGACAGGGTCTAGTGTAATATAAACAGAGACAGGGTCTAGTGTAATATAAACAGAGACAGGGTCTAGTGTAATATAAACAGAGACAGGGTCTAGTGTAATATAAACAGAGACAGGGTCTAGTGTAATATAAACAGAGACAGGGTCTAGTGTAATATAAACAGAGACAGGGTCTAGTGTAATATAAACAGAGACAGGGTCTAGTGTAATATAAACAGAGACAGGGTCTAGTGTAATATAAACAGAGACAGGGTCTAGTGTAATATAAACAGAGACAGGGTCTAGTGTAATATAAACAGAGACAGGGTCTAGTGTAATATAAACAGAGACAGGGTCTAGTGTAATATAAACAGAGACAGGGTCTAGTGTAATATAAACAGAGACAGGGTCTAGTGTAATATAAACAGAGACAGGGTCTAGTGTAATATAAACAGAGACAGGGTCTAGTGTAATATAAACAGAGACAGGGTCTAGTGTAATATAAACAGAGACAGGGTCTAGTG
Organism: Squalus acanthias; assembly: GCA_030390025.1. Lineage (NCBI taxonomy): Eukaryota > Metazoa > Chordata > Chondrichthyes > Squaliformes > Squalidae > Squalus > Squalus acanthias. Next base: position 462,111 of record JASTWF010000300.1, on the reverse strand, counting down.
TAATATAAACAGAGACAGGGTCTAGTGTAATATAAACAGAGACAGGGTCTAGTGTAATATAAACAGAGACAGGGTCTAGTGTAATATAAACAGAGACAGGGTCTAGTGTAATATAAACAGAGACAGGGTCTAGTGTAATATAAACAGAGACAGGGTCTAGTGTAATATAAACAGAGACAGGGTCTAGTGTAATATAAACAGAGACAGGGTCTAGTGTAATATAAACAGAGACAGGGTCTAGTGTAATATAAACAGAGACAGGGTCTAGTGTAATATAAACAGAGACAGGGTCTAGTGTAATATAAACAGAGACAGGGTCTAGTGTAATATAAACAGAGACAGGGTCTAGTGTAATATAAACAGAGACAGGGTCTAGTGTAATATAAACAGAGACAGGGTCTAGTGTAATATAAACAGAGACAGGGTCTAGTGTAATATAAACAGAGACAGGGTCTAGTCTAATATATAACAGAGACAGGGTCTTGTGTAATATAAACAGAGACAGGGTCTAGTGTAATATAAACAGAGACAGGGTCTAGTGTAATATAAACAGAGACAGGGTCTAGTGTAATATAAACAGAGACAGGGTCTAGTGTAATATAAACAGAGACAGGGTCTAGTGTAATATAAACAGAGACAGGGTCTAGTGTAATATAAACAGAGACAGGGTCTAGTGTAATATAAACAGAGACAGGGTCTAGTGTAATATAAACAGAGACAGGGTCTAGTGTAATATAAACAGAGACAGGGTCTAGTGTAATATAAACAGAGACAGGGTCTAGTGTAATATAAACAGAGACAGGGTCTAGTGTAATATAAACAGAGACAGGGTCTAGTGTAATATAAACAGAGACAGGGTCTAGTGTAATATAAACAGAGACAGGGTCTAGTGTAATATAAACAGAGACAGGGTCTAGTGTAATATAAACAGAGACAGGGTCTAGTGTAATATAAACAGAGACAGGGTCTAGTGTAATATAAACAGAGACAGGGTCTAGTGTAATATAAACAGAGACAGGGTCTAGTGTAATATAAACAGAGACAGGGTCTAGTGTAATATAAACAGAGACAGGGTCTAGTGTAATATAAACAGAGACAGGGTCTAGTGTAATATAAACAGAGACAGGGTCTAGTGTAATATAAACAGAGACAGGGTCTAGTGTAATATAAACAGAGACAGGGTCTAGTGTAATATAAACAGAGACAGGGTCTAGTGTAATATAAACAGAGACAGGGTCTAGTGTAATATAAACAGAGACAGGGTCTAGTGTAATATAAACAGAGACAGGGTCTAGTGTAATATAAACAGAGACAGGGTCTAGTGTAATATAAACAGAGACAGGGTCTAGTGTAATATAAACAGAGACAGGGTCTAGTGTAATATAAACAGAGACAGGGTCTAGTGTAATATAAACAGAGACAGGGTCTAGTGTAATATAAACAGAGACAGGGTCTAGTGTAATATAAACAGAGACAGGGTCTAGTGTAATATAAACAGAGACAGGGTCTAGTGTAATATAAACAGAGACAGGGTCTAGTGTAATATAAACAGAGACAGGGTCTAGTGTAATATAAACAGAGACAGGGTCTAGTGTAATATAAACAGAGACAGGGTCTAGTGTAATATAAACAGAGACAGGGTCTAGTGTAATATAAACAGAGACAGGGTCTAGTGTAATATAAACAGAGACAGGGTCTAGTGTAATATAAACAGAGACAGGGTCTAGTGTAATATAAACAGAGACAGGGTCTAGTGTAATATAAACAGAGACAGGGTCTAGTGTAATATAAACAGAGACAGGGTCTAGTGTAATATAAACAGAGACAGGGTCTAGTGTAATATAAACAGAGACAGGGTCTAGTGTAATATAAACAGAGACAGGGTCTAGTGTAATATAAACAGAGACAGGGTCTAGTGTAATATAAACAGAGACAGGGTCTAGTGTAATATAAACAGAGACAGGGTCTAGTGTAATATAAACAGAGACAGGGTCTAGTGTAATATAAACAGAGACAGGGTCTAGTGTAATATAAACAGAGACAGGGTCTAGTGTAATATAAACAGAGACAGGGTCTAGTGTAATATAAACAGAGACAGGGTCTAGTGTAATATAAACAGAGACAGGGTCTAGTGTAATATAAACAGAGACAGGGTCTAGTGTAATATAAACAGAGACAGGGTCTAGTGTAATATAAACAGAGACAGGGTCTAGTGTAATATAAACAGAGACAGGGTCTAGTGTAATATAAACAGAGACAGGGTCTAGTGTAATAAAACAGAGACAGGGTCTAGTGTAATATAAACAGAGACAGGGTCTAGTGTAATATAAACAGAGACAGGGTCTAGTGTAATATAAACAGAGACAGGGTCTAGTGTAATATAAACAGAGACAGGGTCTAGTGTAATATAAACAGAGACAGGGTCTAGTGTAATATAAACAGAGACAGGGTCTAGTGTAATATAAACAGAGACAGGGTCTAGTGTAATATAAACAGAGACAGGGTCTAGTGTAATATAAACAGAGACAGGGTCTAGTGTAATATAAACAGAGACAGGGTCTAGTGTAATATAAACAGAGACAGGGTCTAGTGTAATATAAACAGAGACAGGGTCTAGTGTAATATAAACAGAGACAGGGTCTAGTGTAATATAAACAGAGACAGGGTCTAGTGTAATATAAACAGAGACAGGGTCTAGTGTAATATAAACAGAGACAGGGTCTAGTGTAATATAAACAGAGACAGGGTCTAGTGTAATATAAACAGAGACAGGGTCTAGTGTAATATAAACAGAGACAGGGTCTAGTGTAATATAAACAGAGACAGGGTCTAGTGTAATATAAACAGAGACAGGGTCTAGTGTAATATAAACAGAGACAGGGTCTAGTGTAATATAAACAGAGACAGGGTCTAGTGTAATATAAACAGAGACAGGGTCTAGTGTAATATAAACAGAGACAGGGTCTAGTGTAATATAAACAGAGACAGGGTCTAGTGTAATATAAACAGAGACAGGGTCTAGTGTAATATAAACAGAGACAGGGTCTAGTGTAATATAAACAGAGACAGGGTCTAGTGTAATATAAACAGAGACAGGGTCTAGTGTAATATAAACAGAGACAGGGTCTAGTGTAATATAAACAGAGACAGGGTCTAGTGTAATATAAACAGAGACAGGGTCTAGTGTAATATAAACAGAGACAGGGTCTAGTGTAATATAAACAGAGACAGGGTCTAGTGTAATATAAACAGAGACAGGGTCTAGTGTAATATAAACAGAGACAGGGTCTAGTGTAATATAAACAGAGACAGGGTCTAGTGTAATATAAACAGAGACAGGGTCTAGTGTAATATAAACAGAGACAGGGTCTAGTGTAATATAAACAGAGACAGGGTCTAGTGTAATATAAACAGAGACAGGGTCTAGTGTAATATAAACAGAGACAGGGTCTAGTGTAATATAAACAGAGACAGGGTCTAGTGTAATATAAACAGAGACAGGGTCTAGTGTAATATAAACAGAGACAGGGTCTAGTGTAATATAAACAGAGACAGGGTCTAGTGTAATATAAACAGAGACAGGGTCTAGTGTAATATAAACAGAGACAGGGTCTAGTGTAATATAAACAGAGACAGGGTCTAGTGTAATATAAACAGAGACAGGGTCTAGTGTAATATAAACAGAGACAGGGTCTAGTGTAATATAAACAGAGACAGGGTCTAGTGTAATATAAACAGAGACAGGGTCTAGTGTAATATAAACAGAGACAGGGTCTAGTGTAATATAAACAGAGACAGGGTCTAGTGTAATATAAACAGAGACAGGGTCTAGTGTAATATAAACAGAGACAGGGTCTAGTGTAATATAAACAGAGACAGGGTCTAGTGTAATATAAACAGAGACAGGGTCTAGTGTAATATAAACAGAGACAGGGTCTAGTGTAATATAAACAGAGACAGGGTCTAGTGTAATATAAACAGAGACAGGGTCTAGTGTAATATAAACAGAGACAGGGTCTAGTGTAATATAAACAGAGACAGGGTCTAGTGTAATATAAACAGAGACAGGGTCTAGTGTAATATAAACAGAGACAGGGTCTAGTGTAATATAAACAGAGACAGGGTCTAGTGTAATATAAACAGAGACAGGGTCTAGTGTAATATAAACAGAGACAGGGTCTAGTGTAATATAAACAGAGACAGGGTCTAGTGTAATATAAACAGAGACAGGGTCTAGTGTAATATAAACAGAGACAGGGTCTAGTGTAATATAAACAGAGACAGGGTCTAGTGTAATATAAACAGAGACAGGGTCTAGTGTAATATAAACAGAGACAGGGTCTAGTGTAATATAAACAGAGACAGGGTCTAGTGTAATATAAACAGAGACAGGGTCTAGTGTAATATAAACAGAGACAGGGTCTAGTGTAATATAAACAGAGACAGGGTCTAGTGTAATATAAACAGAGACAGGGTCTAGTGTAATATAAACAGAGACAGGGTCTAGTGTAATATAAACAGAGACAGGGTCTAGTGTAATATAAACAGAGACAGGGTCTAGTGTAATATAAACAGAGACAGGGTCTAGTGTAATATAAACAGAGACAGGGTCTAGTGTAATATAAACAGAGACAGGGTCTAGTGTAATATAAACAGAGACAGGGTCTAGTGTAATATAAACAGAGACAGGGTCTAGTGTAATATAAACAGAGACAGGGTCTAGTGTAATATAAACAGAGACAGGGTCTAGTGTAATATAAACAGAGACAGGGTCTAGTGTAATATAAACAGAGACAGGGTCTAGTGTAATATAAACAGAGACAGGGTCTAGTGTAATATAAACAGAGACAGGGTCTAGTGTAATATAAACAGAGACAGGGTCTAGTGTAATATAAACAGAGACAGGGTCTAGTGTAATATAAACAGAGACAGGGTCTAGTGTAATATAAACAGAGACAGGGTCTAGTGTAATATAAACAGAGACAGGGTCTAGTGTAATATAAACAGAGACAGGGTCTAGTGTAATATAAACAGAGACAGGGTCTAGTGTAATATAAACAGAGACAGGGTCTAGTGTAATATAAACAGAGACAGGGTCTAGTGTAATATAAACAGAGACAGGGTCTAGTGTAATATAAACAGAGACAGGGTCTAGTGTAATATAAACAGAGACAGGGTCTAGTGTAATATAAACAGAGACAGGGTCTAGTGTAATATAAACAGAGACAGGGTCTAGTGTAATATAAACAGAGACAGGGTCTAGTGTAATATAAACAGAGACAGGGTCTAGTGTAATATAAACAGAGACAGGGTCTAGTGTAATATAAACAGAGACAGGGTCTAGTGTAATATAAACAGAGACAGGGTCTAGTGTAATATAAACAGAGACAGGGTCTAGTGTAATATAAACAGAGACAGGGTCTAGTGTAATATAAACAGAGACAGGGTCTAGTGTAATATAAACAGAGACAGGGTCTAGTGTAATATAAACAGAGACAGGGTCTAGTGTAATATAAACAGAGACAGGGTCTAGTGTAATATAAACAGAGACAGGGTCTAGTGTAATATAAACAGAGACAGGGTCTAGTGTAATATAAACAGAGACAGGGTCTAGTGTAATATAAACAGAGACAGGGTCTAGTGTAATATAAACAGAGACAGGGTCTAGTGTAATATAAACAGAGACAGGGTCTAGTGTAATATAAACAGAGACAGGGTCTAGTGTAATATAAACAGAGACAGGGTCTAGTGTAATATAAACAGAGACAGGGTCTAGTGTAATATAAACAGAGACAGGGTCTAGTGTAATATAAACAGAGACAGGGTCTAGTGTAATATAAACAGAGACAGGGTCTAGTGTAATATAAACAGAGACAGGGTCTAGTGTAATATAAACAGAGACAGGGTCTAGTGTAATATAAACAGAGACAGGGTCTAGTGTAATATAAACAGAGACAGGGTCTAGTGTAATATAAACAGAGACAGGGTCTAGTGTAATATAAACAGAGACAGGGTCTAGTGTAATATAAACAGAGACAGGGTCTAGTGTAATATAAACAGAGACAGGGTCTAGTGTAATATAAACAGAGACAGGGTCTAGTGTAATATAAACAGAGACAGGGTCTAGTGTAATATAAACAGAGACAGGGTCTAGTGTAATATAAACAGAGACAGGGTCTAGTGTAATATAAACAGAGACAGGGTCTAGTGTAATATAAACAGAGACAGGGTCTAGTGTAATATAAACAGAGACAGGGTCTAGTGTAATATAAACAGAGACAGGGTCTAGTGTAATATAAACAGAGACAGGGTCTAGTGTAATATAAACAGAGACAGGGTCTAGTGTAATATAAACAGAGACAGGGTCTAGTGTAATATAAACAGAGACAGGGTCTAGTGTAATATAAACAGAGACAGGGTCTAGTGTAATATAAACAGAGACAGGGTCTAGTGTAATATAAACAGAGACAGGGTCTAGTGTAATATAAACAGAGACAGGGTCTAGTGTAATATAAACAGAGACAGGGTCTAGTGTAATATAAACAGAGACAGGGTCTAGTGTAATATAAACAGAGACAGGGTCTAGTGTAATATAAACAGAGACAGGGTCTAGTGTAATATAAACAGAGACAGGGTCTAGTGTAATATAAACAGAGACAGGGTCTAGTGTAATATAAACAGAGACAGGGTCTAGTGTAATATAAACAGAGACAGGGTCTAGTGTAATATAAACAGAGACAGGGTCTAGTGTAATATAAACAGAGACAGGGTCTAGTGTAATATAAACAGAGACAGGGTCTAGTGTAATATAAACAGAGACAGGGTCTAGTGTAATATAAACAGAGACAGGGTCTAGTGTAATATAAACAGAGACAGGGTCTAGTGTAATATAAACAGAGACAGGGTCTAGTGTAATATAAACAGAGACAGGGTCTAGTGTAATATAAACAGAGACAGGGTCTAGTGTAATATAAACAGAGACAGGGTCTAGTGTAATATAAACAGAGACAGGGTCTAGTGTAATATAAACAGAGACAGGGTCTAGTGTAATATAAACAGAGACAGGGTCTAGTGTAATATAAACAGAGACAGGGTCTAGTGTAATATAAACAGAGACAGGGTCTAGTGTAATATAAACAGAGACAGGGTCTAGTGTAATATAAACAGAGACAGGGTCTAGTGTAATATAAACAGAGACAGGGTCTAGTGTAATATAAACAGAGACAGGGTCTAGTGTAATATAAACAGAGACAGGGTCTAGTGTAATATAAACAGAGACAGGGTCTAGTGTAATATAAACAGAGACAGGGTCTAGTGTAATATAAACAGAGACAGGGTCTAGTGTAATATAAACAGAGACAGGGTCTAGTGTAATATAAACAGAGACAGGGTCTAGTGTAATATAAACAGAGACAGGGTCTAGTGTAATATAAACAGAGACAGGGTCTAGTGTAATATAAACAGAGACAGGGTCTAGTGTAATATAAACAGAGACAGGGTCTAGTGTAATATAAACAGAGACAGGGTCTAGTGTAATATAAACAGAGACAGGGTCTAGTGTAATATAAACAGAGACAGGGTCTAGTGTAATATAAACAGAGACAGGGTCTAGTGTAATATAAACAGAGACAGGGTCTAGTGTAATATAAACAGAGACAGGGTCTAGTGTAATATAAACAGAGACAGGGTCTAGTGTAATATAAACAGAGACAGGGTCTAGTGTAATATAAACAGAGACAGGGTCTAGTGTAATATAAACAGAGACAGGGTCTAGTGTAATATAAACAGAGACAGGGTCTAGTGTAATATAAACAGAGACAGGGTCTAGTGTAATATAAACAGAGACAGGGTCTAGTGTAATATAAACAGAGACAGGGTCTAGTGTAATATAAACAGAGACAGGGTCTAGTGTAATATAAACAGAGACAGGGTCTAGTGTAATATAAACAGAGACAGGGTCTAGTGTAATATAAACAGAGACAGGGTCTAGTGTAATATAAACAGAGACAGGGTCTAGTGTAATATAAACAGAGACAGGGTCTAGTGTAATATAAACAGAGACAGGGTCTAGTGTAATATAAACAGAGACAGGGTCTAGTGTAATATAAACAGAGACAGGGTCTAGTGTAATATAAACAGAGACAGGGTCTAGTGTAATATAAACAGAGACAGGGTCTAGTGTAATATAAACAGAGACAGGGTCTAGTGTAATATAAACAGAGACAGGGTCTAGTGTAATATAAACAGAGACAGGGTCTAGTGTAATATAAACAGAGACAGGGTCTAGTGTAATATAAACAGAGACAGGGTCTAGTGTAATATAAACAGAGACAGGGTCTAGTGTAATATAAACAGAGACAGGGTCTAGTGTAATATAAACAGAGACAGGGTCTAGTGTAATATAAACAGAGACAGGGTCTAGTGTAATATAAACAGAGACAGGGTCTAGTGTAATATAAACAGAGACAGGGTCTAGTGTAATATAAACAGAGACAGGGTCTAGTGTAATATAAACAGAGACAGGGTCTAGTGTAATATAAACAGAGACAGGGTCTAGTGTAATATAAACAGAGACAGGGTCTAGTGTAATATAAACAGAGACAGGGTCTAGTGTAATATAAACAAGACAGGGTCTAGTGTAATATAAACAGAGACAGGGTCTAGTGTAATATAAACAGAGACAGGGTCTAGTGTAATATAAACAGAGACAGGGTCTAGTGTAATATAAACAGAGACAGGGTCTAGTGTAATATAAACAGAGACAGGGTCTAGTGTAATATAAACAGAGACAGGGTCTAGTGTAATATAAACAGAGACAGGGTCTAGTGTAATATAAACAGAGACAGGGTCTAGTGTAATATAAACAGAGACAGGGTCTAGTGTAATATAAACAGAGACAGGGTCTAGTGTAATATAAACAGAGACAGGGTCTAGTGTAATATAAACAGAGACAGGGTCTAGTGTAATATAAACAGAGACAGGGTCTAGTGTAATATAAACAGAGACAGGGTCTAGTGTAATATAAACAGAGACAGGGTCTAGTGTAATATAAACAGAGACAGGGTCTAGTGTAATATAAACAGAGACAGGGTCTAGTGTAATATAAACAGAGACAGGGTCTAGTGTAATATAAACAGAGACAGGGTCTAGTGTAATATAAACAGAGACAGGGTCTAGTGTAATATAAACAGAGACAGGGTCTAGTGTAATATAAACAGAGACAGGGTCTAGTGTAATATAAACACAGAGCAGGTCTAGTGTAATATAAACAGAGACAGGGTCTTGTGTAATATAAACAGAGACAGGGTCTAGTGTAATATAAACAGAGACAGGGTCGAGTGTAATATAAACAGAGACAGGGTCAGTTGATAAATAAACAGAGACAGGGTCTCGTTAATATAAACAGAGACAGGGTCTGAGTGTAATATAAAGAGATACAGGGTCTAGTGTAATATAAACAGAGACTGGTCTAGTGTAGTATAAACAGAGACAGGGTCAGTGTAATATAAACAGAGACAGGGTCGAGTGTAATATAAACAGAGACAGGGTCATAGTGTAATATAAACAGAGACAGGGCCGAGTGTAATATAAACAGAGACAGGGTCAAGTGTAATATAAACAGAGACAGGGTCTAGTGTAATATAAACAGAGACAGGGCTAGTGTAATATAAACAGAGACAGGGTCCAGTGTAATACAAACAAGACAGGGTCGAGTGTAATATAAACAGAGACAGGGATCTAGTGTAATATAAACAGAGAGCAGGGCTCTAGTGTAATATTCACAGAGACAGGGTCCAGTGTAATATAAACAGAGACAAGGTCTAGTGTAATATAAACAGAGGACAGGGCCTAGTGTAATATAAACAGAGACAGGGTCAGTGTAATATAAACAGAGACTGGGTCGAGTGTAATAATAAACAAGACAGGGTCTGTGTAATATAAACAGAGACAGGGTCGAGTGTAATATAAACAGAGACAGGGTCTAGTGTAATATAAACAGAGACAGGGTCAAGTGTAATATAAACAGAGACAGGGGTCAAGTGTAATATAAACAGAGAAAGGTCGAGTGTAATTAAACAGAGACAGGGTCTAGTGTAATATAAACAGAGACAGGGTCTGGTGTAATATAAACAGAGACAGGGTCTAGTGTAATATAAACAGAGACAGGGTCTAGTGTAATATAAACAGAGACAGGGTCTAGTGTAATATAAACAGAGACAGGGTCTAGTGTAATATAAACAGAGACAGGGTCGAGTGTAATATAAACAGAGACAGGGTCTAGTGTAATATAAACAGAGACAGGGTCTAGTGTAATATAAACAGAGACAGGGTCTAGTGTATATAAACAGAGACAGGGTCTAGTGTAATATACACAGAGACAGGGTCTAGTGTAATATAAACAGAGACAGGGTCTAGTGTAATATAAACAGAGACAGGGTCTAGTGATATATAAACAGAGACAGGGTCTAGTGTAATATAAACAGAGACAGGGTCTAGTGATATAAACAGAGACAGGGTCCAGGTGTAATAGTAAACAGACAGGGTCTAGTGTACATATAAACAGAGACAGGGTCTAGTGATATAAACAGAGACAGGGTTCTAGGTTAATTAAACAGAGACAGGGTCTAGTGTAATATAAACAGAGACAGGGACTAGTGTAATATATACAGAGACAGGGTCTAGTGAATATAAACAGAGACAGGTCTAGTGTAATATAAACGAGACAGGTCTAGTGTAATATAAACAGAGACAGGGTCTTGTGTAATATATCCAGAGACAGGGTCTAGTGAAATATAAACAGAGACAGGGTCTCGTGTAATATAAACAGAGACAGGGTCTAGTGTAATATAAACAGAGACGGGTCGTAGTGTAATATAAACAGAGACAGGTCCTAGTGGTAATATAAACAGAGACAGGGTCTAGTGTAATATAAACAGAGACAGGGTCCTAGGTGTAATATAAACAGAGACAGGGTCTAGTGTAATATAAACAGAGACAGGGTCTAGTGTAATATAAACAGAGACAGGGTCCAGTGAATAGAAACAGAGACAGTGTCTAATGTAATATAAACAGAGACAGGGTCTAGTGTAATATAAACAGAGACAGGGTCTAGTGTAATATAAACAGAGACAGGGTCTAGTGTAATATAAACAGAGACAGGGTCTAGTGTAATATAAACAGAGACAGGGTCTAGTGTAATATAAACAGAGACAGTGTCTAGTGTAATATAAACACAGACAGGGTCTAGTGTAATATAAACAGAGACAGGGTCTAGTGTAATATAAACAGAGACAGGGTCTAGTGTAATATAAACAGAGACAGGGTCTAGTGTAGTATAAACAGAGACAGGGTCTAGTGTAATAATAAACAGAGACAGGGTCTAGTGTAATATAAACAGAGACAGGGTCTAGTGTAATATTACACCGAGACAGGGTCTAGTGTAATATAACAGAGACAGGTTCTAGTATGATATAAACAGAGACAGGATCTAGTGTAATATAAACAGAGACAGGGCCGAGAGTAATATAAATAGAGACAGGGTCTAGTGTAATATAAACAGAGACAGGGTCAAGTGTAATATAAACAGAGACAAGGTCTAGTGTAATATAAACAGAGACAGGGCCTAGTGTAATATAAACAGAGACAGGGTCCAGTGTAATATAAACAGAGACTGGGTCGAGTGTAATATAAACAGAGACAGGGTCCTGTGTAATATAAACAGAGACAGGTCTAGTGTAATATAAACAGAGACAGGGCAAGTGTAATATAAACAGAGACAGGGTGCTAGTGTAATATAAACAGAGACAGGGTCGAGTGTATTATAAGAGAAGACAGGGTCTAGTGTAATATAAACAGAGACTGCGTCTGGTGTAGTATAAACAGAGACAGGGTCTAGTGTAATATAAACAGAGACAGGGTCTAGTGTAATATAAACAGAGACAGGGTCGAGTGTAATATAACAGAGACAGGGTCTAGTGTAATATAAACAGAGACAGGGTCTAGTGTAATATAAACAGGGACAGGGTCTAGTATAATATAAACAGAGACAGGGTCTAGTGTAATATAAACAGAGACAGGGTCAAGTGTAATATAAACAGAGACAGGGTCTAGTGTAATATAAACAGAGACAGGGTCTAGTGTAATATAAACAGAGACAGGGTCTAGTGTAATATAAACAGAGACAGGGTCTAGTGTAATATAAACAGAGACAGGGTCTAGTGTAATATAAACAGAGACAGGGTCTAGTGTAATATAAACAGAGACAGGGTCTAGTGTAATATAAACAGAGACAGGTCTAGTGTAATATAAACAGAGACAGGGTCTAGTGTAATATAAACAGAGACAGGGTCTAGTGTAATATAAACAGAGACAGGGTCTAGTGTAATATAAACAGAGACAGGGTCTAGTGTAATATAAACAGAGACAGGGTCTAGTGTAATATAAACAGAGACAGGGTCTAGTGTAATATAAACAGAGACAGGGTCTAGTGTAATATAAACAGAGACAGGGTCCAGTGTAATATAAACAGAGACAGGGTCTAGTGTAATATAAACAGAGACAGGGTCTAGTGTAATATAAACAGAGACAGGGTCTAGTGTAATATAAACAGAGACAGGGTCTAGTGTAATATAAACAGAGACAGGGTCTAGTGTAATATAAACAGAGACAGGGTCCAGTGTAATATAAACAGAGACAGGGTCCTAGTGTAATATAAACAGAGACAGGGTCTAGTGTAATATAAACAGAGACAGGGTCTAGTGTAATATAAACAGAGACAGGGTCTAGTGTAATATAAACAGAGACAGGGTCTAGTGTAATATAAACAGAGACAGGGTCTAGTGTAATATAACAGAGACAGGGTCTAGTGTAATATAAACAGAGACAGGGTCTAGTTAATATAAACAGAGACAGGGTCTAGTGTAATATAAACAGAGACAGGGTCTAGTGTAATATAAACAGAGACAGGTCTAGTGTAATATAAACAGAGACAGGGTCTAGTGTAATATAAACAGAGACAGGGTCTAGTGTAATATAAACAGAGACAGGGTCTAGTGTAATATAAACAGAGACAGGGTCTAGTGTAATATAAACAGAGACAGGGTCCAGTGTAATATAAACAGAGACAGGGTCTAGTGTAATATAAACAGAGACAGGGTCTAGTGTAATATAAACAGAGACAGGGTCTAGTGTAATATAAACAGAGACAGGTCTAGTGTAATATAAACAGTGACAGGGTCTAGTGTAATATAAACAGAGACAGGGTCTAGTGTAATATAAACAGAGACAGGGTCTAGTGTAATATAAACAGAGACAGGGTCTAGTGAATATAAACAGAGACAGGGTCGAGTGTAATATAAACAGAGACAGGGTCCTAGTGTAATATAAACAGAGACAGGGTCTAGTGTAATATAAACAGAGACAGGTCTAGTGTAATATAAACAGAGACAGGGTCTAGTGTAATATAAACAGAGACAGGGTCTTGTGTAATATAAACAGAGACAGGGTCTAGTGTAATATAAACAGAGACAGGGTCTAGTGTAATATAAACAGAGACAGGGTCTAGTGTAATATAAACAGAGACAGGGTCTAGTGTAATATAAACAGAGACAGGGTCCTAGTGTAATATAAACAGAGACAGGGTCTAGTGTAATATAAACAGAGACAGGGTCCAGTGTAATATAAACAGAGACAGGGTCTAGTGTAATATAAACAGAGACAGGTCTAGTGTAATATAAACAGAGACAGGGTCTAGTGTAATATAAACAGAGACAGGGTCGAGTGTAATATAAACAGAGACAGGGTCTGTGTAATATAAACAGAGACAGGGTCGAGTGTAATATAAACAGAGACAGGGTCAAGTGTAATATAAACAGAGACAGGGTCTAGTGTAATATAAACAGAGACAGGGTGTAGTGTAATATAAACAGAGACAGGGTCTAGTGTAATACAAACACAGACAGGGTCGAGTGTAATATAAACAGAGACAGGATCTAGTGTAATATACACAGAGGCAGGGTCCAGTGTAATATTCACAAAGACAGGGTCCAGTGTAATATAAACAGAGACAAGGTCTAGTGAAATATAAACAGAGACAGGGCCTAGTGTAATATAAACAGAGACAGGGTCCAGTGTAATATAAACAGAGACTGGGTCGAGTGTAATATAAACAGAGACAGGGTCCTGTGTAATATAAACAGAGACAGGGCCGAGTGTAATATAAACAGAGACAGGGTCAAGTGTAATATAAACAGAGACAGGGCCAAGTGTAATATAAACAGAGACAGGGTGTAGTGTAATATAAACAGAGAAAGGGTCGAGTGTAATTAAAGAGAAACAGGGTCTAGTGTAATATAAACAGAGACTGCGTCTGGTGTAGTATAAACAGAGACAGGGTCTAGTGTAATATAAACAGAGACAGGGTCTCGTGTAATATAAACAGAGACAGGTTCTAGTATAATATAAACAGAGACAGGGTCTAGTGTAATATAAACAGAGACAGGGCCGAGTGCAATATAATCAGAGGCAGGGTCTAGTGTGATATAAACACAGACAGGGTCTTGTGTAATATAAACAGAGACAAGGTCTAGTGTAATATAAACAGAGACAGGGTCTAGTGTAATATACACAGAGACAGGGTCCAGTGTAATATTCACAGAGACAGGGTCCAGTGAAATATAAACAGAGACAGGGTCTAGTGTAATATAAACAGAGACAGGGTCTAGTGTAATATAAAGAGAGACAGGGTTTAGTGTAATATAAACAGAGACAGGGTCCAGTGTATTATAAACAGAGAGGGCCGAGTGTAATATAAACAGAGACAGGGTCTAGTGTAATATAAAGAGAGACAGGGTCTAGTGTAATATAAACAGAGACAGGGCCTCGTGTAATCTAAACAGAGACAGGGTGTAGTGTAATGTAAACTGAGACAGGGTCTCGTGTAATATAAACAGAGACAGGGTCTAGTGTAATATAAACAGAGACAGGGTCTTGTGTAATATAAAGAGAGACAGGATCTAGTGTAATATAAACAGAGACAGGGTCTAGTGTAATATAAACAGAGGACAGGGTCTAGTGTAATATAAACAGAGACAGGGTCTAGTGTAATATAAACAGAGACAGGGTCTAGTGTAATATAAACAGAGACAGGGTCTAGTGTAATATAAACAGAGACAGGGTCTAGTGTAATATAACAGAGACAGGGTCTAGTGTAATATAAACAGTGACAGGGTCTAGTGTAATATAAACAGAGACAGGGTCTAGTGTAATATAAACAGAGACACGGTCTAGTGTAATATAAACAGAGACAGGGTCTAGTGTAATATAAACAGAGACAGGGTCTAGTGTAATATAAACAGAGACAGGGTCTAGTGTAATATAAACAGAGACAGGGTCTAGTGTAATATAAACAGAGACAGGGTCTAGTGTAATATAAACAGAGACAGGGTCTAGTGTAATATAAACAGAGACAGGGTCGAGTGTAATATAAACAGAGACAGGGTCTAGTGTAATATAAACAGAGACAGTGTCTAGTATAATATAAACAGAGACAGGGTCCAGTGTAATATAAACAGAGACAGGGCCAAGTGTAATATAATCAGAGACAGGGTCTAGTGTGATATAAACACAGACAGGGTCTAGTGTAATATAAACAGAGACAGGGTCTAGTGCAGTATGAACAGACAGGGTCTAGTGTAATATACACAGAGACAGGGTCCAGTGTAATATTAACAGAGACAGGGTCCAGTGTAATATAAACATAGACAGGGTCTAGTGTAATATAAACAGAGACAGGGTCGAGTGTAATATAAAGAGAGACAGGTCAAGTGTAATATAAACTGAGACAGGGTCTAGTGTAATATAAACAGAGACAGGGTCTTGTGTAATATAAACAGAGACAGGGTCTAGTGTAATATAAACAGAGACAGGGTCTAGTGTAATATAAACAGAGACAGGGTCTAGTGTAATATAAACAGAGACAGGGTCTGGTGTAATATAAACAGAGACAGGGTCTAGTGCAATATAAACAGAGACAGGGTCTAGTGTAATATAAACAGAGACAGGGTCTAGTGTAATGTAAACAGAGACAGGGTCTAGTGTAATATAAACAGAGACAGGGTCTAGTGTAATATAAACAGAGACAGGGTCCAGTGCAATATAAACAGAGAAAGGGTCCAGTGTAATATAAACAGAGACAGGGTCTAGTATAATATAAACAGAGACAGGGTCTAGTGTAATATAAACAGAGACAGGGTCTAGTGTAATATAAACAGAGACAGGGTCTTGTATTATATAAACAGAGACAGGGTCCAGTGTAATATAAACAGAGACAGTGTCGAGTGTAATATAAACACAGACAGGGTCTAGTGTAATATAAACAGAGACAGGGTCTAGTGTAATATAAACAGAGACAGGGTCTAGTGTAATATAAACAGAGACTAGGTCTAGTGTAGTATAAACAGAGACAGGGTCTAGTGTAATATAAACAGGGACAGGGTCTAGTATAATATAAACAGAGACAGGGTCGAGTGTAATATAAACCGAGACAGGGTCTAGTGTAATATAAACAGAGACATGGTGTAGTGTAATATAAACAGAGACAGGGTCTCGTGTAATATAAACAGAGACAGGGTCTACTGTTACATAAACAGAGACAGGGCCTAGTGTAATATAAACAGAGACAGGGTCTAGCGCAGTAATAACTGAGACAGGGTCGAGTGTAATATAAACAGTGACAGGGTCTAGTGTAATATAAACAGAGACAGGGTCTAGTGTAATATAAACAGAGACACGGTCAAGTGTAATATAAACAGAGACAGGGTCTAGTGTAATATAAACACAGACAGGGTCTTGTGTAATATAAACAACGATAGGGTCTAGTGTAATATAAACAGAGACAGGGCCTTGTGTAATATAAACAGAGACAGGGCCTAGTGTAATATAAACAGAGACAGGGTCTAGTGTAATATAAACAGAGACAGGGTCTAGTGTAATATAAACAGAGACAGGGTCTAGTGTAATATAAACAGAGACAGGGTCTAGTGTAATATAAACAGAGACAGGGTCTAGTGTAATATAAACAGAGACAGGGTCTAGTGTAATATAAACAGAGACAGGGTCTCGTGTAATATAAACAGAGACAGGGTCTAGTGTAATATAAACAGAGACAGGGTCTAGTGTAATATAAACAGAGACAG
The DNA here is from genome assembly GCA_030390025.1 of Squalus acanthias. Taxonomy (NCBI): domain Eukaryota; kingdom Metazoa; phylum Chordata; class Chondrichthyes; order Squaliformes; family Squalidae; genus Squalus; species Squalus acanthias. The sequence continues at coordinate 444,916 of JASTWF010000300.1, read as the reverse complement.
GGTCTAGTGTAATATAAACAGAGACAGGGTCTAGTGTAATATAAACAGAGACAGGGTCTAGTGTAATATAAACAGAGACAGGGTCTAGTGTAATATAAACAGAGACAGGGTCTAGTGTAATATAAACAGAGACAGGGTCTAGTGTAATATAAACAGAGACAGGGTCTAGTGTAATATAAACAGAGACAGGGTCTAGTGTAATATAAACAGAGACAGGGTCTAGTGTAATATAAACAGAGACAGGGTCTAGTGTAATATAAACAGAGACAGGTTCTAGTGTAATATAAACAGAGACAGAGTCTAGTGTAATATAAACAGAGACAGGGTCTCGTGTAATATAAACAGAGACTGGGTCTAGTGTAGTATAAACAGAGACCGGGTCTCGTGTAAAATAAACAGAGAAAGGGCCGAGTGTAATATAATCAGAGACAGGGTCTAGTGTAATATAAACACAGACAGGGTCGAGTGTAATATAAACAGAGACAGGGTCTCGTGTAATATACACAGAGAAAGGGCCGAGTGTAATATTCACAAAGACAGGGTCTAGTGTAATATAAACACAGACAGGGTCGAGTGTAATATAAACAGAGACAGGGTCCAGTGTAATATTCACAAAGACAGGGTCTAGTGTAATATAAACAGAGACAGGGTCTCGTGTAATATACACAGAGACAGGGTCCAGTGTAATATTCACAAAGACAGGGTCTAGTGTAATATAAACAGAGACAGGGTCTTGTGTAATATAAACAGAGACAGGGCCTAGTGTAATATAAACAGAGACAGGGCCTAGTGTAATATAAACAGAGACAGGGTCCAGTGTAATATAAACAGAGACAGAGGTCGAGTGTAATTTCAACAGAGACAGGGTCTGGTGTAATATAAACAGAGACAGGGCCGAGTGTAATATAAACAGAGACAGGGTCTAGTGTAATATAAACAGAGACAGGGTCTTGTGTAATATAAACAGAGACAGGGTCTAGTGTAATATAAACAGAGACAGGGCCTCGTGTAATATAAACAGAGACAGGGACTAGTGTAATATAAACAGAGACAGGGTCTAGTCTGATATAAACACAGACAGGGTCGAGTGTAATACAAACAGAGACAGGGTCCAGTGTAATATAAACAGAGACAGGGTCCAGTGTAATATTCACAGAGACAGGGTCTAGTGTAATATAAACAGAGACAGGGTCTAGTGTAATATAAACAGAGACAGGGCCTAGTGTAATATAATCAGAGACAGGGTCTAGTGTAATATAAACAGAGACAGGGTCTAGTGTAATATAAACAGAGACAGGGTCTAGTGTAATATAAACAGAGACAGGGTCTAGTGTAATATAAACAGAGACAGGGTCTAGTGTAATATAAACAGAGACAGGGTCTAGTGTAATATAAACAGAGACAGGGTCGAGTGTAATATAACAGAGACAGGGTCTAGTGTAATATAAACAGAGACAGGGTCTAGTGTAATATAAACAGAGACAGGGTCTAGTGTAATATAAACAGAGACAGGGTCTAGTGTAATATAAACAGAGACAGGGTCTAGTGTAATATAAACAGAGACAGGGTCTAGTGTAATATAAACAGAGACAGGGTCTAGTGTAATATAAACAGAGACAGGGTCTAGTGTAATATAAACAGAGACAGGGTCTAGTGTAATATAAACAGAGACAGGGTCTAGTGTAATATAAACAGAGACAGGGTCTAGTGTAATATAAACAGAGACAGGGTCTAGTGTAATATAAACAGAGACAGGGTCTAGTGTAATATAAACAGAGACAGGGTCTAGTGTAATATAAACAGAGACAGGTCTAGTGTAATATAAACAGAGACAGGGTCTAGTGTAATATAAACAGAGACAGGGTCTAGTGTAATATAAACAGAGACAGGGTCTAGTGTAATATAAACAGAGACAGGGTCTAGTGTAATATAAACAGAGACAGGGTCTAGTGTAATATAAACAGAGACAGGGTCTAGTGTAATATAAACAGAGACAGGGTCTAGTGTAATATAAACAGAGACAGGGTCTAGTGTAATATAAACAGAGACAGGGTCTAGTGTAATATAAACAGAGACAGGGTCTAGTGTAATATAAACAGAGACAGGGTCTAGTGTAATATAAACAGAGACAGGGTCTAGTGTAATATAAACAGAGACAGGGTCCAGTGTAATATAAACAGAGACAGGGTCTAGTGTAATATAAACAGAGACAGGGTCTAGTGTAATATAAACAGAGACAGGGCCTAGTGTAATATAAACAGAGACAGGGCCTAGTGTAATATAAACAGAGACAGGGTCCAGTGTAATATAAACAGAGACAGAGTCGAGTGTAATTTCAACAGAGACAGGGTCTGGTGTAATATAAACAGAGACAGGGCCGAGTGTAATATAAACAGAGACAGGGTCTAGTGCAATATAAACAGAGACAGGGTCTTGTGTAATATAAACAGAGACAGGGTCTAGTGTAATATAAACAGAGACAGGGCCTCGTGTAATATAAACAGAGACAGGGACTAGTGTAATATAAACAGAGACAGGGTCTAGTCTGATATAAACACAGACAGGGTCGAGTGTAATATAAACAGAGACAGGGTCCAGTGTAATATACACAGAGACAGGGTCCAGTGTAATATTCACAAAGACAGGGTCTAGTGTAATATAAACAGAGACAGGGTCTAGTGTAATATAAACAGAGACAGGGCCGAGTGTAATATAATCAGAGACAGGGTCTAGTGTAATATAAACACAGACAGGGTCTAGTGTAATATAAACAGAGACAGGGTCTAGTGTAATAAAACAGAGACAGGGTCTAGTGTAATATAAACAGAGACAGGGTCTAGTGAAATATAAACAGAGACAGGGTCTAGTGTAATATAAACAGAGACAGGGTCTAGTGAAATATAAACAGAGACAGGGTCTAGTGTCATCTAAACAGAGACAGGGTCTAGTGTAATATAAACAGAGACAGGGTCGAGTGAAATATAAACAGAGACAGGGTCTAGTGTAATATAAACAGAGACAGAGTCCAGTTCCAGGATAACGGGCCAGGCCCACCTTGGAAATGAGTTTGACTCCCCTGCGGTTGTTCTCCTTCGAGTAGAGAAGCCCAAGAGGAGATTTGAGAGAGGTGTTTAAAATCACGAAGGTTTTAGACAGAGTAAATAAAGAGAAACTGTTCCAGTGACTGAAGGGTCGATAACCAGAGGGCACAGATTGAAGGTTATTGGCAAAAGAACCAGAGGTGACACGAGGAAAAACCTTTTTACACAACGAGTGGTTAGGATCTGGAATGCGCTGCCTGATAGGCTGGTGGATACAGATTCAATAGTAGCCTTCAAAAGGGAATTGGAGAAATACTTGAAGGAGAAAACATTGCAGGGGTTTGGGGAATGAGCAGGGGAGTGGGACTAACTGGATTGCTCTTCGAAAGAGCCGGCACAGACTCGATGGGCAGAATAGCCTCCTTCTGTGTGGTAGTATTCGATGATTGTCAGACAATCTCTTTCTATTTTAATATTTATGATGTTACTGTCGACAGCACATCCCACAGCTGGAATCTGAGCATCACCCACAGGAGTGTAGACTGATGTGAAACCATCTTTAACGGTCTACTGACTCCTGACGTAGCTGGAAAAGCTTTTGCTGTTATTCCCACAATTGGGCACCATCAGCTTTTCCAAAGATCTCTGAGCTTCTCTAATGGCTGCTTTCCTCTCCCTCCATTGTGGGTGATATTTCTCCCTATTCTCCTGTAAACTGAATCCATCTTGATCTGAACTGGGTTCAATGTGAGACAGTTCGGGGAGTCAGGCATCATTCACCCCTAGACCTACACTGACAGGTTAAACCCCAGACAGTTGTATAGTAAGGATTCCTCTGGTTCCTCACCATATATGTGTCAGGATACTGAAACCCAGCTTTCTCAGTCCACTCCTGGAGGCCCCACTCCCTGAGCCTACAACCTTCAGCAGGGTCAGTGCTGGAGTTCCGCAGCGGGAGTGATCCCAGAGTAACTGTCGGGATCGCACCCCGTGGATGTCCCGGGTCGTGTATTTTTAGTTATCCTGGTGTCCAACATGCACACATCAATAAAACAGGGAATTCCTGGAAACACGCTGCAGGTCCTTCTTTATCTGGAGATCAAATGTCTGTTGTATAATTGTACCAGCAGTTAACAGGCTCCTGTGAACTCCTCCCTCTGCTATTTTAATGCAGACTTTAACCAATTTATTTTAAACGGGTTAATTTTAAATGAGCTAACACCTGCCTTAAAATGGTAGACTCAGGACTGTCTCACACACACATATTAAATCCTCGTGGAATAATTACCAGTCATTTGTAGACTGGAAACTTAACCCTGCCGTTTCACTTTCAGTCAGGAACAGATCGCAGTTTGACACCAATCTCTGATTTGACAGCACGTTTCCAGCATTCACCGTTGTTCTTCCTGACTCTAAACACAGTTGTAAAGGAGCCTTCTGTTCCGTGCCCAGGTGCTCTGACCCATGGAAGAGAGCGGCTGGGACACATTCCTTACAGGCCTCAAGATTAACCTGCACGGGGACATTGCTGTCAGTGAAGCGAGACGAGAAAGACCAAAGTGCCATTTGCCCCTCTCAGTGTGGCCCTGAAGGACTGTTTCCAGGCTGTAGTTCTGTTCCCGCCGTACGATCCTCCCCGCAGATTGTCCTTTCTGAGCTCCAGCCAGGTGATGCTAAACACTCAGGTGGGAACGTCAAAAATCCACAACAATGTGTTTAAAGCCAACTGATTTATTTGACAGATATTCAGAATATTAAACTCCAGCCCAGTTACAGGGGTTATTAACATCAGCAGAAACAAACCCCAACTGTCAGAATGAACACGATTCAGTCCTGGATGTGATTAACAGCAGCAGAAACATCAGAATCCAACCCCTGCAGTCACTTGTGAACTCGCTGGTGTGTCAGCAGGTTGGATGACTGAGTGAATCCCTTCCCACACTTGGAGCAGGTGAACGGTCTCTCCCCAGTGTGAACTCGCTGGTGTGTCAGCAGGCTGGATGACTGAGTGAATCCCTTCCCACACACGGAGCAGGTGAACGGTCTCTCCCCAGAGTGAACTCGCTGGTGTGTCAGCAGGCTGGATGACTGAGTGAATCCCTTCCCACACTCGGAGCAGGTGAACGGCCTCTCCCCAGTGTGTGTGCGCCGGTGTACAGTGAGATGAGATGATTGCCTGAACCCAGACCCGCAGTGAGAGCACCTGAACGGTCTCTCGTCAGTGTGAACACGTTGATGACTAGTCAGTTCCCTGGAACATTTAAAGCATTTCCCGCAGTCCGGGCATTTAAAAGGTTTGTCGTAAGTGTTAACTCGCTGGTGTGTCAGCAGGTGGGCTAACTGAGTGAATCCCTTCCCACAATCAGAGCAGGTGAACGGTCTCTCCCCAGTGTGAACTCGCTGATGTGTCAGCAGGCTGGATGAACGAGTGAATCCCTTCCCACACTCAGAGCAGGTGAATGGCCTCTCCCCAGTGTGAACTCGCTGGTGTGTCAGCAGGTCGGATGAACACGTGAATCCCTTCCCACACTCGGAGCAGGTGAATGGTCTCTCCCCAGTGTGAATTCGCTGGTGTGTCAGCAGGTTGGATGAACACGTGAATCCCTTCCCACACTCAGAGCAGGTGAACGGCCTCTCCCCGGTGTGAACTCGCTGGTGTGTCAGCAGGCTGGATGACTGAGTGAATCCCTTCCCACACTCAGAGCAGGTGTACGGCCTCTCCCCGGTGTGAACTCGCTGGTGTGTCAGCAGGTGGGATGACTGAGTGAATCCCTTCCCACACTCAGAGCAGGTGAACGGCCTCTCCCCGGGGTGACTGCACTTGTGTCTTGACAGGCCAGAGGATCGGCTGAAGCCTCGTCCACACACAGAACACGTGTACGGTTTCTCCCCGCTCTGAACTGTGCTTTCTGCTTCCATGCTCAAAGGTCCTGATGAATTGAGTGACTCTGTCAGATCTTGAAGTGATGTTTGGTTTGAGTTTCCCGTCTGCAAATCCTCCCCTTCTAACACCCTGTAAAATGAATTTAAAACAGGAAAAAGGGAGGGTGAGAGAGAACTCACAAAACACAAAGGCAGGTTGTGAAATTGAGCTGAATGAATCTGGGAATTTGTGGGGCCGGCACCAGAAAAAAGTGACCATGAAAGCTGCCGGATTGTCGTAAAAACCCAACTGGTTCACTAATGTACTTCAGGGAAGGGAATCCACCATCCGGTCTGGGCCTACACAAAACTCTGGCCTCTATGGGAGGAGAGAGAGCGAGGTGGGAGGGGGAGGAGTGAAGGAGAGCGACTTTATACATCTGCAACTCGACTAGAACTTTGACAGCACCTCCCAAACACGCGACCTCCACCACCTAGAAGGACAAGGGCAGCAGGTGCATGGGAACACCATCACCTCCCAGTTCCCCTCCAAGTCACACACTATCCTGACTTGGGCATATATCGCCGTTCCTACATCGTCGCTGGGTGAAAATCCTGGAACTCCTCACCTAACAGCATTCTGAGAGTACATTGACCACACGGACTGCAGAGGTTCAAGAAGAAGGCCCAGCATCAGCATCTCAATGGGCAACTGGGGACTGGCAATATATGCTGGCCTTGCTAGTGACACCCACATCGAATGAATTAAAAAAATCTGTATATATAAAATGGATTGAAAGCCTCTCCAGAAATACCTGTTCCGAAAACAATAATCTTTTACACTGTACAGACAGGGTCTGTTTAGCAACTTAATCTCCCCTAGAATCCACCTCCCTTCACAGTCCCACATTGGAAATTGTTGGGTCCCACTGGGCTCAGAAGTACTGGGGGTTAAACCCAGCAGCTTCTCCCCCCTCTCCACTCAGCTCAAACTGATGCAACAAGAAAGCCCGACACAGGAGGCCAGGGAGCGAGTTCCACATCCACCGCCCACCCTGATGCTAACCGGCTCTGAATTGCTCCCACTGCTGTATAAATGCAAGTTGTTGTGTTTCTTGTCTGGGGGAGGTGCTGCACCCTGGGGTTAATGGTGCCGGGGTCCTGGCCGCACGTCCGCCGGCTCTGACTCGGGGCCTGAGACCCGCACTCGGTATTGCTGAGGGATTCCAACCCTGAGACTGTACATGGGGATTCTAACCCTGGGACTGTACATGGGGATTCCAACCCTGGGACTGTACATGGGGATTCCAGCCCTGGGACTGTACATGGGGATTCCAACCCTGGGACTGTACATGGGATTCCAACCCTGGGACTGTACATGGGGATTCCAGCCCTGGGACTGTACATGGGGATTCTAACCCTGGGACTGTACATGGGGATTCTAACCCTGGGGACTGTACATGGGGATTCCTAACCCTGGGACTGTACATGGGGATTCAACCCCTGGGACTGTACATGGGGATTCTAACCTGGGACTGTACATGGGGTTTCAACCCTGGGACTGTACATGGGGATTCCAACCCTGGGACTGTACATGGGGATTCGAACCCTGGGACTGTACATGGGATTCCAACCCTGGGACTGTACGATGTAATGGGATTCTAACCCTGGGACTGTACATGGGGATTCTAACCCTGGGACTGTACATGGGGATTCTAACCCTGGGACTGTACATGGGGATTCTAACCCTGGGACTGTACATGGGATTCTAACCCTGGGACTGTACATGGGGATTCTAACCCTGGGACTGTACATGGGGATTCTAACCCTGGGACTGTACATGGGGATTCTAACCCTGGGACTGTACATGGGGATTCTAACCCTGGACTGTACATGGGGATTCTAACCCTGGGACTGTACATGGGGATTCTAACCCTGGGACTGTACATGGGGATTCTAACCCTGGGACTGTACATGGGGATTCCAACCCAGGGACTGTACATGGGAATTCCAACCCTGGGACTGTACAAGGGGATTCCAACCCTGGGACTGTACATGGAGATTCCTATCCTGGGACTGTACATTGGGATTCCAACCCTGGGACTGTACATGGGGATTCCAGCCCTGGGACTGTACATTGGGATTCCAACCCTGGGACTGTACATGGGGATTCCAACACTGGGCCTGTACATGGGGATTCCAACCCTGGGACTGTACATGGGGATTCCAACCCTGGGACTGTACATGGGGATTCCAGCCCTGGGACTTTACATGAGGAATCCAACCCTGGGACTGGACAGGGGTGCCCAGCTCTGGGGCTCTTCTGTTACAATTGTGGGGGATGTTAACCGTATGCTTTGCTTTTACCAGCGCCTTCAGGAGTGATGGTGAGAAATCCAAAGTGTGGAAAGTTTGAATCAAATACCAGATGGCTTGCATCCCTGGTTGCTAAGGGAATTGGGGAAGGAGATAGTGGAAGGGCTTGCCATAATTTTCCAATCTTCCCTAGTGGCAAATGTGACACCATTGTTGAAGAAAGGGTGCAAGGACAATCCAAGTAACTACAGGCTGGTCAGTTTAACATCAGTGGTGGGTAAAGTTTCAGAAACAATAATCAAGGAAAAAAATTAAAGGGCATTTGGAGAGGTTTAAGCTAATTAAGGAGAGCCAACACGGATGTGTAAAAGGCAGATCGTGTTTGACTAATCTAATTGAATTTTTTGATGCAGTAACAGGGAGGATTGATGAAGGGAGTGCAATGGATGTTGTCCACATGGATTTTCGGAAGGCGTTAACAAAATTGAGGCTCATGGAATAGGTAGGTCAGTGGCAGCTTGGATAAGGAATTGGCTTAAGGACAGAAAACAGTGAGTTGTGGTAAATCGCTGTTTTTCAGACTGGAGGATGGTGGACAGTGTTGTTCCCCAAGGGTCAGTGCTGGGGCCACTGCTTTTTTTGATATATAAATGACCTGGATATTGGAATACAGAGTAGAATTTCTAAATTTGCCGATGACACCAAACTTGGGGGTGTGGCAAACAGTGATGATGATATCAATCGACTGTAACAGGACATAGAAAGGCTAGCAGAATGGGCAGACAAGTGGCAGATGGAAATTAATACAGAGACGTGTGAGGTGATGCATTTTGGCAGAAGGAACAGGGAGAGGCAATATACACTTAATGGCACAGTTTTAAAGAGTGTGCAGGGACAGAGGGACCTAGGAGTTAATGTGCATAGGTCCCTGAAGGTGGCGGGACATATTGAGAGAGTGGTGTACAAAGCATATGGGATCTTGGGCTTCATAAACAGAGGTATTGAGTACAAAAGTAGAGAAGATATGCTGAACCTTCATAAAGCGCTGGTTAGGCCACAACTGGAGTATTGCGTCCAGTTCTGGTCACCACACTTTAGGAAGGATGTGAAGGCCCTTGAGAGGGTGCAGAGGAGATTTACCAGAATGGTTCTGGGGGTGAAGGATCTTAGTTACAAGGACAGGTTGGAGAAGCTGGATTTGTTTTCATTAGAGCAAAGGAGGTTGAGGGGTGATTTGATAGCGGTGTACAAGACTATGACGGGTTAGGATAGGCTAGACGGGGAAAGGCTGTTCCCACTAGTTGATGGTACAAGGACTAGGGGACACAGATTTAGGTTTTGGGGAAGAGATACAGGGGGATGTGAGGAAAAACATTTTACACAGCGAGTGGTGATGACCTGGAACTCGCTGCCGATGGAAGTGGTGGAAGTGGAGACACTCAATGTTTTCAAGGGTAGACTGGATAGGCACTTGAGGAAATAAACTTGCAGGGCTACGGGGATAGAGCAGGGGAATGGGATTGAATGGATTGCTGTACAGAGAGCCAGCATTGACTCGATGGGCCGAATGGCCTCCGCTGTGCCGTCATGACTGTATAAAAGGTGCTGACTCTGGCTGGGTTCAGTTCTACACTCACTGGTTCCCCTCCCTCTCCTCCCCTGAAGGTGCTGACTCTGGCTGGGTTCAGTTCTACACTCACTGGTACTCCTCTCTCTCCTCCCCTGAAGGTGCTGACTCTGGCTGGGTTCAGTTCCACACTCACTGGTTTCCCTCCCTCTCCTCCCCTGAAGGTGCTGACTCTGGCTGGGGTCAGTTCCACAGTCACTGGTTCCCCTCCCTCTGCACCCTTAAGGTGCTAACTCAAGCTGGGTTCAGTTCTGCACTCACTGGTTCCCCTCCCTCTCCTCCCCTGAAGGTGCTGACTCTGGCTGGGTTCAGTTCCACAGTCACTGGTTCCCCTCTCCTCCCCTGAAGGTGCTGACTCTGGCTGGGTTCAGTTCTACACTCACTGGTTCTCCTCCCCTGAAGGTGCTGACTCTGGCTGGGTTCAGTTCACTCACTGGGGCCCTGAAGCCACGTTCCTTGGTGGCTACTTTACAAAGATGGCCACGCATGCGCTCTACCGCTCGACGAAGCAAAATGGCGACGCATAGCACGCAGCGCTCCTTTACAAACATGGCCGCCGTTAATCCGGGCCTAGTTCCTGGGAAAAAGCCTCCGAGCTGCAAACGCGGAACCCGTAGGTTCTCATTCGGGGCTTGCGGCCTTCACCAGGCGTTTATAAAGCTCACCCGCCGAGTGAGTTACCTCCCTACGCCCCGCTGATTCGTAATCGGATCAAAAACCGTGACTGCCGCTCACATCCGCTCCGTGCACTCTCCCGGCTCTGATCACTGTGACACTGCGCATGCTCCAAATACAGGCGGGCGCTGCGTCTGCGCACTGGGCTCCTCCAGTGTGAATGGGGCACATTCTCTCCCGCGGGGCATGCTGGGGAACATTGAAAGCCCCAATTAGTGAATGGAGAATGAGTTTCTGTGATCCCATTGAAGAAAATTCATCAATAATTCACACAGAAACCCAAGTGCATGGGCACTCTGCCATGGTTCAGTCCTGGATGTGATTAATAACAGAATCCAAACCCCTGCAGTCACATGTGAACTCACTGGAGTCTCAGCAGGTGGGGTGAATTTCTTCCCACACACAGGATATTGAATCAGCCTCTCTCCAATATCAATGCGCTGATCCTGCATCAGCTGCTTTGAACTGGAAAAGATTTTCTCACAGTCAGAGTATTTAAAGCAACTGTTCTCAATGTGGACACACTGGAGTGTGAACAGGTGGGGCAACGGAGTGAATCCCTTCCCACACGTGAAGTATCTAAACAGTGTCTCTCCGGTGTGACTATGCTGTTGTGTCAGTAAATGGGATGATCGATTGAATCCCTTTCCACATACAGAGCAGTGAACGGATTCTCCCCATTACGAACTTTCTGGTGTGTCAGTAAGTTAGATGAGCGACTGAATCGCCTTCCACATTCAGCAGGTGAATGGCCTCTCAAGGTGTGAACTCGCTGGTGTGCCTTTGGCTCCCAGGAGCTTTTGGAGCTCTTCCCACAGTCAGAACATTTAAACGGTCTCTCCCCAGTGTGAACTCGCTGGTGTCTCAGCAGCTGGGATGGGTGAGTGAATCCCTTCCCACAGATGGAGCAGGTGAACGGCCTCTCCCTGGTGTGAACTTGCTGGACCTGAGTGAAACCCTTCCCAAAATAGGAGCAGGGAAATGGCCTCTCTCCAGTGTGAGCAGGCTGCTGATTCGTCAGATTCCCAGAGATTTTAAAGCTTTTCCCACAGTCAGAACATTTAAACGGTCTCTCATCAATGTGAACAAGCGGATGTGTCAGCAGGTTGGATTTCTGACTGAATCCACCACACAGAGCAGGTGAACGGACTGTCCGCTGTGTGACTGCGCCGATGAACGTCCCACCTAGACGGGGAAGTGAATCCCTGTCCCGCCGTCCCCACCTTTACCCGGTTTCCCTCGGTTTGACGGTACACGTGTCTCACCAGGACAGGTGATCGGCAGAATCTGGGTCCACACACGGAACACGTGTGCGGTCTGTCCGCGCTGCGATCGCTGCTCTCTCCTTCCATGGGCAAAGACCGATGATATTCAGGTCCTGAGGAATGGAGCGACTGTCAGACCCTGACGTTTGGTTTGAGCTTCCTGTCTGTAAATGCTCCAGGACTAACACCATGTAAACGGAGTGTAGAAAGGGGTAAGAGGGAGAAAGCTGTCTCATGTCCCCCTTTCCCAGCCCAGGGGCAGTGAAGCTGATTTTCAGGCCCAGCTGCTGCCCAGGTTGGAGATAAATCAAAACAAAATCCAACCCGGAGCGTCCGAGCGCCTCCTCCCTCCCCCGGCACCGAGCGGGCGGATCGAGCGACGGCAGCCCGACTGGGGCACGTGACCAATACCGCCGGCGTGACTGACGTCCACTCCGACCAATAGGGAAAGGGTGGGTGGAGCCTGGAGGACTGAGGCGGCGGCGGGTCCGCCAACCAATCAGGGAGCCCGAGGGGCGGGATTTCCGCCGCCTGCTCCCCTCGCTGCGGAGACAGGGGGAATGCAGCAGAGGGCGCTCTTCTGAATTTAGGCTCAGGCAGGTTGGAGCAGAGCAGAGGGAACTGGACTCTGCACTGGGCTTCACTCAGGCAGGTTGGAGCAGAGGGAACTGGACTCTGCACTGGGCTTCACTCTGGCATGGAGCAGAGCAGAGGGAACTGGACTCTGTACTGGGCTTCACTCAGGCAGGTTGGAGCAGAGCAGAGGGAACTGGACTCTGCACTGGGCTTCACTCTGCCATGTTGGAGCAGAGCAGAGGGAACTGGACTCTGTACTGGGCTTCACTCTGGCATGTTGGAGCAGAGCAGAGGGAACTGGACTCTGCACTGGGCTTCACTCTGGCATGGAGCAGAGCAGAGGGAACTGGACTCTGCACTGGGCTTCACTCTGGCATGTTGGAGCAGAGCAGAGGGAACTGGACTCTGCACTGGGCTTCACTCCGCGCTGGGCTGTACTCTGCGCCGGGCTGTACTCCGCGCTGGGCTTCACTCCCTCAGCACTGCAGTGGAATGGCAGCCTCGAGTTTTGTGCTGAAGTCTCTGGAGTGGGACTTCCACCCACAACTTTCTGACTCAGAGGCGAGAGTACTACCGCTTGAGCCATGTCTGACAGTCTGTATCTAACCTGTGCTGTAATTTTCCCTGGGAGTATTTGAATCATAGAAAAATTACGACAGCGAAGGAGGCCATTCAGCCCATCTTGTCCGTGCCGGCCGACAAAGAGCTATCCACCCTAATCCCACCTTCCAGCTCTTGGTCCGTAGCCTTGTAGGTTTTTGCCACTCTCCCTTGGATCACATGGGCTTTTACTTTTTTGATCAGCCTGCCATGTGGCACTTTGTCAAAAGCCCTGTTAAAATCCATAAGATCTTTGGGGTTTCTTTGACTCTATTTGCCAGTATTTTTTTCATGCCCTCTTTTTGCTTTCCTAATTTCCTTCTCAATTTCACCCTTACACTTTCTATCCTCTTCTCGGCTTTCTGCAGTATTGAGCTCACGCTATCTGATCGAGGCTTCCCTTTTTTGCCTTATCTTACCCTGTAAGCACCTTGTCATCCAGGGGGCTCTAAGTTTAGCAGTTCTACCCTTTTTCTTTGTGGGAACATGTTTACCCTGAACTCCATGTATCTCCCTCTTGAATGCCTCCCACTGCTCTGACACTGATTTACCTTCAAGTAACTGTTTCCAGTCCACTTCTGCTAAATCACTTCTCAACCTCGTAAAATTGGCCTTCCCCCAATTTAGAACCCTTACTCCTGTTTTTTCTTTGTCCTTATGCATAATTATGCCCAAACTAACTGAATTATGATCACTGCCCCCAATATGCTCCCCCACTGATACTCCTTCCACCTGCCCAGCTTCATTCCCCAAAACCAAATCCACAACTGCCCCCGCTGTTGTTGGGCTTGCTGTGTATTGGCTAAAGAAGTTCTCCAGAATGCAATTTCGGAATTCTGTGCCCTCTATCCCTTTTCACTGGGAGTATCCCAGTTAATATTGGGGTCATTGAAATCCCCCACTATTACTGCCCTATTGTTTTTGCGCTTGTCAGAAATTTGCCTACAAATTTGCTCTTCGACCTCCCTGGGACTGTTTGGGGGTCTAGCGTACACTCCCAGCAGTGTGAGTGCCCCTTTTTAGTTCTTTAGTTCAGCCCATATGGCCTCATTTGATGATCCTTCGAACATATCCTCCCTCCTCACAGCTGTAATTGTCTCTTTAATCAATACTGCGACCCCCCCCCCTCCTATTTTAGCCCCCTCTCTATCTCGTCTGAAAACCCTGTAGCCAGGAATGTTGAGCTGCCAGTCCTGCCCTTCTTGCAGCCATGTCTCAGTAATGGCTATAATATCATACTCCCACGTGTCTATCTGTGCCCTCAGCTCATCTCCCTTATTTCCTAGACTCCTTGCATTACAGTATACACCATTTAGCATTGCCAAACTGCCTTGTTGTCTACTTCTGAGCCCTTGTTTCCTCTGCCTTCCAAACTCACTTACTAATTTTCTGGGCCTCGCTCTCTTTCCCGCTGCTTAAATCCTCGGTGTCCTCGCTCAGTCTCCACCCAGGGCTGCTGCTCCCGGTGAGTCTGGGCCTCGCTCTCCCTCCCACTGCTTAAATCCTCGGTGTCCTCGCTCAGTCTCCACCCAGGGCCACCGCTGCTGCTGCTGCCGGTGAGTCTGCAGAGGCTTTTCATCCATTTTACGTCCACAGTTTTGGAAAAAAAACATTCTTTGGATGTGGGTGTCGCTAGCAAGGCCAACATAAATTGCCAGTCCCCAGTTTCCCGTTGAGAAGGTGATGCTGGGCCTTCTTCTTGAACCTCTGCAGTCCGTGTGGTGAAGGTACTCTCAGAATGCTGTTAGGTGAGGAGTTCCAGGATTTTCACCCAGCGACGATGTAGGAACGGCGATATATGTCCAAGTCAGGATAGTGTGTGACTTGGAGGGGAACTGGGAGGTGATGGTGTTCCCATGCACCTGCTGCCCTTGTCCTTCTAGGTGGTGGAGGTCGCGTGTTTGGGAGGTGCTGTCAAAGGTCTAGTGGAGTTGCAGATGTATAAAGTCGCTCTCCTTCACCCCTCCCCCTCCCACCTCGCTCTCTCTCCTCCCATAGAGGCCAGAGTCTTGTGTAGGCCCAGACCGGGTGGCGGGTTCCCTTCCCTGAAGGACATTAGTGAACCAGTTGGGTTTTTACGACAATACGGCAGCTTTCATGGTCACTTTTTTCTAGTGCCGGCCCCACAAATTCCCAGATTCATTCAGCTCAATTTCACAACCTGCCTTTGTGTTTTTGTGGGTTCTCTCTCACCCTCCCTTTTTCCTGTTTTAAATTCATTTTCCAGGGTGTTAGAAGGCGAGGATTTGCAGACGGGAAGCTCAAACCAAACATCATTTCAAGATCTGACAGAGTCACTCGATTCATCAGGACCTTTCAACATGGAAGCAGAAAGCACCGTTCAGAGCGGGGAGAAACTGTACACATCTTCTGTGTGTGGACAAGGCTTCAGCCGATCCTCTGGCCTGTCGAGACACAAGCGCAGTCTCATCGTGGACTGGCCGTTCACCTGCTCCGAGTGTGGGAAGGGATTCACTAGTTCATCCCAACTTCTGACACACCTGCGAGTTCACACTGGGGAGAGACCATTCACCTGCTCCGAGTGTGGGAAGGGATTCACTCAGTCATCCAACCTGCTGACACACCAGCGAGTTCACACTGGGGAGAGGCCGTTCACCTGCTCTGAGTGTGGGAAGGGATTCACTCAGTCACCCGACCTTCTAAAACACCAGCATGTTCACACTGATGGGAGACCTTTTAAAAGTTCTGACTGTGAGAAGAGATTTAAAAGCAAAAAGCATCTGCTGAGATACCAGCGAGTTCACACTAGGGAGAGGCCGTTTACCTGCTCCGTGTGTGGGAAGGGATTCACTCAGTCATCCAGCCTGCTGAGACACCAATGAGTTCACAAGTGACTGCAGAGGTTGGATTCTGCTGTTTTTGCTGCTGTTAATCACATCCCGGACTGAATCATGTTCATTCTGACAGTTGGGGTTTGTTTCTGCTGATGTTAATAACCCCTGTAACTGGGCTGGAGTTTAATATTCTCATTATATGTCAAATAAATCAGTTTGCCTTAAACACATTGTTGTAGATTTTTGTCGTTCCCACCTGAGTATGAAATGTGTCCCAGCCGCTCTCTTCCATGGGTCACAGCTCCTGGGCACGGAACAGAAGAGTCAGGAAGAACAACGGTGAATGCTGGAAACGTGCTGTCAAATCAGAGATTGGTGTCAAACTGCGATCTGTTCCTGACTGAAAGTGAAACGGCAGGGTTAAGTTTCCAGTCTAAAAATGACTGGTAATTATTCCACGAAGATTTAATATGTGTGTCTGACAGTCCTGAGTCTACCATTTTAAGGCAGGTGTTAGCTCATTTAAAATAAACCCGTTTAAAATAAATTGATTGAAGTCTGTATTAAAATAGTACAGGGAGGAGTTCACAGTAGCCTGATCAGATGATCAGATAATCAGAGTTTAGTGATGTCGATTGAGTGATAACTATTGACGAGGACACCAGGGATAACTCCCCTGCTCTTCTTCAAAACAGTGCCACGGGATCTTTTACATCCACCTGCGAGGGCATCAGGGCCTCGGTTTAACATCTAATTCGAAAGACGGCACCTCTGACAGTTCAGCACTCCCTCAGCACTGCCCTGGAGTGTCAGCCTAAATTGTTGTGCTCAAGTTCGTGGAGTGGGATTCGAACCCACATCCTTCTGAACCCTTAGAAGCGAAGAGCATTTTGCAATAGAAGGTGGTGTCCAATTGTGGTAATAAAAGCAAATGCTTTTCCAGCTACGTCAGGAGTCAGAAGCCTGTTAAAGATGGTTTAGTGCCACAGTTCAGGGCAGATTGAAACAGATACCCAGGCTGTGGCAGAGCTGGGAAATGACTTTCACATCAGTCTACACTCCTGTGGATGATGCTCAGATTCCAGCTGTGGGATGTGCTGTCGACAATAACATCAGCAATATTAAAATAGAAAGAGATTGTCATAGAATCAGCGAATAGTACAGAACAGAAGGAGGCCATTCGGCCCATCGAGTATGCGCCGGCTCTTTCGAAGAGCAATCCAGTTAGTCCCACTCCCCACCCCCGGCTCTTTCCCCATATCCCTGCAAATTTTTCTCCTTCCAGTATTTATCCAATTCCCTTTTGAAGGCTGCTATTGAATCTGTATCCACCACCCTATCAGGCAGTGTATTCCAAACCACTCGTTACATAAACAGGTTTTTCCTTTATCAATCTCAGTTTGTTGCCCCACCTCACCAAACGCGCTTCTCCCGACCCCAAGCTCCATCTCATCAGAGAGACTGACTTTCCAATCGGTGAATGGAGTCAATGGCGGAGTGCCGCGCCCAGCATGCACCACGGGGCGGAAAGCGCCCTATCTGATCAGCAGAGTTCAGCGCGCAGGCGCGGCAGTGGCCGGTTGTCGGGCAGTGTGAGCTGAGCATGCGCGGCTCCAGCGGGCTAGAGGGTGACGGGTTTATAAACCCCAGGAGAAAGAGTGAGTGGTCAGGGAGCGTCCGTAAATGGAGGAGAATGAGTGAGTGGTCAGGGAGCATCTGCAAATGGAGGAGAACGAGTGAGTGGTCAGGGAGCGTGTGTAAATGGAGGAGAACGAGTGACTGGTCAGGGAGCGTGTGTAAATGGAGGAGAAAGGGTGAGTGGTCAGGGAGCGTCTGTAAATGAAGGAGAAAGAGTGAGTGGTCAGGAAGCGTCTGTAAATGAAGGAGAAGGAGTGAGTGGTCAGGGAGCGTGTGTAAATGGAGGAGAAAGGGTGAGTGGTCAGGGAGCGTCTGTAAATTAAGGAGAAAGAGTGAGTGGTTAGGGAGTGTCTGTAAATAGAGGAGAAAGAGTGCATGGTCAGGGAGCGTCTGTAAATGAAGGAGAAAGAGTGAATGGTCAGGGAGTGTCTGTAAATGGAGGAGAAAGAGTGAGTGGCCAGGGAGCGTCCGTAAATGATGGGGAAAGAGTGAGTGGCCAGGGAGCGTCTGTAAATGAATGAGAAAGAGTGGTCAGGGAGTGTCTGTAAATGGAGGAGAAAGAGTGAGTGGCTAGGGAGTGTCTGTAAATGGAGGAGAGTGAGTGGCCAGGGAGCGTCTGTAAATGGAGGAGAAATGGTGAGTGGTCAGGGAGCGTCTGTAAATGGAGGAGAAAGTGTGAGTGGTCAGGGAGTGTGTGTAAATGTAGGAGAAAGAGTGAGCGGTTAGGTAGCATCCGTAAATTGAGGAGAACTGGGGAGTGGTCAGAGAGCGTCTGTAAATGGAGGAGAAATAGTGAGTGGTCAGGGAGCGTCTGTAAATGGAGGAGAAATAGTGACTGGTCAGGGAGCGTCTGTAAATGAAGGAGAAAGGATGAGTGGTCAGGGAGTGTCAGTAAATGGAGGAGAAATGGTGAGTGGTCAGGGAGCGTCTGTAAATGGAGGAGAAAAGGTGCGTGGTCAGGGAGCGTCTGCAAATGGAGGAGAAAGGGCGAGTGGTTAGGGAGCGTCTGTAAATGGAGGAGGTAGGGTGAGTGGTCAGGGAGTGTCTGTAAATGGAGGAGAATGGGTGAGTGGTCAGGGAGCATCTGTAAATGGAGGAGAAATGGTGAGTGGTTAGGGAACGTCTGTAAATGGAGGAGGTAGGGTGAGTGGTCAGGGAGTGTCTGTAAATGGAGGAGAATGGGTGAGTGGTCAGGGAGCGTCTGTAAATGGAGGAGAAAGGGTGAGTGGTCAGGGAACTTCTGTAAATGAAGGAGAAATAGGGACTGGTAAGGGAGCATCTGTAAATGAAGGAGAAATTATGAATGTTCAGGGAGCGTCTGTAAAGGGAGGAGAAATGGTGTGTGGTCAAGGAGCGTCTCTAAATGAAGGAGAAGTGGTGATGGGTCCGGGAGCAAGACCGTTCACTTGCTCCATGTGTGGGAAGGGATTCATTCAGCGATCCCACTTGGTTAGACACCAGCGTATTAACACCGATCAGAGCCTGTTCGCGTGTTCTCACTGTGCGAAGAGGTTTGCAAACTCATCCCACCTGATGAGGCACCTGCGTATTCACACTGGGGAGAGGCCGTTCTCCGGCTCCGGGTGTGGGAAGGGATTTAACCAGTCCTCTTCCCTGCTGACACACCAGCGAGTTCATACTGGGGAGAGGCCGTTCACCTGCTCCGTGTGTGGGAAGGGATTTAACCAGTCCTCTCACCTGCTGACACATCAGCGAGTTCACACTGGGGAGAGGCCGTTCACCCGCTCCGTGTGTGGGAAGGGATTTAACCAGTCCTCGCCCCTGCTGACACATCAGCGTATTCATACTGGGGAGAGGCCGTTCTCCAGCTCAGAGTGTGGGAAGGGATTTAACCAGTCCTCGCCTCTGCTGACACACCAGCGAGTTCACAAGTGACTGCAGGGGTTGGATTCTGCTGTTATTGCTGCTGTTAATCACTTCCTGGACTGAATCGTGTTCATTCTGACAGTTGGAGTTTGTTTCTGCTGATGTTAATAACCCCTGTAACTGGGCTGGAGTTCAATATTCTGGATATCTGTCAAATAAATCAAAGGGTGAAAGGTCAGAGTCACTCTTGTCCCTGAAAGGGGGGTAAAAATGCTGCTGATTGTGTTTCCCTCCAGTGGAGTTTATTGTTACTTTTGCCAAATAATCTTTAAAGGGATTTCCCAAATACTGACAACTATCTCAAATGGAGCTAAAATCTGTGTAGGTTTTGGGGCAATAATGTTCAGAGACGAACATGTTTTAACATAAAATGGTTAAAATACATTGAATTAAATGTCTGATATAATGTGTATTATGGGAGAGAGAAGTTTAGTCTGAGTTAGAAACTCAAACAGGAGCTTCACTGCAGACAGGTCGCCATGGCAACACTGATAAGACATTCCATTCCACAAATTCCGCTCGGGTGAAAATCTAATCAGATCAGGAGAAAGAACCGGGTTTGTCTGTTACTAACCACAATATAAGCTTAAACCACAGTGAGTAAAAGATCAGATTATAATGTGTGATGTTTATACCTATAACTGTGAAACTGTAAAATAACATCATTAACAGCAGGCAGGGTAGTTTAGGGATAATGAGAAAATTACTGAAGAAAAGTAACTCCCGGGAACCAGGGAAAGTGTCCTTGTAAATCACAGATTAGAGAAGTTCCAGCTGTCTTTCCCTCGCTTCCTGCAAAAACCCAGCAGAGAAGACAAAGAAGAGTCAGGTGCCAGAGATGGATCACTACAGGGTATAAAAGTGAGGGGATCCTGATGTAAGGGGGCAGTCGGGACTGGAGACACCAGAGATCAAGCTCAGGGTGCCCGAGGTTCCATCCAGCGGGCTGACCTCGTGTAAGTTACTGTGGACACGCGGGACTTGCAAGTTTACTCTGATTGATGGATCAATGTAAGGTACGGTAGAGGACAGAGAATCTGCTCGTCTTATATTTCTAATAAGGTATAAAAGTTGTTGACACGAGACTCTCGAACCTGTTAATTAATAAGACAAAGCATCAGCTTGAAGCTTAAACCTCTTTACTGTTCTGTTCCTCTACTCCTTTTAAATGTTTTCCCTTTAATGTAGATTTTATCTTTTTCCAACTCACAAAATGCATGAAATTTCAGCTGACATCTACCTGCCCCATTTACTAACCTGTGTATTGACACTGAAGTCACTTACACTCCTCTTCACAGTTGGCCATGGTCCCTATTTTGGTCTCATCTGGAGATTTTGATCTTGTTCCCCACATACCCAAGCCCAGATCATTTCTCTATATTGAGAAGAGCAGTGGTGCCAACACTGACCCTGGGGGACACCACTGTGTACATCCCTCCAGTCTGAAGAAGATCCATTAACCACTACTCTCTGTTTTCTGCCCTTTACCCAACTTCCTATCCACGCTGCCCCACTCCCTTTAATACCGTCAGCCTTCATTTGATCAACAAGCCTCCTGTCCGGCACCTTATCAAACACCTTTTGACAATCCATCTCCACAACATCCACTGTATTTCCTTTCTCACTACACTGTGTTATTTCCTGAAATAATCCCTGCTGTCTGTCCTGAGTGAATCCATTTCACTGCCAAATGTTGCAATCTTTGCTCCACCCCATAGGGTTCCATCTGTGGGTTGGAGCAAACAACAGAAAGTCCACAAAGCGGCCCCACGGCAAACTCCGGGACAGGGAGGAAGTGAGTCAGGGAGCGTCTGTAAATGGAGCAGAAAAGGTGAGTGGTCCGATCAAGGATTGAACATGGGACCATCCTAGTCAGTAGTGCAGTGTGTTCTAAAGTGGGGGTTGGGGGGGGGGGGGGGAGGGTTAGAACAGAATATTTTGGAAGAAATGTCACTCCAATATTGCAAAATTCTGAAGTCTCAATATTAACCAAGCAAGTCACATGGATCGTCAAAAACAGTGAGACATTTTAGAAAGGCTCAAGTCACTGAAACAGACAGGTTTACAATCACTGCACAGTACAGAAGGGAGCGACTGTTAATGGGAGCTCTGTTAGTGAAGTCAGCCGACACTCCAAGATAAACGGGTCTGTCCCTTTAAATATAAATAGACAGAGAAAGGGGAGTCCCTGTCCCTTTAAATATCTGGCCCATTCCCCCAGGCAGTGGGAGGAGGAACAGCGCGCGGTCTCTTTATATCCTGACCCAGCGGGAACCCGCTCTGTGTGGGGGCGGGGCCTGGGGAACCCGCTCTGCGTGTGGGTGGGGCCTCAGGAAACTGCTTTATGTGCAGACTACTTATGCTGAGACACCAAATCCAGGGACAACTTACACTATGACACCAAATCCAGGGACCACTTACACGATGACACCAAATGAAAAAGGCTGCATCTAGTGAAACTGGTGTTGTCAATAGTTGTTTCTGTCCCTAACCCCTAATCCAAACCCATTAATAGGAGCTCTGTTAGTTGAGTCCTCCGACATGCCAAGTTAAACTGGTCTGTCTCCCTTTAACTATAAATACGCAGAGAAAGGGGTGTCCCTGTCCCTTTAAATATCTGGCCCATTCCCCCAGGCAGTGGAAGGAGGAACAGCATGCAGTCTCTTTATATCCTGAACCTATATTGTATATTCTAATAATCCTATGTAATGTAAGTTACTGAAATAAACAGCTTTCCAATCACTGCACAGTAAAGAAGGGAGAGGGTGTTAATGGGAGCTCTGTTAGTGAAGTCCGCCGACACTCCAAGAAAAACAAGACTGTCCCTTTAACTATAAATAGACAGAGAAAGGGGAGTCCCTGTCCCTTTAAATATCTGGCCCATTCCCCCAGGCAGTGGGAGGAGGAACAGCGCGCGGTCTCTTTATATCCTGACCCAGCGGGCCCCGCCGGATGGGTTGCAACTTGTAGGAACCTGCTCTGTGTCGGGACCACTTACACTGAAACACCAAATCCAGGGACCACTTACTCTGAGTCACCAAATCCAGGGACCACTTACACTGAGTCACCAAATCCAGAGACACCAAAACCAGGGACCACTTACACTGAGACACCAAATCCAGGGACCACTTACACTGAGACACCAAATCCAGGGACCACTTACATTGAGACACCAAAACCAGGGACCACTCACACTGAGACACCAAATCCAGGGACCACTTACACTGAGTCTATAAATGGGAATCAGAGAGCCTCAGTATGGGGAATGGTCATGGAGGTGAAATCAGGTCTAGTGAGGGCGGGTAATGGATGAAGATATGACGGTGGAATCAGATGGTTACTGGTGGGGCCTGGTGACAGGTTATTGTCAGAAGCCCTTTTCAGGCAGGCCGATGATCAGATGTAAGCAGCACAACACCTGGATCCGCCTTTCCCTGTGCAAAGTCTAATGACCCTGATGTCTTTTTCTGTGGCAAATGTAGAGATGTGAAAGAAGAGAGGAAATCAGGCTCGGGCCAGAAAGAAGGTTCCTTGAATGAACAATTCATGAGGCTGTTTTCTGACTCATCTGCATAAGCTTATAACACCTTGAAATGAAAGAGAACATGTCCAGTGACACTGGCGTTGTCAATAGTGGTTTCTGTCCCTAATCACTGTCTCATAGCCTAACATCCTAACCCGAACCCCAGCCCCTAAACCCCAACCCCTAAACCCCAAGCAAGGATTATTGACAGGCATCAATGGAGGAGCTAAAGACGTGATTAAGCAAGTATTAGAAACAATTATCTCGATTAAAGTAATAGTGCAAGGCATGTTGATAACGAGATTAAATCAAAGAGCGCATCAAAATCAGCAATGACAATTACAAAGATCAGAACATTTCATAGGCGATCACATGCAATATATGTGGAGGTGTTTTTATCAAATCGGATCCAAAAAGGGTTAACTGATACAGCAAATAACAGATTTCAAATCTTATGCAAGATAGTTCTATAAAAGGGTGATTCAAAGGAACTTCAGATGGGTGTAAAGTGAGACACTCCAGTTCAGTCTATTACACCCATAAGCCATGGACTCAAACAGAACCAGCCTGGGGTTTGATGCGGTACAAGGAAAACTAGGTGAGAAGTGATATAAGTTAGAGTAAGAAAAGGGCCCAAAAAATGGAACATTCGGTAACAGAACATCAATTAGTCTCCTCTTATCATGGAGAAATCAAATATTCGACCCACTGTGTTTTATGCAAAGCTGATTTATTCAATATTTATACAGAATATTAATCACCAGCCCAGGTATAGGGGTTATTAAGATCAGCAGAAACACACTCTAAATGCCAGAATGAACATGGTTCAGTGCTCAATGCACCCTTGTAAATTCTGTTCTATTCACGAATGCGGCCTTTCAATGGCGGAGCTTTTGCCCAGCATTCCCCGCGGGGGAGAATGTGCCGCACCCAGACGACAGGAGCCCAGTGCGCAGGCGCGGTGCGTGTCATCTCAGAGGACTGTGTTTGTGGATGAGCTCCTGCTCAATTCGTGAAAAGCGACCGGACGGAGCGGAGTAATGGACCGGCGGGTGGGCGGGGAGGCTTCATAAACAACTGGTGCAGGCGGCAAACCACGAATAATAACCTGAAGGTCCCGCGTTTGCAGCTTCCGGGCTTCTCGCGGTCACAGGCCCAGGATAACGGCCGCCATCTTGATTCAGTGAGTAGCAAAGCGCATGCGCGGTCATCTTGCTGCCAGAAAAAAGAGTGGGCGGGGCTTCAGTGTCTGTTCCCAACCGGGTCCTAGTGCCCGGGAGAGTAATGCATTGACTCAGTTATTTGATTCAGACTCTCCACACTTCGGATTTCTCACCGTCTCTCCTGAAGGCGCTGGTAAAAGCAGAGCAGACGGTTAACATCCCACACAATTGTAATAGAAGAGCACCAGAGCTGGGCCCCCTTGTACAGTCCCAGGACAGGAATCCCCATGTACAGTCCCAGGGTTGGAATCCCCATGTACAGTCCCAGGGTTGGAATCCCCATGTACAGTCCCAGGGTTAGAATCCCCATGTACAGACCCAGGGCTGGAATCCCCATGTACAGACCCAGGGTTGGAATCCCCATGTACAGTCCCAGGGTTGGAATCCCCATGTACAGTCCCAGGGTTGGAATCCCCATGTACAGTCCCAGGGTTGGAATCCCCATGTACAGTCCCAGGGTTGGAATCCCCATGTACAGTCCCAGGGTTAGAATCCCCATGTACAGTCCCAGGGTTGGAATCCCCATGTACAGTCCCAGGGTTGGAATCCCCATGTACAGTCCCAGGGTTGGAATCCCCATGTACAGTCCCAGGGTTAGAATCCCCATGTACAGTCCCAGGGTTGGAATCCCCATGTACAGTCCCAGGGTTGGAATCCCCATGTACAGTCTCAGGGTTAGAATCCCCATGTACAGTCCCAGGGTTGGAATCCCCATGTACAGTCCCAGGGTTAGAATCCCCATGTACAGTCCCAGGGTTGGAATCCCCATGTACAGTCCCAGGGTTAGAATCCCCATGTACAGTCCCAGGGTTGGAATCCCCATGTACAGTCCCAGGGTTGGAATCCCCATGTACAGTCCCAGGGTTAGAATCCCCATGTACAGTCCCAGGGTTGGAATCCCCATGTACAGTCCCAGGGTTAGAATCCCCATGTACAGTCCCAGGGTTGGAATCCCCATGTACAGTCCCAGGGTTGGAATCCCCATGTACAGTCCCAGGGTTAGAATCCCCATGTACAGTCCCAGGGTTGGAATCCCCATGTACAGTCCCAGGGTTGGAATCCCCATGTACAGTCCCAGGGTTGGAATCCCCATGTACAGTCCCAGGGTTGGAATCCCCATGTACAGTCCCAGGGTAGAATCCCCATGTACAGTCCCAGGGTTGGAATCCCCATGTACAGTCCGAGGGTTGGAACCCTCAGCAACACCAAGTGTGGGTCTCAGGCCCCGAGTCAGAGCCGCCGGGCCCGGGGCAACACCGAGTAGGAACGGCGATATATGCTCAAGTCAGGATAGTGTGTGACTTGGAGGGGAACTGGTAGGTGATGGTGTTCCCATGCACCTGCTGCCCTTGTCCTTCTAGGTGGTGGAGGTCGTGTGTACTTCACTCCTCCCCCTCCCACCTCGCTCTCTCTCCTCCCATAGAGACCAGAGTCTTGTGTAGGCACAGACCGGGTGGTGGATTCCCTTCCCTGAATGACATTAGTGAACCAGTTGGGTTTTTACGACAATCCGGCAGCTTTCATGGTCACTTTTTTCTAGTGCCGACCCCACAAATTCCCAGATTCATTCAGCTCAATTTCACAACCTGCCTTTGTGTTTTTGTGGGTTCTCTCTCACCCTCCCTTTTTCCTGTTTCAAATTCATTTTGCAGGGTGTTCGAAGGGGAGGATTTGCAGACGGGAAACTCAAACCAAACATCACTTCAAGATCTGACAGAGTCACTCGATTCATCAGGACCTTTGAACATGGAAGCAGAAAACACCGTTAAGAGCGGCGAGAAACCGTAGACGTGTTCTGTGTGTGGACTAGGCTTCAGCCGATCCTCTGGCCTGTCGAGACACAAGCGCAGTCACACCGGGGAGAGGCCGTTCACCTGCTCTGAGTGCAGGAAGGGATTCACTCGTTCATCCAGCCTGCTGAAACACCAGCGAGTTCACACTGGGGAGAGACATTTTAAATGTCAGGACTGAGGGAAGTGCTATAAAAGTGCCGGGGAACTGACGTGCCATCAACATGTTCACACTGACGAGAGACCGTTCAGGTGCTCTCACTGTGGGGCAGGGTTCAGGCGATCATCTCACCTCACTGTACACCAGTGCACTCACACTGGGGAGAGGCCGTTCATCTGCTCTGAGTGTGGGAAGGGATTCACTCGTTCATCCAGCCTGCTGAAACACCAGCGAGTTCACACCGGGGAGAGGCCGTTCACCTGCTCCAAGTGTGGGAAGGGATTCACGTGTTTATCTGACCTTCTGAAACACCAGCGAGTTCACACTGTGGAGAGACCGTTCACCTGCTCCGAGTGTGGGAAGGGATTCACTCAGTCATCTGACTTGGTGAAACACCAGCGAGTTCACACTGGGGAGAGGTCGTTCACCTGCTCCGAGTGCGGGAAGGGATTCACATGTTCATCCCACCTGCTTATACACCAGCGACTTCACACTGGGGAGAGGCCGTTCACCTGCTCTGAGTGTGGGAAGGGATTCAGGTGTTCTTCCCACCTACTGACACACCAGCGAGTTCACACTGGGGAGAGACCATTCATCTGCTCCGAGTGTGGGAAGGGATTCACGTGTTCATCCCACCTGCTGACACACCAGCGACTTCACACTGGGGAGAGACCGTTCATCTGCTCTGAGTGTGGGAAGGGATTCACTCAGTCATCCGACTTGGTGAAACACAAGCGAGTTCACACTGGGGAGTGACCGTTCATCTGCTGAGTGTGGGAAGGGATTCACTCAGTCCTCCAGCCTGCTGACACACCAACGAGTTCACACTGGGGAGTGACCGTTCACCTGCTCCGAGTGTGGGAAGGGATTCACTCAGTCATCCAGCCTGCTGACACACCAGCTGTCAAACTGCGATCTGTTCCTGACTGAAAGTGAAACGGCAGGGTTATGTTTCCAGTCTAAAAATGACTGGTAATTATTCTATGAAGGTTTAACGTGTTCGTAGAATCATAGACTGGTTACAGCACAGAAGGTGGCCATTCGGCCCGTTGAGCCCGTGCCGGCTCTCTGCAAGAGCACTTCAGCTAGTCCCACTCCCCCACCCTTCCCTCGTAGCCCTGCAAATTTTTGTCCTTCAGGTACTCATCCAATTCCCTTTTGAAAGCCACGATTGAATCTGCCTCCACCACCCTTTCAGGCAGTGCATTCCCGATCCTAACCACTCACTGCATAAAAAGTTTTTCCTCATGTCACCTTTGATTCTTCTGCCAATCACCTTAAATCTGTGTCCTCTGGTTCTCGACCCTTCCGCCAATGGGAACAGTTTCTCTCTATCTACTCTGTCTAGACCCCTCATGATTTTGAACACCTCTATCAAATTTCCTCTCAACCTTCTCTGCTCTAAGGAGAACAACCCCAGCTTCTCCAGTCTATCCACGTAACTGAAGCCCCTCATCCCTGGAACCATTCTTGTAAATCTTTTCCGCACCCTCACTCAACCTTCACATCCTTCCTAAAGTGCGGTGCCCAGAATTGGACACAATATTGCAGTTGTGGCCGAACCAGTGTTTTATAAAGGTTCATCATAACTTCCTTGCTTTTGTACTCTATGCCTCTACTTATAAAGCCCAGGATCCCATCAGCTTTTTTAACCGCTTTCTCAACCTGCCCTGCCACCGTCAACAATTTGTGCACATAAACCCCCAGGTCTCTCTGTTCATGCACCCCCTTTAGGATTCTACCCTTTAGTTTATATTGCCTCTCCTCGTTCTTCCTACCAAAATGTATCACTTCGCATTTTTCTGCGTTAAATTTAATCTGCCACGTGTCTGCCCATTCCACCAGCCTGTCTCTGTCCTCTTGAAGTCTGTCACTATCCTCCTCACTGTTCACTATACTTCCAAGTTTTGTGTCATCTGCAAATTTTGAAATTGTGCCTGTACACCCAAGTCCAAGTCATTAATATATATCAAGAAAAGCAGTGTTCCTAGAACTGACCCCTGGAGAACACCACTGTATACCTTCCTCCAGTCTGAAAAACAACCGTTCACCACTACTCTCTGTTTCCTGTCACTTAGCCAATTTCGTATCCATGCTGCCACTGTTCATTTTATTCCATGGGCTTCAACTTTGCTGGCAAGCCTATTATGTGGGACTTTATCAAAGGCCTTTTGGAAGTCCATGTACACCACGTCAACCACATTACCCTCATCAACTGTTTCTGTTACCTCATCAAACAACTCAATCAAGTTAGTTAAACACGATTTGCCTTTGACAAATCCGTGCTGGCTTTCCTTAATTAAACCACACTTGTCCAAGTGACTGTTAATTTTGTCCCGGATTATCATTTCTAAAAGATTCCCCACAATCGAGGTTAACCTGACTGGCCTGTAGTTGCTGGGTTTATCCTTACAACCTTTTTTGAACAAGGGTGTAACATTTGCAATTCTCCAGTCCTCTGGCACCACCCCCGTATCCAAGGAGGATTGGAAGATTATGGCCAGTACCTCTGCAATTTTCACCCTTACCTTCTTCAGCATCCTGGGATGCATCCCATCCGGTCCTGGTGACTTATCTACTTTAAGTACAGCCAGCCTTTCTAGTACCTGCTCTTTATCAATTTTCTCCCATCCAGTATCTCAACTACCTCCTCTTTCACTCACTTTGGCAGCATCTTCTTCCTTGGTAAAGACAGATGTAAAGTACTCATTTAGTACCTCAGCCATGTCATCTGCCTCAATGCATAGGTCTCCTTTTGGTCCCTAATCGGCCCCACCCCTCCTCTTACTACCCGTTTATTATTTCTATGCTATAGAAGACTTTTGGATTTCCTTTTATGTTAGCTGCCAGTCCATTCTCATACTCTCTCTGCCCCTCTTATTTCCTTTGTCACTTCCCCTCTGAACGTTCTATATTCAGCCTGGTTCTTGCTTGTATTCTCAATCTGACATCTGTCATACTCTCCCTTTTTCTGCTTCATCTTACTCCCTATCTCTTTCATCATCCAGGGAGCTGTGTCTTTGATTGCCCTTCCTTTCCCCCTGGTGGGAATGTACATCGACTGGACCCGAACCATCTCTTTAAAGGCAGCCCATTGTTCCAGCACAGTTTGACCTGCCAATCTTTGATTCCAATTTACCCGGGCCAGATCCCTTCTCAACCCACTGAAACTGGCCCTCCTCCAATTCAGGATTTTTACTCCAGATTGCTCCTTGTGCTTTTCCATAGCTCATCTAAACCTTATGATACTATGATCACTCTTCCCTAAATGTTCCCCTCCTGACACTTGCTCCACTTGACCCACCTCATTCTCCAGAACCAGATCCAGCAATGCCTTGTTCCTCATTGGGCTGGAAACGTACTGATCAAGAAAGTTCTCCTGAACACACTTCAGAAATTCTTCCCCCTCTCTGCCCTTTACACTATTACTATCCCAGTCTATATTAGGATAGTTGAAGTCCCCCATTATCACTACTCTATAGTTCTTGCACCTCTCTGTAATTTTCCTGCCAATTTACTCCTCTATATCCTTCCCACTAGTTGGTGGTCTATAGAATACACCTAGTAGTGTAATGGCACCTCTATTGTTTCTTAACTCTAACCAGATAGATTCTGTCCTTGACCCCTCCAGGACATCCTCTCTCTTATACCTTATAGAGTCATAACGGCACAGAATGAGGTAATTCGGCCCATCGAGTCCGTGCCGGCTCTCTGTAGACCAATCCAGTCAGTCCCATTCCCCCGCTCTATCCCTGTAACCCTGCAAGTTTATTTCCCTCAAGTGCCTATCCAGTCTCCCCTTGAAAACATTGAGTGTCTCCGCTTCCACCACTTCTGTCAGCAGCGAGTTCCAGGTCCTCAGTACTCGCTGCGTAAATTTTTTTTCCTCACCTCCCCCCTGTATCTCTTGCCCAAAACCTTAAATCTGTGTCCCCTAGTCCTTGTACCATCAACTAGTGGGAATAGCCTTTCCCCGTCTAGCCTATCCAAACCCGTCATAATCTTGTACACCTCCATCAAATCACCCCTCAACCTCCTTTGCTCTAATGAAAACAAATCCAGCTTCTCACACCTGTCCTTGTAGCTAAGATCACCCATCCCCGGAACCATTCTGGTAAATCTCCTCTGCACCCTCTCAAGGGCCTTCACATCCTTCCTAAAGTGTGGTGACCAGAACTGGAAGCAATACTTCAGTTGTGGCCGAACCAGCGCTTTATAAAGGTTCAGCATAACTTCTCTACTTTTATACTCAATACCTCTATTTATGAAGCCCAAGATCCCATATGCTTCGTTAACCACACTCTCAATATGTCCTGCCACCTTCAGGGACCTATGCATATTAACTCCCAGGTCCCTCTGTCTCTGCACACTCTTTAAAACTGTGCCACTAAGTGGATATTGCCTCTCCCTGTTCTTCACTGTTTGCCACACCCCCAAGTTTGGTGTCATCAGCAAATTTAGAAAATCTACTCTGTATTCCAATATCCAGGTCATTTATATATATCAAAAAAAGCAGTGGCCCCAGCACTGACCCTTGGGGAACACCACTGTCTACCATCCTCCAGTCTGAAAAACAGCCTTTTACCACAACTCGCTGTTTTCTGTCCTTAAGCCAATTCCTTATCCAAGCTGCCACTGACCCACCTATTCCATGAGCCTCCATTTTGTTAACCAGCCTTCTATGTGGTACTTTGTCAAACGCCCTCCGAAAATCCATGTAGACAACATCCACTGCATTCCCTCCCTGTAACTTAACCAAAAAGTTCAATTAGGTTAGTCAAACATGATCTGCCTTTTACAAATCCGTGTTGGCTCTCCTTAATTAGCTTAAACCTCTCCAAGTGCCTGTTATATCCAGGAATATTTAGGACCCAATCCTGCCCTTTTTTGAGCCAGGTCTCCGTTATCGCCACGACACCATATTTCCATGTGGCTATCTGCGCCTGCAGCTCACCAACCTTATTTACCACGCTTCGTGCGTTTACACACATGCACTGTAAACTTATCTTCGACCTTCTTGTATTCTCTCTTAGTCTGATCCCATCTATTACCTTACTCTGTCTTACTATAATGCTCTCTGTCTCTCCCAATCCTTTGTTTCTCCTTTCCAATGCTACATCCTGGTGCCCATCCCCCTGCCAAATTAATTTAAACCCTCCCCAACAGCACTAACTTCTCGACTCTCCAGCCAGGGGGAAACAACTTCTCAATCCCCCCTCAGAATCTTATGTTTCAATGAGATCACCTCTCATTCTTCTAAATTCCAGAGAGTATAGGCCCAATCTACTCAATCTCTCCTCAAAGGACAAGCCTCTCATCCCAGGGATCAATCTAGTGAACCTTCGTTGCACCCTCTCTAAGGCAAGTATATCCTTCCTCAGGTACAGAGACCAAAACTGTACACAGAACTCCAGGTGTGGTCTCACCAAAGCCCTGTACAATTGTAGTAAGACTTCCTTACTCTTGTATTCCAACACCCTTGCAATAAAGGCCAACATGCCATTTGCCTTCCTAATTGCTTGCTGTCCCTGCATGCTAACTCTCTGTGATTTGTGTTCGAGGAAACCCAAATCCCTCTGAACAACAACATTTCATAATTTCTCACCATTTAAAAAATATTCTGTTTTTCTATTCTTCCTACCAAAGTGAATAACTTCACATTTCTCCACATTATACTCCATCTGCCACCTTCTTGCCCACTCACTTAACCTGTCGATATCCCTTTGCAGACTCTTTGTGTCCTGCTGGTGGGTGGCTGCTCATTATCCTCGGTGTGATTTAATCCCCTTTCCCACTGAATACTGCGGACAGACAGGCTCACCTTGGCAACGGAATGGTCAGTGTGACATCACTTTCTAAACAAGAGCCCACAAGACAATGGGTTATCAATAAATGTTAAAGGGATTCAACGCTCTGAAGTTACACTGTGAATAAAGGAAATAAAATGCTGATCAGTAATGGCTGAAGATGATGATTTCTCTCTGTGGAATGTGCTTGCACACATTAAGAATGATGAGCTTTGTACACACACACAGCAAACACTTTGTGAGGCTCTTTTCAGTTGTTGCTCTGAACCCGCTGAGAGCTGGTCAACCCGGTGGGCATTAGGACCCTGCGGCGGCCCATCCGGCGGTGCTGTGAGGTCACGGTTCCAGGCTCTGTCTCACCCAATCAGTGGGTCCCGCCAAAGCTCAATAGAAAATACTGCAGCAAAAACAATCCTGAACATTCACAAACTGGGAGCAATCGGCACAGCACAACACAAGTGTGAATTAGTAAACTTTAACACACAGAGTCTGTCACTAATTAGTACAAAGTGCAGGGCACTATTGCTCACCTTCAGTCCTGTCCCTCAATCCCAGCTCATCTCTGGGGGATTGTTACAAGGTTCACCCCGTCCTTTCAACACAGATATTACCCTCATAATCCCACATCAATTAGACATTGCACACAGCTTCTGACAGTTATTTACAAGACTAGACCGATGCTTCAAACCAAAAAATAAATAAATCATCCCATCCCATCCTTTCCTGATGGATAAAACCTCAGACGGTTCCTGAGTAAGGATTGCTCTGGTTCCTCACCATATATGTGTCAGGATACTGAAACCCAGCTTTCTCACAGTCCACTCCTGGAGGCCCCACTCCCTGAGCCTACCAGCAGGGTCAGTGCTGGAGTCCCGCAGCGGGAGTGATCCCAGAGTAACTGTCGGGATCGCACCCCATGGATGTTCCGGGTTGTGTATTTTTAGTTATCCTGGTGTCTAACACACACACATCAATAAAACAGCGAATTCCTGGAACACGCTGCAGGTCCTTTATCTGGAGATCAAATGTCTGTTGTATAATTGTACCAGCAGTTAACAGGCTCCTGTGAACTTCTCCCTCTGCTATTTTAATGCAGACTTTAACCAATTTATTTTAAACGGGTTTATTTTAAATGAGTTAACACCTGCCTTAAAATGGTCGACACAGGACTGTCTCACATACACATATTAAATCCTCGTGGAATAATTACCAGTCATTTTTAGACTGGAAACTTAACCCTGCCGTTTCACTTTCAGTCAGGAACAGATCGCAGTTTGACACCAATCTCTGATTTGACAGCACGTTTCCAGCATTCACCGTTGTTCTTCCTGACTCTAAACACAGATGTAAAGGAGCCTTCTGTTCCGTGCCCAGGAGCTCTGACCCATGGGAGAGAGCGGCTGGGACACATTCCTTATCAGCCTCAAGATTAAATGGTGAGAGGTTGTTTTCCCAGGCTGGAGTGTCTAGAACTAGGGGGCATAGTCTCAGGATAAGGGGTCGGCCATTTAAGACTGAGATGAGGAGGAATTTCTTCACTCAGAGGGTTGTGAATCTTTGGAATTCTCTGCCCCAGAGGGCTGTGAATGCTGAGTCTTTGAGTATATTCAAGGCTGAGATAGATAGATTTTTGGACTCTAGGTGAATCAAGGGATATGGAGATCGGGTGGGAAAGTGGAGTTGAGGTGGATGATCAGCCATGATGTTATTGAATGGCGGAGCAGGCTCGAGGGGCCGTGTGACCTACTCCTGCTCCTAATTCTTATGATCTTTTCTTATGTTCTTAATCTGCCCGGCAACTTTCCTTTCGGTGAAGAGACGAAAAAGACCAAAGTGCTGTTTGCCCCTCTCAGTGTGGCCCTGAAGGACTGTGTCCAGGCTGTTGTTCTGTTCCCGCCGTACGATCCTCCCCCCAGATTGTCCTTTCTGAGCTCCAGCCAGGTGATGCTAAACGACGATGGGAACGACAAAAATCCACAACAATGTGTTTAAAGCAAAGCTGATTTATTTGACATATATCCAGAATATTAAACTCCAGCCCAGTTACAGGGGTTATTAACATCAGCAGAAACAAACCCCAGCTGTCAGTGTGAACACGATTCAGTTCAGGATGTAATTAACAGCAGCAAAAACAGCAGAATCCAACCCCTGCAGTCATTTGTGAACTCGCTGGTGTCTCAGCAGGTTGGATGACCGAGTAAATCCCTTCCCACACTCAGAGCAAGTGAACGGCCTCTCCCCGGTGTGAATGCGCTGGTGTGACAGCAGGCTGGAGGAATGAGTGAATCCCTTCCCACACTCAGAGCAAGTGAACGGCCTCTCCCCGGTGTGAATGCGCTGGTGTGTCAGCAGGCTGGAGGAATTAGTGAATCCCTTCCCACAGTCAGAGCAGGTGAATGGCCTCTCCCCAGTGTGAACTCGCTGGTGTTTCAGAAGGTCGGATGACCGAGCAAATCCCTTCCCACACTCAGAGCAGGTGAACGGCCTCTCCCCGGTGTGAGTTCGCTGGTGTACAGTGAGGTCAGATGATCTCCTGAACCCAGTCCCGCAGTGAGAGCAAGTGAACGGTCTCTCGTCAGTGTGAACACGTTGATGACACATCAGGTCCCCAGAACTTTTATAGCACTTTCCACAGACCGGGCATTTAAAAGGCCTGTCGTCAGTGTGAACGCGCTGGTGTTTCAGAAGGGTGGATGAACAAGCGAATCCCTTCCCACACTCAGAGCAAGTGAATGGCCTCTCCCCGGTATGAGTGCGCTGGTGTCTCAACAGGTGGGATGACTGAGTGAATCCCATCCCACACTCAGAGCAGGTGAATGGTCTCTCCCCAGCGTGAACTCGCTGGTGTGTCAGCAGGCTGGAGGAATCAGTGAATACCTTCCCACACACGGAGCAGGTGAACGGCCTCTCTCCAGTGTGAACTCGTTGGTGTGTCATCAGGTGGGATGACTGAGTGAATCCCTTCCCACACTCGGAGCAGGTGAATGGTCTCTCCCCAGTGTGAACTCGCTGGTGTGTCAGCAGGTGGGATGACTGAGTGAATCCCTTCCCACACTCGGAGCAGGTGAACGGCCTCCCCTCGGTGTGAACTCGCTGGTGCGTCAGCAGGCTGGATGAACGAGTGAATCTCTTCCCACACTCAGAACAAGTGAATGGCCTCTCCCTGGTGTGAACTCGCCAGTGCTGCAGCAGATTGCATGAAAGAGTGAATCCCTTCCCACACACAGTGCAGGTGAACGGTCTCTCCCCAGTGTGAACTCGCTGGTGTGTCAGCAGGTGGGATGCACACGTGAATCCCTTCCCACACTCAGTGCAGGTGAACGGCCTCTCCCCAGTGTGAACTCGTCGATGAGTTTCCAGCTGACACGGGTAGTTGAATCGCTTCCCACAGTCCTCACATTTACACGGTTTCTCCCCGGTGTGACTGCGCTTGTGTCTCGACAGGCCAGAGGATCGGCTGAAGCCTCGTCCACACACAGAATACGTGTACGGTTTCTCCCCGTTCTGAACAGTGCTTTCTGCTTCCATGCTCAAAGGTCCTGATGAATCGAGTGACTCTGTCGGGTCTTGAAGTGATGTTTGGTTTGAGTTTCCCGTCTGCAAATCCTATACTTCTAATACCCTGTAAAATGAATTTGACACAGGAAAAAGGGAGGGTGAGAGAGAACCCACAAAAACACAAAGGCAGGTTGTGAAATTGAGCTGAATGAATCTGGGAATTTGTGGGGCCGGCACTAGAAAAAAGTGACCATGAAAGCTGCCGGATTGTCGTAAAAACCCAACTGGTTCACTAATGTCCTTCAGGGAAGGGAACCCGCCACCCGGTCTGGGCCTACACAAGACTCTGGCCTCTATGGGAGGAGAGAGAGCGAGGTGGCAGGGGGTGGGGTGAAGGAGAGCGACTTTATACATCTGCAACTCGACTAGAACTTTGACAGCACCTCCCAAACACCTCCACCACCTAGAAGGACAAGGGCAGCAGGTGCATGGGAACACCATCACCTCGCAGTTCCCCTCCAAGTCACACACTATCCTGACTTGGGCATGTATCGCCGTTCCTGCATTGTCGCTGGGTGAAAATCCTGGAACTCCTCACCTAACAGCATTCTGAGAGTACCTTCACCACACAGACTGCAGAGGTTCAAGAAGAAGGCCCAGCATCACCTTCTCAACGGGCAACTGGAGACTGGCAATATATGCTGGCCTTGCTAGTGACACCCACATCGAATGAATTAAAAAAATCTGTATATATAAAATGGATTGAAAGCCTCTACAGAAATACTTGTTCCTAAAACAATAATCTTTTACACTGTACGGACAGGGTCTGTTTAGCAACTTAATCTCCCCTACAATCCACCTGCGTTCACAGTCCCACATTGGAAATTGTTGGGTCCCACTGGGCTCAGAAGTACTGGAGGTTAAACCCAGCAGCTTCTCCCCCCTCGCCACTCCAGCTCAAACTGATGCAACAAGAAAGCCCTACACAGGAGGCCAGGGAGCGAGTTCCACATCCACCGCCCACCCTGATGCTAACCGGCTCTGAATTGCTCCCTCTGCTGTATAAATGCAAGTTGTTGTGTTTCTTGTCTGGGGGAGGTGCTGCACCCTGGGGTTAATGGTGCCGGGGTCCTGGCCGCACGTCCGCCGGCTCTGACTCGGGGCCTGAGACCCGCACTCGGTGTTGCTGAGGGATTCCAACCCTGGGACTGTACATGGGGATTCTAACCCTGGGACTGTACATGGGGATTCTAACCCTGGGACTGTACATGGGGATTCTAACCCTGGGACTGTACATGGGGATTCCAACCGTGGGACTGTACATGGGGATTCCAACCCTGGGACTGTACATGGGGATTCTAACCCTGGGACTGTACATGGGGATTCTAACCCTGGGACTGTACATGGGGATTCCAACCCTGGGACTGTACATGGGGATTCCAACCCTGGGACTGTACATGGGGATTCTCACCCTGGGACTGTACATGGGGATTCTAACCCTGGGACTGTACATGGGGATTCTAACCCTGGGACTGTACATGGGGATTCTAACCCTGGGACTGTACATGGGGATTCCAACACTGGGACTGTACATGGGGATTCTTACCCTGGGACTGTACATGGGATTCTAACCTGGGACTGTACATGGGGATTCTACCCCTGGGACTGTACATGGGGGTTCTAACCCTGGGACTGTACCTGGGGATTCCTGGGGCTCTTCTGTTACAATTGTGTGGGATGTTAACCGTATGCTCTGCTTTTACCAGCGCCTTCAGGAGAGATGGTGAGAAGTCTGAAGTGTGGAGAGTCTGAATCAAATAACTGAGTCAATGATTTACATGCCGGGCACTAGGACCCGGTTGGGAACAGACACTGAAGCCCCGCCCACTGTTTGTTCCTGTCCACGATGGCTACGCATGCGCTTTGCTACTCACTGAATCAAGATGGCGGCCGTTATCCTGGGCCTATGACCGGCAGAAGCCCCGAAGCTGCAAACGCGGGACCTTCAGGTAACTATTCGGGGCTTGCGGCCTGCACTGGTTGTTCATAAATCCTCCCCGCCCACTTTCCGGTCCATTAATCCGCTCCGTCGGGCCGCATCGCATGCAATTAAGCGGAGCAGGTCCGCAGCATCCATCTGTCTAATTCCACGCACCGCGCATGCTCCAAACCCAGGCTGTTCCGCGCCTGCGCACTGGGCTCCTGTAGTCTGGGTAATATTTTATTCAAATACAATAATACCTGTACAACTCATCAATTACATAGTAAATCCATTACATTCATCCATCACAGTAAACAATAAAGTCTTAAAAACAGCCTTATAGTTAATATAAATGCAATGATTAATTTTACAAATAATCAATAATCTTTACAGTACAAATACCCTTAAACAATACCACACAACTTTTTAGATTTAAAATAATAAATTTCAAAGTTAACTCCACATAAAACAAAAACCATTTCAACACCAGTGTACAAACACATAGCACCATCATAATCCAATTAAATGCTACAGATAACATTTATTCCAATAAACCAAGAAAAAAAAAACATTTTACGCCAGTCCTACTGGCATTGTTCATTCGATCATTCGATCATTCATTCAATTGTTCGTTCATTCATTCAAGCGTTCGTTCGATCGAGCGTAAGTTCCAATATGTATGTATGAGTGCGTGCGTGCGTATCATTTGTCTAAGTGCGTGCCTGCGTGCGTTCGCTTGATTATCGTTCGTTTGATCATTCACCACGCGATCATTCGTTCGATCGAGTGTAAGTTCCAATGTGCATGCTTGCGTTCGCTCGAATCGTTCGTTCGACTACTACCCCATGAGGTCGTTCGTTTGATCGAGTGTAAGTTCCAATATGTATGTCTGAATGCGTGCGTGCGTATCATTTGTCTAAGTGCGCGCCTGCGTGCGTTCGCTCGAATCGTTCGTTCTGTCACTGCACAAGTGATCATTCGTTCGATCGAGTGTAAGTTCCAATATGCATGAATGCATTCGTTCGAATCGTTCGTCCGTTCGTTCACTCGAGCGTCCGTTCGTTCAATAAATTACCAATATTAATTTACTTTATCTTTTCAAACACACCAACACTAGACAATAACCTCAAAGTAAATTCCTGCATAACCACCAATACATCACCATGTGCAAATTCCCACAGTCCTTATCAGAAAATCAATTAAGCTTCAAGTAAACTGCTTTCAAACAGAAAACCTGAAACCTTCCCAACAAAACAATTAAAATACCAGTTCTACACCAGTCCTATTGGCAATCCATTAACTCATCTCATTTGATGTTGTCGAACCATGTAAAGTCATAGTCCTTGTCCACAGTCTTCAGCCCTTCCACGGAAAAAGAAGCCATCCACTTCCTGAAATCCCGTAAAAAGACCAAACACTCAAATCTTCTTCTGCATGCTGTGTAAGTGGTCCCTGGAATTGGTGTAACAGTGTAAGTGTTCTCTGGATTTCGTGTCACACTGTAAGTGGGCCCTGGATTTGGTGTCTCAGTGTAAGTGGTCCCTGGAATTGGTGTCACAGTGCAAATACTCCCTGGATTTGGTGTCACAATATAAGTGGTCCCTGCATTTGGTGTCATAGTGTACGTTGTCCCTGGATTTGGTGTCTCACTGTAAGTGGTCCCTGGATTTGGTGTCACAGTGTAAGTGGTCCTAAGATTTGGTGTCACATTGTAAGTGGTCCCTGGAATTGGTGTAACAGTGTAATTGCTCCCTGGATTTGGTGTCTGGGTGTAAGTGGTCCCTGGTTTTCATGTCACACTGTAAGTGGTTCCTGGATTTGGTGACTGTGTAATTGGTCCCTGGATTTCATGTCTCATTGTAAGTCGTGCTTGGATTTGGAGCCACAGTGTTACTGTTCCTGGATTTGGTGTCTCAATGTAAGTGACCCCCACACAGAGGGGGTTCCTACATGTGGCAGCCCATCCGGCGAGGCCCGCTGGTTCAGGATATAAAGAGACAGCGTGCTGTTCCTCCAACCACTGCCTGGGGGAAATGGGGCAGATATTTAAAGGGACAGTTGCTTGTTTAATTTGGAAAGACTTCAGAATTTTGCAGAGTGACGAAGGTTTCCTTTAAAGGTGGAGTAACATTTCTTTCAGAATGTTCTCTTCTAACCCTTCCCACCTCCACATTGGCCCCGCCGCACCACCACCCCCACTTTAAAACACTCGGCACTACTGACTGGGAAGGTCCAAAGTGCAGTCCTTGATCTGGGCTGTTAGTTGATCTCAGCCACGGCAACAGTTCAGGGGCCAGAATTGGCCTCAGCACCACTGGGCTAAATAAGAGTAAAAATCAGCCACTGCCCCTGCTCTTGATGGAGATCCAGTCACATCAACTGGGAAGTGTATGGATGTCAATTGAGGGCAGGATTGGACTCGGCTGTGATGCCTACCACAGGGGAAATGCTGCTGACACTCACTGAGTCGGCTGACGGTGAGGAACTAGAGGTTAACCAATGTCTGTGGAATTGCACCCAGCCGGATTCACCGCCTTTTGGAGAGAAGGGGAAAAACAAAATCCCACCCAGTGCAATGAATGTTGATTTTAGACAGTAAGGATGGAGGCAGAGTTTGTAGAATGGGGAATTTACAGCTTAGGAGGGGCAGAAGAGGACAGAACGCTCTATAGGAACTAGAATTGTCTGTTCTGACTTTCTATCCTGCACTTAAAGTAACAACATTTGTAAACACCATTTCAGAGTGTCAGTAGGGGAGGATCTGCTGATGGAAACTCAAACAAAATATCGCCTCAAGATCTGACAGATTGACCAGTTTCATCAGGACCTGAATATCATCGGCCTTTGGATGTAGAAGGAAAAGCACCAATCACAGCGGGAGAAACAGGACACGTGTTCTGTGTATTTTTTTAAATTTGTTTATGGGATGTGGGTGTCGCTGGCAAGGCCAACATTTATTGCCCATCCCTAATTGCCTTTGAGAAGGTGGTGGTGAAACACCTTCTTGAACCGCTGCAGTCCATGTGGTGATGGTTCTCCCACAGTGCTGTGAGGGAGGGAGTTCCAGGATTTTGACCCAGCGACGATGAAGGATCGCCGATATTCTTCTCAGTCGGGATGGTGTGTGACTTGGAGGGGAACTTGGAGGTGGTGGTGTTCCCATGTGCCTGCTGCCCTTGTCCTTCTAGGTGGAAGAGGTCGTGGGTTTGGGAGGTGCTGCCGAAGAAGCCTTGGCGAGTTGCTGCAGTGCATCTTGTAGATGGTACACACTGCAGCCACGGTGCGCTGGTGGTGGAAGGAGTGAAAGTTTATGGTGGTGGATGGGGTGCCAATCAAGTGGACTGCATTGTCCAGGATGGTGTCGACCTTCTTGAGTGTTGTTGGAGCTGCACTCATCCAGGCAAGTGGAGAGTATTCCATCACACTCCTTACTTGTGCCTTGTAGATGGTGGAAAGGCTTTGGGGAGTCAGGAGGTGAGACACTCACCGCAGAATACCTAGCCTCTGACCTGCTCTTGTTGCCACAGTATTTATGTGGTTGGTCCAGTTAAGTTTCTGGTCAATGGTGACCCCCAGGATGTTGATGGTGGGGTATTCGATGATGGCAATGCCATTGAATGTCAAGGGGTGGTGGTTAGACTCTCGCTTGTTGGAGATAGTCATTGCCTGGCACTTGAGTGGCACGAACCCACATTCAACCAATCATCTAGCCTGTGAGACTCGTGCGCCCACCTGAATCAACAGTGTAAATGTGGGGACTGTGGGAATGAATGGAGTTGACCGTCTGAGGTGGAAACTCATGGATACAGTCACACCAGGGAGAGGCCGTTCACCAGCTAAGTGTGGAAAGAGATTCACTCACTCATCTCACCTATTAGCACACGAACATGTTCATAAAGGGGAGAATCCGTTCAGTGGTCTGTATGGGGAAAGGGATTCAATCGATCATCCCATTTACTGACACACCAGCACAGTCACACCGGAGAGAGACCGTTTAGATACTTCACGTGTGGGAGGGGATTCACTCCGTTGCCCCACCTGTTGACACTCCAGAGTGTCCACATTGAGAACAGTTGCTTTAAATACTCTGACTGTGAGAAAAACTTTCAAAGTTCAAAGCAGCTGATGCACGATCAGCGCATTGATACTGGAGAGAGGCTGTTTCAATATCCTGTGTGTGGGAAGAAATTCACCCCACCTGCTGAGACTCCAGTGAGTTCACAGGTGACTGCAGGGGTTTGGATTCTGTTATTAATCATATCCAGGACTGAACCATGCCAGAGTGCCCGTGCACTTGGGTTTCTGTGTGAATTATTGATGAATTTTCTCTCAATGGGGTCACAGAAACTCATTCTCCATTCACTAATTGGGACTTTCAATGTTCCCCAGCATGCCCCGCGGGGGAGAATGTGCCCCATTCACACTGGAGGAGCCCAGTGCGCAGGCGCAGTGCCCGCCTGTATTTGGAGCATGCGCAGTGTCAGTGTGATCAGAGCCGGGCGAGTGCACGGAGCGGTCCGAGTTGGGAGACGCGGTTTTTACGCCGATTACGAATCAGCGGGCGCAGGGAGGTAACGCATCCGGCGGGTGAGCTTCATAAACACCTGGTGTGGGCCGCAAGCCCCGAATGAGAACCTACAGGTTCCGCGTTTCCAGCTCCGGGGCTTTTTCCCGGTACCAGGCCTAGGCTAAGAGCGGCCATCTTTGTAAAGGAAAGCATTGTCTTTGTTCGCCGCCATCTTGATTCGCACGGCCATCTTTGTAAAGGACCAAAACGTGGGCAGGGCCTCAGGGTCCCCTTGAGTGTGATAGTGACCCAGCCAGAGTCAGCACCTTCGGGGGAGGAGAACCAGTGAGCGTAGAACTGAACCCAGCCAGAGTCAGCACCTTCAGGGGAGGAGAGGGAGGGGAACCAGTGAGTGTAGAACTGACCCCAGCCAGAGTCAGCACCTTCAGGGGAGGAGAGGGAGGGGAACTAGTGAGTGTAGAACTGAACCCAGCCAGAGTCAGCACCTTCAGGGGAGGAGAGGGAGGGGAACCAGTGAGTGTAGAACTGAACCCAGCCAGAGTCAGCACCTTCAGGGGAGGAGAGGGAGAGGAACCAGTGAGTGTAGAACTGAACCCAGCCAGAGTCAGCACCTTCAGGGAGGAGAGGGAGGGGAACCAGTGAGTGAACTGAACCCAGCCAGAGTCAGCACCTTCAGGGGAGGAGAGGGAGGGGAACCAGTGAGTGTAGAACTGAACCCAGCCAGAGTCAGCACCTTCAGGGGAGGAGAGGGA
This sequence comes from Squalus acanthias, assembly GCA_030390025.1. Taxonomy (NCBI): domain Eukaryota; kingdom Metazoa; phylum Chordata; class Chondrichthyes; order Squaliformes; family Squalidae; genus Squalus; species Squalus acanthias. The sequence continues at coordinate 402,372 of JASTWF010000300.1, read as the reverse complement.
GAGGAACCAGTGAGTGTAGAACTGAACCCAGCCAGAGTCAGCACCTTCAGGGGAGGAGAGGGAGGGGAACCAGTGAGTGTGGAACTGAACCCAGCCAGAGTCAGCACCTTCAGGGGAGGAGATGGAGGGGAACCAGTGAGTGTAGAACTGAACCCAGCCAGAGTCAGCACCTTCAGGGAGGAGAGTGGGGGGGGAACCAGTGAGTGAACTGAACCCAGCCAGAGTCAGCACCTTCAGGGGAGGAGAGGGAGGGGAACCAGTGAGTGAACTGAACCCAGCCAGAGTCAGCACCTTCAGGGGAGGAGAACCAGTGAATGAACTGAACCCAGCCAGAGTCAGCACCTTCAGGGGAGGAGAGGGAGGGGAACCACTGAGTTAACTAAACCCAGCCAGAGTCAGCACCTTCGGGGGAGGAGAACCAGTGAGTGTAGAACTGATCATACTGAAAACTGGGAGCGGAGGACAAACTATCTTGAGACGTCTTTGGATTTTAGCACAGGGAGGAGGGACAATATGTGGGACGGGGATTTACAGCTTTGGAGGAAGAAGAGAGGAAAGAATGTTCAATAGAAACTTAAATTGTCTGTTCTGAATTTCTGTCCTGTACTTACAGCGATGAATTTTGTAAACTCCTTTCACAGGTTATTAGAAGGGGAGTATTTGCAGATGGGAAACTCAAACCAAACATCATGTCAAAATCTGACAGTCACTCGTTTACTCAGGACCTGAATATCATCGACCTTTGAATGTGGAAGGAGAAATGTTTGTCTGTTCTGTCTGTGGGAAAAGATTTCAAAGAACAGTATCACTGGAAAAGCACCGAGATACACACACCCGAGTGAGAGTGTTCCAGTGCACTGACTGTGGAAAGAGCTTTAACCAGTTACACAGCCTGAAAAAACATCGCACCATTCACAGCGGGGAGAAACCGTACACGTGTTCTGTGTGTGGACAAGGCTTCAACTGATCGTCCAACCTGGAGAGACACAAGGATACCTGCACCACGGAGAAACCGTGGAAATGTGGGGACTGTGGGAAGGGATTCAATTCCCCATCTGAGCTGGAAATTCATCATCGCACTCACACTGGGGAGAGGCCGTTCACGTGCTCTGAGTGTGGGAAGGGATTCAGTCGATCATCTGACTTGCTGATACACCAGCGAGTTCACACTGGGGAGAGGCCATTCACCTACTCCGTGTGTGGGAAGGGATTCATTCAGTCATCCCACCTGCTGACACACCAGCGAGTTCACATTGGGGAGAGACCGTTCACCTGGTCTGAGTGTGGGAAGGGATTCACTCAGTCATCCAACCTGCTGAGACTTCAACGAGTTCACACTGGAGAGAGACCGTTCACCTGCTCCATGTGTGGGAAGGGATTCGCTCGGTCATCCAACCTGCTGAAACACCAGCGAGTTCACACTGGGGAGAGGCCGTTCACCTGCTCCATGTGTGGGAAGGGATTCACTCGATCATCCAGCCTGCTGACACACCAGCGAGTTCACAAGTGATTACACAAGGTTGGATTCTGCTGTTATTGCTGCTGTTAATCACATCCCGTACTGAATCGTGTTCATTCTGACAGTTGGAGTTTGTTTCTGCTGATGTTAATAACCCCTATAACTGGGCTGGAGTTTAATATTTTGATATTTCAAATAACACAGTGTGTCGATATTTGAAGTCTCCGAGATAAGAGGAGACTAATTGATGTCCTGTTACTGACTGCTCCATTTTTGGGCATTTTCTCCTTTCTAACTCGAGATTATTTCAGTTCTCGTACCTTCGGTTACTCTCATGGACAAGTCCCAGCTCCCCATACCTTCCAGAGTGCCTCTCCTAGCCTTGGTATCCAGGGAAGGTCTCGATAACACGCCCGGGATCACGAAACACAAAACCCAGTCTGTTAATCACTTTCAGCTACTGGACTTAGCGTGTGTCCCACAGCATCTCTCTCACCTTCGATGTGTGAATGGAGCATCACGCCTGCAAACCTGCTTTCAATTTCAATTTGAATCCACTCAGCAAGTGTATTTAAAACAATACATACAAGTAAACAGATCAGATCAAATAATTGGCCAAGGTTTAGAGTCAACAAGATGAACAAGTGAACACATCACGGCCCAATACCCCAGCTCTATATTCACAGGAGAAAGTCTGTTATCTAACTCCTCGAGTGGACAGAATAGAGAAAGATCCCAACTCTAAGAACATCTAGAATCTGTTGTAAATATCTTTCAAATCCTGACTGGTCCAATCTGTCCGGTTTCCTTTCAATTGAAGTGAATGGAAGATGAGAGGGGTGTTGGCATATGGACCTCGGTTAATTCAGCTTCTGAAAGGTGTTCATGTTTAGTTCATTCGATATCGGGGAAATGTGGTTGGTATCATTAGAGAGAGAGAGATTTCACTGAGCAACAGCTGGTGTTTGCAACCAACTGGCCTTGGATATTTTCATCATAGAATGTTTCGATCAGAAATATGATGTTGGGATAAGAAAAGTCTGGAGACTAGTGGTTTGTGCTGCCCCAGGAAGGCCACAGTGTTTTTACCTGCTTCTAACGTTGTTGATGTGTGGTGAAGAAAATGCAGACTTGTGTCTCTGGACTGTGCAGTAGCCAGAGACGACCATATTAGGCAATGCCAGCTCCAGTTTGATAAGAGGTTGATGGCAGAGCAAGAGATCCAGCAGTTTTAAGAATTTATCTCCCGTTATCTGCAGACATCGAATGTCGCAGCGTGCTGACAAAATTGGACTTAAGACTTTAACCTATTGGGTTCAATTATTGGGATCGATTGTTATAGAATTGAATTGTTATAGAATGGAAAAGTAGTGAAGTTGTGCTAAACTTGTATCGAACCTTGGTTAGACCACACTTGGAGCACTGCGTACAATTCTGGTCACCATATTATAAAAAGGATATAGAGGCACTGGAGAGGGTGCAGAGAAGATTTACAAGGATGATACCAGAAATGAGAGGGTATACCTGTCAGGAAAGGATGGACAGGCTGGGTCTCTTTTCTCTTGAAAAAAGAAGGCTGAGGGGTGACCTAATAGAGGTCTTTAAAATGATGAAAGGTTTTGATAGAGTAGATACAGAGAGAGTGTTTCCACTTGTGGGGAAGAGCATAACTGGAGGCCATCAATATAAGATAGTCACCAAGAAATCCAATAGGGAATTCAGGAGAAACTTCTTTACCCAGAGAGTGGGGAGAATGTGGAACTCGCTCCCACAGGGAGTGGTTGAAGCGAATAGTATAGATGCATTTAAGGGGAGGCTAGACAAGCATATGAGGGAGAAGGGAATAGAGGGTTATGCTGATAGTTAGATGGGGAAAGACGGGAGGAGGCTCGAGTGGAGCATAAACGCCGGCATGGACTGGTTGGGCCGAATGGCCTGTTTCTGTGCCGTATATCCTGTGTAATCCTGTGTAGTCACAACAAACAGACAGTTTAACAGAGTGCCCCTGGTCCACTCTAACCCCCACCTTCTCTCTCTCTCACTATTCATGGACACTGCTGCAGTAATTGCTCCACTGACCTTTCCTCTCTTGTCCCTCCTACACCCCTAATACACGGCCCGACACAATCTCCCTCCCCCTACATCCTCACTGTGCTGGAATCCACACCAGTCTCCCCATCTGCTCCTTGTTCTCTCCCTGGATCCGAAAACTACTGAACTCAGTCTTCCCTCCTGAAGTCTCCAGGCTCTAAAACTGAAGCTTGGTGTCCCTCAGTCCCTACTCCTCCCCTTCTCTCCTCCTCTTTTCCCCCGGGCTGTGACCACACTCTGGGCCTTGGGCCTTGCCCGGGGATTCTCAGTATGAACAGGTGGGGTGTGTTTTGAGACAGGTGTCTCCGCTCTCCTCCTCTTTTCCCCCTTGGTTGTGTCCACACTCTGGGCCTTGGGCCTTGCCCGGGGATTCTCAGTATGAACAGTGGGGATGTGTTTTGAGACAGGGTGTCCCCGCTCTCCTCCTCTTTTCCCCCGGGGTGTGTCCACACTCTGCGCCTTGGGCCTTGCCCGGGGATTCTCAGTATGAACAGGTGGGGTGTGTTTTGAGACAGGGTGTCCCCGCTCTCCTCCTCTTTCCCTGGGGTGTGTCCACACTCTGGGCCTTGGGCCTTGCCCGGGGATTCTCAGTATGAACAGGTGGGGTGTGTTTTGAGACAGGGTGTCCCCGCTCTCCTCCTCTTTTCCCCGGGGTGTGTCCACACTCTGGGCCTTGGGCCTTGCCCGGGGATTCTCAGTATGAACAGGTGGGGTGTGTTTGGAGACAGGGTGTCCCCGCTCTCCTCCTCTGTTCCCCGGGGTGTGTCCACACTCTGGGCCTTGGGCCTTGCCCGGGGATTCTCAGTATGAACAGGTGGGGTGTGTTTTGAGACAGGGTGTCTCCGCTCTCCTCCTCTTTTCCCCCGGGGTGTGTCCACACTCTGGGCCTTGGGCCTTGCCTGGGGATTCTCAGTATGAACAGGTGGGGTGTGTTTTGAGACAGGGTGTCCCCGCTCTCCTCCTCTTTTCCCCCGGGGTGTGTCCACACTCTGGGCCTTGGGCCTTGCCTGGGGATTCTCAGTATGAACAGGTGGGGTGTGTTTTGAGACAGGGTGTCCCCGCTCTCCTCCTCTTTTCCCCCGGGGTGTGTCCACACTCTGGACCTTGGGCCTTGCCCGGGGATTCTCAGTATGAACAGGTGGGGTGTGTTTTGAGACAGGGTGTCCCGGCTCTCCAGCTTTAAAGGGACAAGGAGACGGCTAGCTGGGCTGAATGGCCCTGCTTTATGACATCACTGCAGTGCCTGGCAACCAACCTCCCTGAGCCCTGCTCATTATGGGATGGCAGTGTTTGATGGGACAGTGTAGAGGGAGCTTTACTCTGTATCTAACCCGTGCTGTACCTGCCCTGGGAGTGTTTGATGGGACAGTGTTGAGTGAGCTTTACTCTGTATCTAACCCGTGCTGTTCCTGCCCTGGGAGTGTTTGATGGGATGGTGTAAAGGGAGCTTTACTCTGTATCTAACCCGTGCTGTACCTGCCCTGGGACTGTTTGATGGGTCAGTGTAGAGGGAGCTTTACTCTGTATCTAACCCGTGCTGTGCCTGCCCTGGGAGTGTTTGATGGGACAATGTAGAGGGAGCTTTACTCTGTATCTAACCCGTGCTGTACCTGCCCTGGGAGTGTTTGATGGGACAGTGTAGAGGGAGTTTTACTCTGTATCTAACCCATGCTGTACCTGCCCTGGGAGACTTTGATGGGACAGTGGAGAGGGAGCTTTACTCTGTATCTAACCCGTGCTGTACCTGCCCTGGGAGTGTTTGATGGGGACACTGTAGAGGGAGCTTTACACTGTATCTAACCTGTGCTGTACGTGCCCTTGGAGTGTTTGATGGGACAGTGTAGAGGGGGCTTTACTGTGGATCTAACCCGTGCTGTACCTGCCCTGGGACTGTGGAGAGGGATGTCAGAGACAGGTACAGTTTCATTTTTATCATCACTTGCACCAACCATCACACACTGGAGGTTTATATCAGGAGCTTCTGTGTGATGGTGAGGTGATCACTGGACAATAAAGTGCAGAGACTGGTTGGTGGCTGCTCATTATCCTCGGTGTGATTTAATCCCCTTTCCCACTGAATACTGCGGACAGACAGGCTCACCTTGGGAACGGAATGGTCATTGTGACATCACTTTCTAAACAAGAGCCCACAAGACAATGGGTTCTCAATAAATGTTAAAGGGATTCAACGCTCTGAAGTTACACTGTGAATAAAGGAAATAAAATGCTGAAAAATAATGGCTGAAGATAACGATTTCTCTCTGTGGAATGTGCTTGCACACATTAAGAATGATGAGCTTTGTACACACACACACACACACAGCAAACACTTTGTGAGGCTCTTTTCAGTTGTTGCTCTGAACCCGCTGAGAGCAGGTGCACCCGGTGGGCATTAGGACCCTGCGGCCGCCCATCCAGCGGTGCTGTGAGGTCACGGTTCCAGGCTCTGTCTCACCCAATCAGTGGGTCCCGTCAAAGCTCAATAGAAAATACTGCAGCAAAAATAATCCTGAACATTCATAAACTGGGAGCAATCGGCACAGCACAACACAAGTGTGAATTAGTAAACTCTAACACACAGAGTCTGTCACTAATTAGTACAAAGTGCAGGGCACTATTGCTCACCTTCAGTCCTGTCCCTCAATCCCAGCTCATCTCTGGGGGATTGTTACAAGGTTCACCCCGTCCTTTCAACACAGATATTACCCACATAATCCCAAATCAATTAGACATTGCACACAGCTTCTGACAGTTATTAACAAGACTAGACCGATGCTTCAAACCAAAAAATGATTGCATCCTCCCACCACTCAAATATAATGTCTTTAATTATATTAATCTCTGTCTGTCTGTCTATCTATGAATGAAAGACAGGATCTCGTACAGTAATACCTGAGACAGGGTCTCGTGTAATATAAACAAAGACAGGGTCCAGTGTAATATAAACTGAGACAGGGTCTAGTGTAATAACAACAAAGACAGGGTCGAGTGTAATATAAACAGAGACAGGGTCTAGTGTAATATAAACAGAGGCAAGGTCTAGTGTAATATAAACTGAGACAGGGTCTAGTATAATATAAACAGTGACAGGGTCTAGTGTAATATAAACAGAGGCAAGGTCTAGTGTAATATAAACAGAGATGGGGTCTAGTGTAATATAAACAGAGACAGGGTCCAGTGTAATATAAACAGAGACGGGGTCTAGTGTAATATAAAAAGAGACGGGGTCTAGTGCAATATAAACAGAGACCGGGTCTAGTGTAATATAAACAGAGACAGGGTCCAGTGCAATATAAACAGAGACAGGGTCCAGTGTAATATAAACAGAGACAGGGTCTAGTGTAATATAAACAGAGACAGCGTCTAGTGTAATATAAACTGAGACAGGGTCTAGAGTAATATAAACAGAGACTGGGTCTGGTGTAGTATAAACAGAGACAGGGTCGAGTGTAATATAAACAGGGACAGGGTCTAGTATAATATAAACAGAGACAGGGTCTAGTGTAATATAAACAGAGACAGGGTCTAGTGTAATATAAACAGAGACAGGGCCCAGTGTAATATAAACAGAGACAGGGCCTAGTGTAATATAAACAGAGACAGGGTCTAGTGTAATAAAACAGAGACAGGGTCCAGTGTAATATAAACAGAGACAGGGCCGAGTGTAATATAAACAGAGACAGGGTCTAGTGCAATATAAACAGAGACAGGGTCTCGTGTAATATAAACAGA
>JASTWF010000300.1:350251-393993 GCA_030390025.1 Squalus acanthias | reverse complement strand
CCCATCAAACTCTGCCAGGGCAGGTCCAGCACTCTATACTTTCCCATCAAACACTCCCAGGGCAGGGACAGCACGGGTTAGATACAGAGTAAAGCTCCCTTTACACTATCCCATCAAACACTCCCAGGGCAGGTACAGCACGGGTTAGATACAGAGTAAAGCCCCCTCGACACTGTCCCATCAAACACTCCCAGGACAGGGACAGCACGTGTTCGATACAGAGTAAAGCTCCCTCCACACTGTCCCATCAAACTCTCCCAGGGCAGGAACAGCACGGGTTAGATACAGAGTAAAGCTCCCTCTGCACTGTCCCATCAAACACTCCCAGGACAGGTACAACACGGGTAAGATACAGAGTAAAGCTCCCTCTACACTGTCCCATCAAACACTCCCAGGACAGGTACAGCAGAGGTTACAGACAGAGTGAAGCTCCCTCTACACTGTCACATCAAACACTCCCAGGGCAGGTACAGCACGGGATAGATACAGGGAAAAGCTCGCTCTATACTGTCCCATCAAACACTCCCAGGGCAGGTGCAGCACGGGTTAAATACAGAGTAAAGCTCCCTCTGCACTATCCCATCAAGCACTCCCAGGGCAGGTACAGCACAGGTTACATACAGAGTAAAGCTCCCTTTACACTCTGCCATCAAACACTACCAGGGCAGGCACAGCACGGGTTAAATACACTGTAAAGCTCCCTCTGCACTGTCCCATCCAACACTCCCAGGGCAGGTACAGCACAGGTTACATACAGAGTAAAGCTGCCTTTACACTATCCCGTCAAACACTCCCAGGGCAGGTACAGCACGGGTTAGATACAGAGAAAAGCTCGCTCTATACTGTCCCATCAAACACTCCCAGGGCAGGTACAGCACGGGTTAAATACAGAGTAAAGCTCCCTCCACACTGTCCCATCAAACACTCCCAGGGCAGGAACAGCACGGGTTAGATACAGAGTAAAGCTCCTTCTACACTGTCCCATCAAACATTCCCAGCGTAGGTACAGTACGGGGTTAGATACAGAGTAAAGCTCCCTCTACACAGTTCCATCAAACACTTCCAGGGCAGGTACAGCACAGGTTAAATACAGAGTAAAGCTCCCTCTGCACTGACCCATCAAACACTCCCAGGGAAGGTACAGCACGGGTTAGATACAGAATAAAGCCCGCTCTACACTGTCCCATCAAACACTCCCAGGACAGCTACAGCACAGGTTACAGACAGAGTAAAGCTCCCTCTACACTATCCCATCAAACACTCCCAGGGCAGGTCCAGCACGGGTTAGATACACAGTAAAGCCCCCTCTACACTGTCCCATCAAACACTCCCAGGACAGGGACAGCACGTGTTCGATACAGAGTAAAGCTCCCTCCACACTGTCCCATCAAACTATCCCAGGGCAGGTACAGCACGGGTTAGATACAGAGTAAAGCTCCCTTTACAATCTGCCATCAAACACTACCAGGGTAGGCACAGCACGGGTTAAATACACAGTAAAGCTCATTCTGCACTGTCCCATCAAACACTCCCAAGGCATGTACAGCACGGGTTAGATACAGAGTGAAGCTCCCTCTACACTGTCCCATCAAACACTCCCAGGACAGCTACAACACGGGTTAGATACAGAGTAAAGCTCCCTCTACACTGTCCCATCAAACACTCCCACGGCAGGTACAACACGGGTTAGAAACAGAGTAAAACTCGCTCTACACTGTCCCATCAAACACTCCCAGGGCAGGTACAGCACGGGTTAGATACAGAGTAAAGCTCCCTCCACACTGTCCCATCAAACACTCCCAGGACAGGTACAGCAGAGGTTACAGACAGAGTGAAGCTCCCTCTACACTGTCCCATCAAACACTCCCAGGGCAGGTACAGCACGGGATAGATACAGGGAAAAACTCGCTCTATACTGTCCCATCAAACACTCCCAGGGCAGGTACAGCACGGGTTAGATACAGAGTAAAGCTTCCTCCACACTGTCCCATCAAACACTCCCAGGGCAGGTACAGCACGGGTTAGGATACAGAATAAAGCTCTCTCTACACTGTCCCATCAAACACTGCCAGCCCATAATGAGCAGGGCTCAGGGAGGTTGGTTGCCGGGCACTGCAGTGATGTCATAAAGCAGGGCCATTCAGCCCAGCTGGTCGTCTCCTTGTCCCTTTGAAGGTGGAGAGCGGAGACACCCTGTCTCAAAACACACCCCACCTGTTCATACTGAGAATCCCCGGGCAAGGCCCAAGGCCCAGAGTGTGGACACACCCCGGGGAAAAGAGGTGGAGAGCGGGGACACCCTGTCTCAAAACACACCCCACCTGTTCATACTGAGAATCCCCGGGCAAGGCCCAAGGCCCAGAGTGTGGACACACCCCGGGGAAAAGAGGTGGAGAGCGGGGACACCCTGTCTCAAAACACACCCCACCTGTTCATACTGAGAATCCCCGGGCAAGGCCCAAGGCCCAGAGTCTGGACACACCCCGGGGAAAGAGCAGGAGAGCGGAGACACCCTGTCTCAAAACACACCCCACCTGTTCATACTGAGAATCCCCGGGCAAGGCCCAAGGCCCAGAGTCTGGACACACCCCGGGGAAAGAGGAGGAGAGCGGAGACACCCTGTCTCAAAACACACCCCACCTGTTCATACTGAGAATCCCCAGGCAAGGCCTAAGGCCCAGAGTGTGGTCACACCCCGGGGAAAAGAGGAGGAGAGTGGGGACACCCTGTCTCAAAACACACCCCACCTGTTCATACTGAGAATCCCCGGGCAAGGCCCAAGGCCCAGAGTGTGGACACAGCCAAGGGGGAAAAGAGGAGGAGAGAAGGGGAGGAGTAGGGACTGAGGGACATCAAGCTTCAGTTTTAGAATTGTACGCAGTGCTCCAAGTGTGGTCTAACCAAGGTTCGATACAAGTTTAGCATAACTTCACTACTTTTCCATTCTATAACAATTCAATTCTATAACAATCGATCCCAATAATTTAACCCAATAGGTTAAAGTCTTAAGTCCAATTTTGTCAGCATGCTGCAACATTCGATGTCTGCAGATAACGGGAGATAAATGCTTGAAACTGCTGGATCTCTTGCTCTGCCATCAACCTCTTATCAAACTGGAGCTGGCATTGCCTAATATGGTCGTCTCTGGCTACTGCACAGTCCAGAGACACAAGTCTGCATTTTCTTCAACACACATCAACAACGTCAGAAGCAGGTAAAAACACTGTGGCCTTCCTGGGGCAGCACAAACCACTAGTCTCCAGACTTTCCTTATCCCAACATCATATTTCTGATCGAAACATTCTATGATGAAAATATCCAAGGCCAGTTGGTTGTAAACACCAGCTGTTGCTCAGTGAAATCTCTCTCTCTCTCTCTCATGATACCGACCATATTTCCCCCGATATCGAATGAACTAAACATGAACACCTTTCAGAAGCTGAATTAACCGAGGTCCATTTGCCAACACCCCTCTCATCTTCCATTCACTTCAATTGAAAGGAAACCGACAGATTGGACCAGTCAGGATTTGAAAGATATTTACAACAGATTCTAGATGTTCTTAGAGTTGGGATCTTTCTCTATTCTGTCCACTCGAGGAGTTAGATAACAGACTTTCTCCTGTGAATATAGAGCTGGGGTATTGGGCCGTGATGTGTTCACTTGTTCATCTTGTTGACTCTAAACCTTTGCCAATTATTTGATGTGATCTGTTTACTTGTATGTATTTTTTAAATACACTTGCTGAGTGGATTCAAAGTGAAATTGAAAGCAGGTTTGCAGGCGTGATGCTCTATTCACACATCGAAGGTGAGAGAGATGCTGTGGGACACACGCTAAGTCCAGTAGCTGAAAGTGATTAACAGACTGGGTTTTGTGCTTAGTGATCCCGGGCGTGTTACCGAGACCTTCCCTGGATACCAAGGCTAGGAGAGGCACTCTGGAAGGTGTGGGGAGCTGGGACTTGTCCATGAGAGTAACCGAAGGTATGAGAACTGAAATAATCTCGAGTTAGAAAGGAGAAAAGGCCCAAAAATGGAGCAGTCAGTAACAGGACATCAATTAGTCTCCTCTTAACTTGGAGACATCAAAAATCGACACACTGTGTTATTTCAAATATCAAAATATTAAACTCCAGCCCAGTTATAGGGGTTATTATCAGCAGGAAGAAACTCCACCTGTCAGAATGAAGACGATTCAGTCTGGGATGTAATTAACAGCAGCAATAACAGCAGAATCCAACCCCTGCAGTCACTTGAACGGTCTCTCTCCAGTGTGAACTCGTTGAAGTCTCAGCAGGTTGGATGACTGAGTGAATCCCTTCCCACACACGGAGTAGGTGAATGGCCTCTCCCCAGTGTGAACTCGCTGGTGTATCAGCAAGTCAGATGATCGACTGAATCCCTTCCCACACTCAGAGCAGGTGAACGGCCTCTCCCCAGTGTGAGTGCGATGATGAATTTCCAGCTCAGATGGGGAATTGAATCCCTTCCCACAGTCCCCACATTTCCACGGTTTCTCCGTGGTGCGGGTATCCTTGTGTCTCTCCAGGTTGGACGATCAGTTGAAGCCTTGTCCACACACAGAACACGTGTACGGTTTCTCCCCGCTGTGAATGGTGCGATGTTTTTTCAGGCTGTGTAACTGGTTAAAGCTCTTTCCACAGTCAGTGCACTGGAACACTCTCACTCGGGTGTGTGTGTCTCGGTGCTTTTCCAGTGATACTGTTCTTTGAAATCTTTTCCCACAGACAGAACAGACAAACATTTCTCCTTCCACATTCAAAGGCCGATGATATTCAGGTCCTGAGTAAACGAGTGACTGTCAGATTTTGACATGATGTTTGGTTTGAGTTTCCCATCTGCAAATCCTCCCCTTCTAATACCCTGTGAAAGGAGTTTACAAAATTCATCACTGTAAGTACAGGACAGAAATTCAGAACAGACAATTTAAGTTTCTATCGAACATTCTTTCCTCTCTTCTTCCTCCAAAGCTGTAAATCCCCGTCCCACATATTGTCCCTCCTCCCTGTGCTAAAATCCAAAGACGTCTCAAGATAGTTTGTCCTCCGCTCCCAGTTTTCAGTATGATCAGTTCTACACTCACTGGTGCTCCTCCCCCGAAGGTGCTGACTCTGGCTGGGTTCAGTTCACTCACTGGTTCCCCTCCCTCTCCTCCCCTGAAGATGCTGACTCTGGCTGGGTTCAGTTCATTCACTGGTTCTCCTCCCCTGAAGGTGCTGACTCTGGCTGGGTTCAGTTCACTCACTGGTTCCCCTCCCTCTCCTCCCCTGAATGTGCTGACTCTGGCTGGGTTCAGTGCCACACTCACTGGTTCCCCTCCCTCTCCTCCCCTGAAGGTGCTGACTCTGGCTGGGTTCAGTTCGACACTCACTGGTTCCTCTCCCTCTCCTCCCCTGAAGGTGCTGACTCTGGCTGGGTTCAGTTCTACACTCACTGGTTCCCCTCCCTCTCCTCCCCTGAAGGTGCTGACTCTGGCTGGGTTCAGTTCTGCACTCACTGGTTCCCCTCCCCCTCCTCCCCTGAAGGTTCAGACTCTGGCTGGGTCACTATCACACTCAAGGGGACCCTGAGGCCCTGCCCACGTTTTGGTCCTTTACAAAGATGGCCGTGCGAATCAAGATGGCGGCGAACAAAGACAATGCTTTCCTTTACAAAGATGGCCGCCCTTAGCCGAGGCCTGTTACCGGGAAAAAGCCCCGGAGCTGGAAACGCGGAACCTGTAGGTTCTCATTCCGGGCTTGCGGCCTACACCAGGTGTTTATGAAGCTCACCCGCCGGATGCGTTACCTTTCTGCGCCCCGGTGATTCGTAATCGGCGTAAATACCGCGTCTCCCAACTCGGTCCGCTCCGTGCACTCGCCCGGCTCTGATCACACTGACACTGCGCATGCTCCAAATACAGGCGGGCACTGCGCCTGCGCACTGGGCTCCTCCAGTGTGAATGGGGCACATTCTCTCCCGCGGGGCATGCTGGGGAACCTTGAACGCCCCAATTAGTGAATGGAGAATGAGTTTCTGTGACCCCATTGAGAGAAAATTCATCAATAATTCACACAGAAACCACAGTGCACAGGCACTCTGCCATGGTTCAGTCCTGGATGTGATTAATAACAGAATCCAAACCCCTGCAGCCACATGTGAACTCACTGGAGTCTCAGCAGGTGGGGTGAATTTCTTCCCACACACAGGATATTGAAACAGCCTCTCTCCAGTATCAATGCGCTGATCGTGCATCAGCTGCTTTGAACTTTGAAAGTTTTTCTCACAGTCAGTGTATTTAAACCTACTGTTCTCAATGTGGACACTTTGGAGTGTCAACAGGTGGGAGAACGGAGTGAATCCCTTCCCACACGTGAAGTATCTGAACGGTCTCTCTCCAGTGTGACTGTGCTGGTGTGTCAGTAAATGCGATGGTCGATAGAATCCCTTTCCACATACAGAGCAGTGACCGGATTCTCCCCATTACGAACATGTCAGTGTGCTAATAGGTGAGATGAGCGAATGAATCTCTTTCCACACTCAGCTGGTGAACGGCCTCTCCCCGGTGTGACTGTATCCATGAGTTTCCACCTCAGACGGGCAACTGAATCCATTCCTACTGTCTAAAAACATTAATTACACCATCTGGGATTTTGTTTCTCCCCTTCTCTCCAGAAGGTGCTGAATCCGGCTGGGTGCAATTCCACAGACATTAGTTAATCTCTCGTGCCTCACCGTCAGCCGACTCAGTGAGTGTCAGCAGCATTTCCACTGTGGTAGGCATCACAGCCGAGTCCAATCCTGCCCTCAATTGACATCCATACACTTCCCAGTTCAGGTCACTGGATCGCCATCAAGAGCAGGGGCAGTGGCTGATTTTTACACTTAGTCCAGTGGTACTGAGGCCAATTATGGTCCCTGAACTGCTGCTTTGGTTGAGATCAACTAACAGCCCAGATCAAGGAATGAATTTGTGACCTTCCTAGTCAGTAGCTCAGAGTGTTCTAAAGTGGAAGGGGGAGGGTGAGAACAGAATATTTAGAAAGAAAGAAATATCACTCCACCTTCGTCACACTGCAAAATTCTGAAGTCTTTCCAAATTAACCAAGCAAGTCAAATGGATCTTCAAAAACAGAGACATTTTAGAAAGGCTCAAGTCACTGAAACAGACAGGTTTACAATCACTGCACAGTACAGAAGGGAGCGACTGTTAATGGGAGCTCTGTTAGTGAAGTCTGCCGACACTCCAAAGATAAACGGGTCTGTCCCTTTAACTATAAATAGGCAGAGAAAGGGGAGTCCCTGTCCCTTTAAATATCTGGCCCATTCCCCCAGGCAGTGGGAGGAGGAACAGCGCGCGGTCTCTTTATATCCTGACCCAGCGGACCCCGCCGGATGGGCTGCCGCAGGGTCCTAAAGGCCACAGAAGTTAACTCCATCGGGTTAAACAGAACAACTGAAAAGAGCTCACACAAAGTGTTTGTTATATGTGTGAGTGTGTAAACAAAACACATCATTCTTAATGTTTGCGAGTGCATTCCTCAGAGAGAAATTATCTTCACCAATTATTGATCAGCATTTTATTTCCTTTATTCACTGTGTAACTTCAGAGCGTTGAATCCCTTTAACATTTATTGAGAACCCAGTGTCTTGTGGGCTCTTGTTTAGAAAGTGATGTCACACTGACCATTCCGTTCCCAAGGTGATCCTGTCTGTCCGCAGTATTCAGTGGGAAAGGGGATTAAATCACACCGAGGATAATGAGCAGCCACCCACCAGTCTCTGCACTTTATTGTCCAGTGATCACCTCACCATCACACAGAAGCTCCTGATATAAACCTCCAGTGGGTGGTGATTGGTGCAGGGTCAGTGGTGGAGTTCCGCAGCGGGAGTGATCCTGGAGTAACCCCGTGGATGTTCCGGGTCGTGTATTTTTAGTTATCCTGGTGTCTAACACGCACACATCAATAAAACAGGGAATTCCTGGAAACACGCTGCAGGTCCTTCTTTATCTGGAGATCAAATGTCTGTTGTATAATTGTACCAGCAGTTAACAGGCTCCTGTGAACTCCTCCCTCTGCTATTTTAATGCAGACTTCAACCAATTTATTTTAAACGGGTTTATTTTAAATGAGCTAACACCTGCCTTAAAATGGTAGACTCAGGACTGTCTCACACACACATATTAAATCCTCGAGGAATAATTACCCGTCATTTTTGGACTGGAAACTTAACCCTGCCGTTTCACTTTCAGTCAGGAACAGATCGCAGTTTGACACCAATCTCTGATTTGACAGCACGTTTCCAGCATTCACCGTTGTTCTTCCTGACTCTAAACACAGTTGTAAAGGAGCCTTCTGTTCCGTGCCCAGGACCTCTGACCCATGGCAGAGAGCGGCTGGGACACATTCCTTACAGGCCTCAAGATTAACCCGCACGGGGACATTGCTGTCAGTGAAGAGAGACGAGAAAGACCAAAGTGCCGTTTGCCCCTCTCAGTGTGGCCCTGAAGAACTGTGTCCAGGCTGTAGTTCTGTTCCCGCCGTACAATCCTCCCCCCAGATTGTCCTTTCTGAGCTCCAGCCAGGTGATGCTAAACACTCAGGTGGGAACGACAAAAATCCCAAAAATGTGTTTAAAGCAAAGCTGATTTATTTGATATATATCCAGAATATTAAACTCCAGCCCAGTTACAGGGGTTATTAACATCAGCAGAAACAAACCCCAACTGTCAGTGTGAACACGATTCAGTCCGGGATGTAATTAACAGCAGCAAAAACATCAGAATCCAACCTCTGCAGTCACTTGTGAACTCGCTGGTGTCTCAGCAGGTGGGAAGCCCGAGTGAAGCCCTTCCCACACACGGAGCAGATGAACACCCTCTCCCCAGTGTGAACTCGCTGGTGTCTCAGCAGGGTGCATGATTTAGTGAATCCCTTCCCACACTCAGAGCAGTTGAACGGCCTCTCCCTGGTGTGAATGCGCTGGTATACAGTGAGGTCAGATGATCTCCTGAACCCAGTCCCGCAGTGAGAGCACCTGAACGGTCTCTCATCAGTGTGAACACGTTGATGGCGCATCAGGTCCCCGGAACTTTTAAAGCACTTCCCGCAGTCCGGGCATTTAAAAGGTCTCTCCCCGGTGTGAACTCGCTGGTGTATCAGCAGGGTGGATGAATTAGTGAATTCCTTCCCACACTCGGAGCAGGTGAACGGCCTTTCCCCAGTGTGAGTGCACTGGTGTACAGTGAGGTGAGATGATCTCCTGAACCCAGTCCCGCAGTGAGAGCACCTGAATGGTCTCTCGTCAGTATGAACTCGTTGATGGCGTGTCAGTTCCCCGGAACCTTTAAAGCACTTCCCGCAGTCTGGGCATTTAAAAGGTCTCTCCCCAGTGTGAACTCGCTGGTGTGTCAGCAGGTTGGATGACTGAGTGAATCCCTTCCCACACTCGGAGCAGGTGAACGGTCTCTCCCCGGTGTGAACTCACTGGTGTTTCAGAAGGTCGGATGACCCAGTGAATCCCTTCCCACACTCGGAGCAGGTGAACGGCCTTTCCCCAGTGTGAGTGCGCTGGTGTACAGTGAGGTCAGATGATTTCCTGAACCCAGTCCCGCAGTGTGAACACCTGAACGGTTTCTCGTCAGTGTGAACACGTTGATGGCGTGTCAGTTCCCTGGAACTTTTAAAGCATTTCCCGCAGTCCGGGCATTTAAAAGGTCTCTCGTCAGTGTGAACTCGCTGGTGTGTCAGCAGGTTGGATGAATTAGTGAATCTCTTCCCACACTCAGAGCAGGTGAACGGCCCCTCCCCGGTGTGAACTTGCTGGTGTGTCAGCAGGTGGGATGACCGAGTGAATCCCTTCCCACACTTGAAGCAGGTGAACGGCCTCTCCCCGGTGTGAACTCATCGATGAATTTCCAGCTCACACGGGTAATTGAATTGCTTCCCACAGTCCCCACATTTACACGGTTTCTCCCTGGTATGACTGCACTTGTGTCTCAACAGGTCAGAGGATCGGCTGAAGCCTCGTCCACACACAGAACACGTGTACGGTTTCTCCCCGCTCTGAACGGTGCTTTCTGCTTCCATGTTCAAAGCTCTGTTAGTGAAGTCCGCCGACACTCCAAGATAAACGGGTCTGTCCCTTTAAATATAAATAGACAGAGAAAGGGGAGTCCCTGTCCCTTTAAATATCTGCCCCAGGCAGTGGGAGGAGGAACAGCGCGCAGTCTCTTCATAACCCAGCCCAGTTGGCGACGTGCGGGGACCCGCTCTGTGTGGGGGCGGGGCCTCGGGAAACCACTCTACGTGTGGACTACTTACACTGAGACACCAAATCCAGGGACCACTTACACTGTGACACCAAATCCAGGGACTACTTACACTGAGACACCAAATCAAGGGACTACTTACACTGAGACACCAAATCCAGGGACCACTTACACTGAGACACCAAATCCAGGGACCACTTACACTGAGACACCAAATCCAGGGACCACTTACACTGTGACACCAAATCCAGGGACCACTTACACTGTGACACCAAATGAAAAAGAATACGCCTAGTTACACTGGTGTTGTCAATAGCTGTTTCTATCCCAAACCCAAACCGGTTAATAGGAGATCTGTTCGCTGAGACCTCCGACACTACAAGACAAAGAAGACTGTCCCTTTATATATAAATATGCAGAGAAAGGTGAGTCACTGTCCCTTTAAATATCTGCCCCATTCCTCCAGGCAGTGGGAGGAGGAACAGTGCGCAGTCTCTTTATATCCTGAACCTGCGGGCCCCGCCGGATGGGCTGCCACATGTAGGAACCCCCTCTCTGTGGGGATCACTTACATTGAGACACCAAATCCAGGGATCACTTACACTGTGGCTCCAAATCCAAGCACCACTTACAATGAGACACGAAATCCAGGGACCACTAACACTGAGACACCAAATCCAGGGACCACTTAGTGTGACACGAAATCCAGGGACACTTACACCCAGACACCAAATCCAGGGACCACTTACACTGTTACACCAATTCCAGGGAGCACTTACACTGTGACATTAAATCCAGGGACCACTTACTGTGTGACACCGAATCCAAAGACCACTTACAATGAGACAGCAAATCCAGAGACCACTTATACTGTGACACCAAATGCGGGGACCACTTACACTGTGACACTAAATCCAGGGAATATTTGCACTGTGACACCAATTCCAGGGACCACTTACACTGAAACACCAAATCCAGGGCCGAGTTACAGTGTGACACGAAATCCAGGGACCACTTACATCGAGACACTAAATCCAGTGACTACTTACAACTTGACACCAAATCCAGGGACCCCTTACACAGTTGCACCAATTCCAGGGAGCACTTACATTGTGACACCAAATCCAAGGACAACTTACACTATGACACCAAATGCGGGGACCACTTACATTGTGACACCAAATGCGGGGACCACTTACATTGTGACACCAAATCCAGGGAGTATTTTCACTGTGACACCAATTCCAGGGCCCACTTACAATGCGACACCAAATCTGGGGACCACTTACTCTGAGACACCAAATCGAGAGACCAGTTACACTGTGACACCAAATCCGGGGAACACTTACACTGCGATACCGAATCCAGGGATCATTTACACTGAGTCTATAAATGGGAATCAGAGAGCCTCTGTATGGGGAATGGTCATGGTGGTGAAACCAGCTCCAGGGAGGGTGAAAGGCGGGTAATGGATGAAGATATGACGTTGGAATCAGATGGTTACTGGTGGGGCCTGGTGACAGGTTATTGTCAGAAGCCCTTTTCAGGCAGGCCAAAGATTGGATGTAAGCAGCACAACACCTGGATCCGCCTGTTCTTGTCCCAATGTCTACTGACCCTGATGTCTTTTTCTGTGTCAAATGTAGAGATGTGAAAGAAGGGAGGAAATCAGGCTCGGGCCAGAATGAAGGTTCCTTGAATGAACAATTCATGAGGCTGTTTTCTGACTCATCTGCGTGAGGTTAAAACACCATGAAATGAAAGAGAACATGTCTCGTGACACTGGCGTTGTCAATAATGGTTTCTATCCCAAATCACTATCTCATAGCCTAACATCCTAACCTGAACCCCAGCCCCTAAACCCTAACCAAGGATTACTGACAGGGTTCAATGGAGGCACTAAAGACCTGATAAAGGAAGTATTCGAAAAAATCTCAATTAAAGAAATAGTGCAAGATATGTTAATAACAAGAGATTGAATCAAAGAGACCATCAAAATCAGCAATGACAATTACAAAGATCAGAACATTTCAAAGGTGATCACATGCAGTCTGTGTGAAGGAGTTTTTACTAAATCGGATCCAAAAAGGGTTAAATGATACAGAAAATAACGGAATTCAAATCTTATACAAGATAGTTCTATAAAGGGTGGTTCAAAGGAATTTCAGATGAGTGTACTCTTTTTAAGCAACCCATAAACAAATAAACTGTAACTTAACAAAAATACATTAAATTAAACTTAATAAATTAAATTAAAATTTGGTTGCCGGGGGTGATGATGCACTTTAGTCCCTGCGGTGCCCACCGGTCGCGGACACCACGTGCTCCATCTCCAGGGTTACTCGGGCGCAAATGTGGCCGAACGACCCCATCGACCGCACGCTGCCTGGACCAGTTAATGGCCTTTTTGGCCAGGCCCAGGAGCAGTCCTATGAGGAGGTCCTCCGATCTGCCCGCTCCCCTCCGCACCGGGTGAGTCAGATGAATGTACTCTTTTATTTGGGTGATTAAACAAAATTGACTGTAAATTAATAAAACTTTAAAGGAACCTGAACAAATTAAATTAAAATTGTGTTGGCCGGGATGATGATGCACTCCAGTCCCCGCGGCGCCCACCGGTCGCGGAAGGCCTCAAGGGTGCCGGCCGACACCGCGTACTCCATCTCCAGGGCCACCCGGGCACGAACATGGCCGCGGAAGAGAGGCAGGCAAGCGGGCCGAACGACCCCCTCGACCACCTGCTGCCTGGACCAGTTGATGGCCTTTTTTGGCCAGGCCCAGGAGCAGTCCTACGAAGAGGTCCTCCGATCTGCCCGCTCCCCTCCGCACCGCATGAGTCAGATCAGTGTACAGTGAGACACTGCAGTTCAGTCTCTGACACCCACAAGCCATGTACTCAAACAGAACAAGCTTGGGATTTGATGTGGTAGAGGATGAACGAGGTGAGAAGTGATATAAGTTAGAGTTGGAAAGGGCCCACAAATAGAACAGTCTGTAACAACATCAATTCGTCTCCTCTGATCAACTATTCGACCGACTGTCAGTTTGAAACATAGCTGATGTATTCAATATTTGTACAGAATATTAATCTCCAGCCCAGGTATAGGGGTTATTAAGTTCAGCAGAAACACACTCTAACTGCTAGAATGAACAAGGTTCAGTGCTCAATGCATTCTTTGTAAATCAAATTCCAATCACTAATGCGGCCTTTCAATGGCGGGACTTTTACCCAGCATTCCCCGCGGGGGAGAAAGTGCCGCACCCAGACTACAGGAGCCCATCACGCATGCGCGGGACCGCCTGGGTTTGGAGCATGCGCGGTGCGTGTAATTGGCCAGATGGACACGACGCACCAGCGCTGGTAAATCGAAGAGATGCGGCCCGACGGAGCGGAATAATGGACCGGCAGGTGGGCGGGCAGGCTTCATAAACAACTACTGTAGCCCGTAGGGCCCGAATAATAACCTGAAGGTCCCGCGTTTGCAGCTTCGGGGCTTCTCCCGCTCAGAGGCCCAGGATAACGGCCGCCATCTTGATTCAGTGAGTAGCAAAGCGCATGCGCGACCATCTTGGTCAGGAACAAGGAGTGGGCGGGGCTTCAGTGACTGTTCCCAACCGGGTCCTCGTGCCCGGGAGAGTAAATCATTGACTCAGTTATTTGATTCAGACTCTCCACACTTCGGATTTCTCACCATCTCTCCTGAAGGCGCTGGTAAAAGCAGAGCATACGGTTAACATTCCACACAGTTGTAACAGAAGAGCCCCAGAGCTTGGCCCCCCTTGTACAGTCCCAGGATAGGAATCCCCATGTACAGTCCCAGGGTTAGAATCCCCATGTACAGTCCCAGGGTTGGAATCCCCATGTACAGTCTCTGGGTTGGAATCCCCATGGACAGTCCCAGGGTTAGAATCCCGATGTACAGTCCCAGGGTTGGAATCCCCCTGTACAGTCCCAGGGTTAGAATCCCCATGGACAGTCCCAGGGTTAGAATCCCCATGTACAGTCCCAGGGTTGGAATCCCCATGTACAGTCCCAGGGTTGGAATCCCCATGTACAGTCCCAGGGTTAGAATCCCCATGTACAGTCCCAGGGTTAGAATCCCCATGTACAGTCCCAGGGTTGGAATCCTCATGTACAGTCCCAGGGTTAGAATCCCCATGTACAGTTCAGGGTTGGAATCCCCATGTACAGTCCCAGGGTTGGAATCCCCTTGTACAGTCCCAGGGTTGGAATCCCCTTGTACAGTCCCAGGGTTAGAATCCCCATGTACAGTCCCAGGGTTAGAATCCCCATGTACAGTTCAGGGTTGGAATCCCCATGTACAGTTCAGGGTTGGATTCCCCATGTACAGTCCAGGGTTGGAATCCCCATGTACAGTCCCAGGGGTAGAATCCCCTTGTACAGTCCCAGGGTTGGAATCCCCATGTACAGTCCCAGGGTTGGAATCCCTCAGCAACACCGAGTGCGGGTCTCAGGACCCGAGTCAGAGCCGGCGGACGTGCGGCCAGGACCCCGGCACCATTAACCCCAGGGTGCAGTGCCTCCCCCAGACAAGAAACACAACAACTTGCATTGACACAGCAGAGGGAGCAATTCAGAGCCGGTTAGCATCAGGGTGGGCGGTGGATGTGGAACTCGCTCCCTGGCCTCCTGTGTAGGGCTTTCTTGTTGCAGCAGTTTGAGCTGGAGTGGAGAGGGGGGAGAAGCTACTGGGTTTAACCCCCAGTACTTCTGAGCCCAGTGGGACCCAACAATTTCCAATGTGGGATTGTGAAGGGAGGTGGATTCTAGGGGAGATTAAGTTGCTAAACAGACACTGTCCGTACAGTGTAAAAGATTGTCGTTTTCGGAACAAGTGTTTCTGTAGAGGCTTTCAATCCATTTTATATACACAGATTTTTTTAATTCATTCGATGTGGGTGTCGCAAGCAAGGCCAGCATATATTGCCAGTCCCCAGTTGCCCGTTGAGAAGGTGATGCTGGGCCTTCTTCTTGAACCTCTGCAGTCCGTGTGGTGAAGGTACTCTCAGAATGCTGTTAGGTGAGGAGTTCCAGGATTTTCACCCAGCGATGATGTAGGAACGGCGATATATGCCAAAGTCAGGATAGTGTGTGACTTGGAGGGGAACTGGGAGGTGATGGTGTTCCCATGAACCTGCTGCCCTTGTCCTTCTAGGTGGTGGAGGTCGCGTGTTTGGGAGGTGCTGTCAAAGTTCTAGTCGAGTTACAGATGTATAAAGTCGCTCTCCTTCACCCCTCCCACCTCACTCTCTCTCCTCCCATAGAGGCCAGAGTCTTGTGTAGGCCCATGTGACCGGGAGAAGCCCCGAAGCTGCAAACGCGGGACCTTCAGGTAATTCGATAGCAAAATACTGCGGATGCTGGAAATCCGAAATAACAACAGAAAACGCTGGAAAAACTCAGCAGGCCAGGCAGCATCCGTGGAGAGAGAAAGAGAGTTAACGTTTCACGTCGATGACCTTTCATCAGAACTGGGAAGAGCCGGAAATCAAATAGATTTAAGGCCAGGGTAAAGCTGGGAAAAGGGGGAGGGGATAAAGGAACAAAGGGGGAGATGAAGAGACATTAAGAGATATGCAAGGCTAGAGGTGGTGTTAATGTGACAGATTAAGGCTGAATGAAGTGTGAAATCCACTGGCAGAATGAAGGACAGCTGCCAGCTTCTAGGAGGAAAAAAAAAAGGTGGGGGGGGACAAATAAAAGGGTGGATAAAATAAAATATAAATGTGATTGGAGCTGAGGTTATGATCTAAAATTGTTGAACTCGATATTGAGTCCAGAGGGCTGTAGCGTGCCTAAACGAAAGATGAGGTGCTGGTAATTATTCAGGTAATTATTCGGCGCCTGCGGCCTGCACCAGTTGCTTATGAAGCCTATCCGCCCACCCGCCGGTCCATTACTCCGCTGCGTCCGCCCGCTTCTGTTGATTAACCGGAGCAGGTCTGTGACATCGCTTTTCGCGCTCTTTCCAATTACACGCACCGCGCATGCTCCAAACCCAGGTGTGTTCTGCGCCTGCGCACTGGGCTCCTGTAGTCTGGGTGCGGCACTTTCTCCCCCGCGAGGAATGCTGGGTAAAAGTCCCGCCATTGAAAGGCCCCATCAGTGAATAGATCAACATTTGCGAGGAATGCATTGAGCACTGAACCATGTTAATTCTGGCAGTTAGAGTCTGTTTCTGCTGATCTTAATAATCCTGGGCAGGAGATTGATATTCTGTATAAATATTGAATAAATCAGCTTCGTTTCAAACACACAGTGTGTCAAATATTTGATTTCTCCATGATCAGAGGAGACTAATTGATGTTCTGTTACCGACTGTTCCTTGTTTGGGCCTTTTCTTACTCTAACTTATATCATTTCTCACCTAGTTCGCCTTCTCAGTGAGTAGCACACTCGCTATATCAATGCAATTCTGTTTTTCTTTTCTTTTCTATCTCTTTTGTCATCCAGGGAGCTCTGGCTTCAGTTGGAATCATGGGAATGTACCCGAACCATCTCCTCTTTAAAGGCAGCCCATTGCCTGCCAATCTTTGATTCCAATTTACCATTTACTGACGTTCCCTGACCAGTCTGCATTTCTCCTCCATTTACAGACGCTCCCTGACCAATCTCCATTTCTCCTTCATTTACAGACGCTCCCTGTCCAGTCCCCATTTCCTCTCCAATTACAGATGCTCCCTGACCAGTCTCTATTTCTCCTCCATTTACAAACGCTCCCTGACCAGTCTCCATTTCTCCTCTATTTACAGATGCTCCCTGACCACTCACCTTTTCTCCTCCATTTACAGACGCTACCTGACTCACTTCCTCCCTGTCCCGGAGTTTGCCGCGGGGCCGCTTTGTGGACTTTCTGTTGTTTGCTCCACCCCACAGATGGAACCCTGTGGGGTGGAGCAAACATTGCAACATTTGGCAGTGAAATGGATTCACTCAGGACAGACAGCAGGGATTATTGCAGGAAAAAACACGACTGACTAGGATGGTCCCATGTTCAATCCTTGATCTGACCACTCACCATTTCTCCTTCATTTACTGACTCTCCCTGAACAGTCCCCATTTCTCCTCCATTTACAGATGCTCCCTGACCACTCTCCATTTCTCCTCCATTTACAGACGCTCCCTGACCAGTCCCGAGTTCTCCTCCATTTACAGACGCTCCCTGAGCAGTCCCCATTTCTCCTCCATTGACAGACGCTCCCTGACCAGTCTCCATTCCTCCTCCATTTACAGACGCTCCCTGACCACTCTCCAGTTCTCCTCCATTTACAGACGCTCCCTGAATAGTCTCTATTTTTCCTCAATTTACAGACGCTCCCTGACCACTCTCCATTTCTCCTCCATTTACAGACGCTCCCTGACTCGCTGGGGATTTCCCAGCACTTCCTGGTTGTCCCGGAGTTTGGGTCTTAAACTGGCGGGTAGTTGTGGGGAGGCGGATAATGTTGAGTGTTTTCTCCGGGCCGGGCCTGGGGCCGCACTCGGGGTGTGAGCAGCCCGCATCCCCCCGGGGTTTATTAACCCGCTCCCTGAGCTCTCTCACCTGATGTGTCAGCGGCTGCTGCAAAGCTTCGCATGCTCAGTTCACACTGCCCGGGTGATTGACGGGAGATCCGGACCAATAGGAAGAGTGGGGCGGGACTGGAGGACCAAGTGGGCGGCTGGTCCTCCAACCAATCGGAGTGTGTGAGGGGCGGGGCTTACGGCTCCCAGGGGGCGGGGTTGAGCCCGGAGCTCCCTCATTGGCTGAAACTCTGCATCATTTTCAAACATGATTTCTCTCAAACTCCAGGGACCATGCTAGTATATTACCGCCAATCCCATGAGCCCTAATTTTGTTTAATAACCTCTTGTGTGGCATCTTATCGATTGTTTCTGAAAATCCAAATACACCACATCCACTGGTTCCCCCTTATCTATCCTGCTAGTTACAAACAGTCAGGGGGTGATAGAGGAAAAGATATGTGTGCAAATCTCAGAGAAGTGTAGAAATAATAGGGGAATAATAGTAGGAGATTTCAACTTCCCCAATATTAACTGGGATAGTCAGAGTGTGAAAGGCTTAGAGGGTGCGGAATTCTTAAAGTGCATCCAGGAGAGCTTTTTGAGCCAGCATGTAGAAAGTCCTGCAAGTGAGGGGGCGGTACTGGACCAAATTCTAGGGAATGTAGCCGGGCAAGTGGTAGAAGTGTCAGTGGGAGAGCATTTTGGTGACAGTGACCATAATTCGTTGAGATTTAAGGTAGTCATGGAAAAGGACAAAGATGGATCGGAAATAAAGGTTCTAAATTGTGGGAAGGCCGATTTTAACATGATAAGGCAGGATCTGGCCAAAGTGGACTGGGATCAGCTACTTGTAGGAATATCCACATCAGAGCACTGGGAGTCATTCAGAAAGGAAATAGAAAGAGTATAGCACCAACATGTTCCCATAAAGGTCAAGGGTGGGACCAACAAGTCCAGGGAACACTGGATGTCAAGGGATATACAAGAGTGGATTAGGAAAAAAAGGGAGGCTTTTGGCAGATACAAAGGATTAAAAACAGTGGAAGCCCCAGAGGAGTATAAAAATTGCAGGGTGGTACTTAAAAAAGAAATTAGGAGAGCGAAGAGGGGGCGTGAAAAAACACTGGCGGGCAAAATAAAGGAAAATCTCAAGGTGTTTTATAAGTATATTAAGGGCAAGAGGATAACCAGGGAAAGAGTAGGGCCCATTAGGGACCAAAGTGGCAATCTGTGTGTAGAGCCGGAAGATGTGGGCGAGGTTTTAAATGAATATTTTGCATCTGTGTTCACTATGGTGAAGGAAGATGTAGGCACAGAAATCAGGCAGGGGGATTGTGATATATTAGAACAAATTAGCATTGCGAGGGAGGAGATACTAGCAGTTTTAGCGGGCTTAAAAGTGGATAAATCCCCAGGCCCAGACGAGATGTATCCCAGGCTGCTGTGTGAGGCAAGGGAGGAGATTGCAGGGGCTCTGACACAAATTTTCAGATCCTCTCTGGCCACAGGGGAGGTGCCAGAGGACTGGAGGACAGATAACATAGTACTATTATTCAAGAAGGGTAGTAGGGATAAACCAGGGAATTACAGGCCAGTGAGCCTAACATCAGTGGTAGGGAAATTATTGGAAAAAATTCTGAGGGACAGAATTAGTCTCCACTTGGAGAGGCAAGGATTAATCAAGGATAGTCAGCATGGTTTTGTCAGGGGGAGATCATGTCTAACCAATTTGATTGATTTTTTTGAGGGTGTGACTGGATGTGTGGATGAGGGTAGTGCAGTTGATGTAGTCTACATGGACTTCAGTAAGGCTTTTGACAAAGTCCCGCATGGGAGACTGATCAAGAAGGTAAGAGCCCATGGGATCCAGGGCAATTTGGCACATTGGATCCAAAATTGGCTTAGTGGCAGGAGGCAGAGGGTGATGGTCGAAGGTTGTTTTTGTGACTGGAAGCCTGTGTCCAGTGGTGTACCGCAGAGATCGGTGCTGGGTCCCTTGCTGTTTGTAGTGTACATTAATGATTTAGATATGAATGTAGGAGCTATGATCAGTCAGTTCGCAGATGACACGAAAATTGGTGGAGTGGTAAATAGCGAGGAGGGAAGCCTCAGGCTACAGGACAATATGGACGGGTTGGTCAGATGGGCAGAACAGTGGCAAATGGAATTTAACTCTGAAAACTGTGAGGTGATGCATTTTAGGAGGACTAATAAGGCAAGGGAATACACAATGAATGGTAGGACCCTAGTAAGGACAGAGGATCAGAGGGACCTTGGTGTGCATGTACATAGATCCCTGAAGGCAGCAGGACAGGTAGATAAGGTGGTTAAGAAGGCATATGGGATACTTGCCTTCATTAGCCGAGGCATAGAATATAAGAGCAGGGAGCTTATGATGGAGCTGTACAAAACGCTAGTTAGGCCACAGCCGGAATACTGTGTGCAGTTCTGGTCGCCACACTATAGGAGTGATGTGATTGTATTGGAGAGGGTGCAGAGGAGATTCACCAGGATGTTACCTGGGCTGGAGCGCTTCAGCTATGAAGAGAGACTGGACAGGCTGGGGTTGTTTTCCTTAGCGCAGAGAAGGCTGAGGGAGGACCTGATTGAGGTGTACAAAATTATGAGGGGCACAGACAGGGTAGATAGAAAGGAACTTTTCCCCTTAGTAGAGGGATCAATAACCAGGGGGCATAGTTTCAAGGTAAGGGGCAGGAGGTTTAGAGGGGATTTGAGGAAAAACTTTTTCACCCAGAGGGTGGTTGGAATCTGGAACTCACTGCCTGAAAGGGTGGTAGAGGCAGGAACCCTCACAACATTCAAGAAACATTTAGATGAGCACTTGAAACGCCATAGCATACAAGGCTACGGACCAAGTGCTGGAAACTGGGATTAGAATAGACAGGGTTTGATGGGCGGCGCGGACACGATGGGCCGAAGGGCCTCTTTCTGTGCTGTCTAACTGTGTGACTCTATGACGTGTCCCGCGGGGACAATGTGCCCTGTTCACACTGGAGGAGCCCAGCGCGCAGGCGCAGTGCCGGCCCGTATCTGGAGCATGCGCAGTGTCACTGTGATCCGGACTCTCCGAGTGCGACCAGCGGAATTAGGCGGGAGAAGCGGCTTTTGCGCCGATTACGAATCAGAGGGCGCAGGGAGGTAATGCATCCGGCGGGTGAGCTTCATAAACACCTGGTGTAGGCCGCAAGCCCCGAATGAGAACCGACGGGTTCCGCGATTGCAGCTCCGGGGCTTTTTTCCCCGGCAACAGGCCCAAGCTAAGGGCGGCCATCTTTGTAAAGGAAAACAGCGTCTTTGTTCGCCGCCATCTTGGTTCGAGCGGTCATCTTTGTAAAGGAACCAAACGTGGGCGGGGCTTCAAGGTCCCAGGAGAACTTAACCCAGCCAGAGTCAGCACCTTCAGGGGAGGAGAGGGAGGGGAACCAGTGAGTGTAGAACTGAACCCAGCCAGAGTCAGCACCTTCAGGGGAGGAGAGGGAGGGGAACCAGTGAGTGTAGAACTGAACCCAGCCAGAGTCAGCACCTTCAGGGGAGGAGAGGGAGGGGAACCCGTGAGTGTAGAACTGAACCCAGCCAGAGTCAGCACCTTCAGGGGAGGAGAGGGAGGGGAACCAGTGCGTGTAGAACTGAACCCAATCAGAGTCAGCACCTTCAGGGGAGGAGAGGGAGGGGAACCCGTGAGTGTAGAACTGAACCCAGCCAGAGTCAGCACCTTCAGGGGAGGAGAAGGAGGGGAACCAGTGAGTGTAGAACTGAACCCAGCCAGAGTCAGCACCTTCAGGTGAGGAGAGGGAGGGGAACCCATGATTGTAGAACTGAACCCAGCCAGAGTCAGCACCTTCAGGGGAGGAGAGGGAGGGGAACCAGTTCGTGTAAAACTGAACCCAGTCAAAGTCAGCACCTTCAGGAGAGGAGAAGGAGGGGAACCAGTGCGTGTAGAACTGAACCCAGTCAGAGTCAGCACCTTCAGGGGAGGAGAGGGAGGGGAACCAGTGAGTGAACTGAACCCAGCAAGAGTCAGCACCTTCAGGAGAGGAGATGGAGGGGAACCAGTGAGTGTAGAACTGAACCCTGCCAGAGTCAGCACCTTCAGGAGAGGGAGGGGAACCAGTGAGTGTAGAACTGAACCCAACCTGAGTTGGTGGAGAAACTATCTTGAGACGTGCGGTGTGTTTGTCACTCCTCCCTGTGCTAAAATCCAATATGTGGGACAACAATTTACAGCTTTGGAGGAACAAGAGAGGAAATAATGTTCAGAAACCAGAATTGTCTGTTCTGAATTTCTGTCCTGTACTTACAGTGATGAGTTTAGTAAACTCCTTTCACAGGGTGTTAGAAGAGGAGGATTTGCAGAAGGGAAACTCAAACCAAACATCACGTCAAGATCTGACGGAGTCACTCGATTCATCAGGACCTGAATATCATCGGCCTTTGAATGTGGAAGGAGAAATGTTTGTTTGTTCTGTCTGTGGGAAAAGATTTCAGACATCAGCGTGACTGGAAAAGCACCGAGACACACACACCCGAGTGAGAGTGTTCCAGTGCACTGACAGTGGAAAGAGCTTTAACCAGTTACACAGTCTGAAAAAACATCGCACCATTCACAGTGGGGAGTAACCGTACACGTGTTCTGTGTGTGACGAGGTTTCAACTGATCATCCAACCTGGAGAGACACAAGGACACCCGCACCACGGAGAAACCGGGTAAATGTGGGGACTGTGGGAAGGGATTCAGTTCCCCGTCTGAGCTGGAAATTCATTGGCGCAGTCACACCGGGGAGAGATCGTTCACCTGCTCTGAGTGTGGGAAGGGATTCACTTTGTCATCCGACATTCTGAGACACCAGCGAGTTCACACTGGGGAGAGGCCGTTCACCTGCTCCGAGTGTGGGAAGGGATTCACTCAGTCATTCAGCCTGCTGACACACCAGCGAGTTCACACTGGGGAGAGGCTGTTCACTTGCTCCATGTGTGGGAAGGGATTCACTTTGTCATCCAACCTGCTGACACACCAGCGAGTTCACAGTGGGGAGAGACCGTTCACCTGCTCCGTGTGTGGGAAGGGATTCAATCAGTCATCCCACCTGCTGATACACCAGCGAGTTCATACTGGGGAGAGACCGTTCACCTGCTCCGTGTGTGGGAAAGGATTCACTCAGTCATCCCACCTTGTAACTCACCAGCGAGTTCACACTGGGGAGAGACCGTTCACTTGCTCTGTGTGTGGGAAGGGATTCACTCAGTCATTCTACCTGCTGACACACCAGCGAGTTCACACTGGGGAGAGGCCGTTTACCTGCTCTGAGTGTGGGAAGGGATTCACTTGTTCATCCCACCTTCTAACTCACCAGCGAGTTCACACTGGGGAGAGACCGTTCACCTGCTCTGTGTGTGGGAAGGGATTCATTCAGTCATCCTGCCTGTTGAGACACCAGCGAGTTCACACTGGGGAGAGGCCGTTCACCTGCTCCGAGTGTGGGAAGGGATTCACTCAGTCATCCACCCTGCTGAGACACCAGCGAGTTCACAAGTGACTGCAGGGGTTGGATTCTGCCGTTTCATTCTGCTGTTAATCACATCCAGGACTGAATCATGTTCATTCTGACAGTTGGGGTTTGTTTCTGCTGATGTTAATAACCCCTGTAACTGGGCTGGAGTTTAATATTTTCATATTTCAAATGACACAGTGTGTCAATATTTGATGTCTCCGAGATAAGAGGAGACTAATTGATGTCCTGTTACCGACTGCTCCATTTTTGGGCCTTTTCTCCTTTCTAACTCGAGATTATTTCAGTTCTCGTACCTTCGGTTACTCTCATGGACAAGTCCCAGCCTCCCATACCTTCCAGAGTGCCTCTCCTAGCCTTGGTATCCAGGGAAGGTCTCGGTAACACGCCCGGGATCACTAAACACAAAACCCAGTCTGTTAATCACTTTCAGCTACTGGACTTAGCGTGTGTCCCACAGCATCTCTCTCACCTTCGATGTGTGAATAGAGCATCACGCCTGCAAACCTGCTTTCAATTTAAATTTGAATCCACTCAGCAAGTGTATTTAAATCAATACGTACAAGTAAACAGATCACATCAAATAATTGGCAAAGGTTTAGAGTCAACAAGATGAACAAGTGAACACATCACGGCCCAATACCCCAGCTCTATATTCACAGGAGAAAGTCTGTTATCTAACTCCTCGAGTGGACAGAATCGAGAAAGATCCCAACTCTAAGAACATCTAGAATCTGTTGTAAATATCTTTCAAATCCTGACTGCTCCAATCTGTTGGTTTCCTTTCAATTGAAGTGAATGGAAGATGAGAGGGGTGTTGGCATATGGACCTCGGTTAATTCAGCTTCTGAAAGGTGTTCATGTTTAGTTCATTCGATATCGGGGAAAATGTGGTTGGTATCATTAGAGAGAGAGAGAGAGATTTCACTGAGCAACAGCTGGTGTTTGCAACCAACTGGCCTTGGATATTTTCATCATAGAATGTTTCGATCAGAAATATGATGTTGGGATAAGAAAAGTCTGGAGACTAGTGGTTTGTGCTGCCCCAGGAAGGCCACAGTGTTTTTACCTGCTTCTAACGTTGTTGATGTGTGTTGAAGAAAATGCAGACTTGTGTCTCTGGACTGTGCAGTAGCCAGAGACGACCATATTAGGCAATGCCAGCTCCAGTTTGATAAGAGGTTGATGGCAGAGCAAGAGATCCAGCAGTTTTAAGAATTTATCTCCCGTTATCTGCAGACATCGAATGTCGCAGCGTGCTGACAAAATTGGACTTAAGCCTTCAACCTATTGGGTTCAATTATTAGGATCGATTGTTATAGAATTGAATTGTTATAGAATGGAAAAGTAGTGAAGTTATGCTAAACTTGTATCGAACCTTGGTTAGACCACACTTGGAGCACTGTGTACAATTCTGGTCACCATATTATAAAAAGGATATAGAGGCACTGGAGAGGGTGCAGAGAAGATTTACAAGGATGATACCAGAAATGAGAGGGTATACCTGTCAGGAAAGGTTGGACAGGCTGGGTCTCTTTTCTCTTGAAAAAAGAAGGCTGAGGGGTGACCTAATAGAGGTCTTTAAAATGATGAAAGGTTTTGATAGAGTAGATACAGAGAGAGTGTTTCCACTTGTGGGGAAGAGCATAACTAGAGGCCATCAATATAAGATAGTCACCAAGAAATCCAATAGGGAATTCAGGAGAAACTTCTTTACCCAGAGAGTGGGGAGAATGTGGAACTCGCTACCACAGGGAGTGGTTGAAGCGAATAGTATAGATGCATTTAAGGGGAGGCGAGACAAGCATATGAGGGAGAAGGGAATAGAGGGTTATGCTGATAGAGTTAGATGGGGAAAGACGGGAGGAGGCTCGAGTGGAGCATAAACGCCAGCATGGACTGGTTGGGCCGAATGGCCTGTTTCTGTGCCGTATATCCTGTGTAATCCTGTGTAGTCACAGCAAACAGACAGTTTAACAGACTGCCCATGGTCCACTCTAACCCCCACCTTCTCTCTCTCTCACTATTCATGGACACTGCTGCAGTAATTGCTCCTCTGACCTTTCCTCTCTTGTCCCTCCTACACCCCTAATACACGGCCCGACACAATCTCCCTCCCCCTACATCCTCACTGTGCTGGAATCCACACCAGTCTCCCCATCTGCTCCTTGTTCTCTCCCTGGATCCGAAAACTACTGAACTCACTCTTCCCTCCTGAAGTCTCCAGGCTCTAAAACTGAAGCTTGGTGTCCCTCAGTCCCTACTCCTCCCCTTCTCTCCTCCTCTTTTCCCCCTTGGTTGTGTTCCACACTCTGGGCCTTGGGCCTTGCCCGGGGATTCTCAGTATGAACAGGTGGGATGTGTTTTGAGACAGGGTGTCCCCGCTCTCCTCTTTTCCCCCGGGGTGTGACCACACTCTGGGCCTTGGGCCTTGCCCGGGGATTCTCGGTATGAACAGGTGGGATGTGTTTTGAGACAGGGTGTCCCCGCTCTCCTCTTTTCCCCGGGGTGTGTCCACACTCTGGGCCTTGGGCCTTGCCTGGGGATTCTCAGTATGAACAGGTGGGATGTGTTTTGAGACAGGGTGTCCCCGCTCTCCTCCTCTTTTCCGCGGAGTGTGTCCACACTCTGGGCCTTGGGCCTTGCCCGGGGATTCTCAGTATGAACAGGTGGGGTGTGTGTTGAGACAGGGTGTCCCCGCTTTCCTCCTCTTTTCCCCCTTGGTTGTGTTCCACACTCTGGGCCTTGGGCCTTGCCCGGGGATTCTCAGTATGAACAGGTGGGGTGTGTTTTGAGACAGGGTGTCTCCGCTCTCCTCCTCTTTTCCCCGGGGTGTGTCCACACTCTGGGCCTTGGGCCTTGCCCGGGGATTCTCAGTATGAACAGGTGGGGTGTGTTTTGAGACAGGGTGTCCCCGCTCTCCTCCTCTTTTCCCCGGGGTGTGTCCACACTCTGGGCCTTGGGCCTTGCCCGGGGATTCTCAGTATGAACAGGTGGGGTGTGTTTTGAGACAGGGTGTCCCCGCTCTCCTCCTCTTTTCCCCCGGGGTGTGTCCACACTCTGGGCCTTGGGCCTTGCCCGGGGATTCTCAGTATGAACAGGTGGGGTGTGTTTTGAGACAGGGTGTCTCCGCTCTCCACCTTTAAAGGGACAAGGAGACGACCAGCTGGGCTGAATGGCCCTGCTTTATGACATCACTGCAGTGCCTAGCAACCAACCTCCCTGAGCCCTGCTCATTATGGGCTGGGTTTAGCTCAGTGCTGTTCCAGGAAGGGAAACAGGAGCAGGATTCGCCCCGTGTGGAGCCCAGGATTAATGGGGAGAGGTACAGGATCAATTTATACCTTGTTGAGTGAGAAATGTCATTGTCCCGGACACTCCCTGTCCCTCGGTATCTGTGTCGGGGAGCGGCTGATGGGTTTACTCTGTATCTAACCCGTGCTGTACCCGACTGGAGAGTGTTTGATGCTGACACTAGGGGCTCAGCTCCACGAGCACAACATTTAACCCAAAGATGATCTGATAAACCCATCAGCTTCTCCCCTGGACACTGGTCCTGAGCGACAGGGAGTGTCTCTGATATTTTGGTCGGTGTCCTTGAACAAGTTTAAACACCTCGCTCACATCTCTTACCCTGCTTTGTTCTAGTGAGAAGTGCCCCAGTTTCTCTCGTCTCTCCTCCTGGGAAAGAGAAGTTCGCCTCAGTTCGAAACTCAAACAGGCGCTTCACTGCAGACAGGTCATCATGAGGAAACATTTCTTTACCCAGCGAGTTATGATGATCTGAAATGCACTGCCTGAAAGGGCGGTGGAAGCAGATTCAAGAGTAACTTTCAAAAGAGAATTGGATAAATATTTGAAGGGAAAACATTTACCGGGATATGAGGAAAGAGCAGGGGAGTGGGACTAATTGGATCGCTCTCCCAAAGAGCTGGCACAAGCATGATGGGCCGAATGGCCACCTTTTGTGCTGTTTCATTCTCTGATTCTCTGATAACTAAAGCCTCTCATCCGTGGTATAACCTCAGTGAATTGATTCTGCAGCCTCTCTGTGGCCCCGACATCCTTCCTAGTGGAAGATGCCCAAAACTTGTTCTAACTGCAGCCGAACCGATGGTTTTGTTTTCTACGCCCCATTTATAAAAAACCTCGGGTAACATTTTTAAACCACTTTATAAACTTGTCCTCCAACTTTTAAAGATTTGTGTATCTGATCTCCCTGTAGATTTTAAAGATATTAACATAACATGGCTAAAATACATTGAATTAAATGTCTGATATAATGTGTATTATGGGAGAGAGAAGTTTAGTCTGAGTTAGAAACTCAAACAGGCCTTTCACTGCAGACAGGTCGCCATGGCAACACTGATAAGACATTCCATTCTCTGAATCGACATGTTGGAGTCTGTAATCAGATCAGGGGAAAAACAGGTTCTGTCTGTTACTAACCACAATATCAGCTTAAACCAGAGTGAGTAATAGAATAGATCAGATTATAATGTGTGATGTTTATACGTGTAATTGTGAAACTATAAGAGATGACATCATTAACAGCAGGCAGGGCAGTTTAGTGATAGAGAAATAAAAACAGAAAATGCTGGAGATACTCAGCAGGTCAGGCAGCATCTGTGAAGAGAGAAACAGAGTTAACGTTTCAGGTCGATGACCTTTTCGTCAGAACATTGTGATCGAGAACATTACTGAAGAAAAGTAACTGCTGGGAACCACTGCACAGGGCGTTAGTGAGACCACACCTGGAGTACTGCGGACAGTTTCACTCTCCTTATTGAAGGAGGGATACACTTGCATTGGAGGCAGTTCAGAGAAGCTTCACGAGGTTGATTCTTCAGTTGAAGGGGTTGTCTTATGAGGAAAGGTTGAGCAGGTTGGGCCGATACTCATTGGAATTTAGAAGAATGAGGTGATCTTATTGAAACATAAGATTCTGAGGGGCTTGACAGGGTCGATGCAGGGAGGATGTTTCCCCTCATGGGGGAATCTAGAACGAGGGGGCATAGTTTCAGAATAAGGGGTCACCCATTTAAAACGGAGATGAGGAGGAATTTCTTCTCTCTGAGGGTCGTGAATCTGTGGAATTCTCTACCCCAGAGAGCTGTGGAGGCTGGGTCATTGAATATATTTAAGGTGGAGATGGACAGATTTTTGAAAAACAGGGGAATCAAGGATTATGGGGAGCGGGCAGGAAAGTGGAGTTGAGGCCAAGATCAGATCAACCATGATCTTATTGAATGGCGGAGCAGGCTCGAGGGGCCGAATGGCCTACTCCAGCTCCTATTTCTTATGCACCAGGGAAAGTGTCCTTGTAAATCACAGATCAGGGAATTTCCAGCTGTTTTTTCCTCGATTTCTGCCAAAACCCAGCAGAGAAGAACATAAGAACATAAGAAATAAGAGCAGGAGTAGGTCACACGGCCCCTCGAGCCTGCTCCGCCATTCAATAAGATCATGGCTGATCATCGACCTCAACTCCACTTTCCCACCCGATCTCCATATCCCTTGATTCCCCTAGAGTCCAAAAATCTATCTATCTCAGCCTTGAATATACTCAAAGACTGAACATTCACAGCCCTCTGGAGTAGAGAATTCCAAAGATTCACAGCCCTCTGAGTGAAGAAATTCCTCCTCATCTCAGTCTTAAATGGCCGACCCCTTATCCTGAGACTATGCCCCCTAGTTCTAGACACTCCAGCCAGGGAAACAACCTCTCAGCATCTACCCTGTCAATCCCCCTCAGAATCTTGTATGTTTCAATGAGATCACCTCTCATTCTTCTAAACTCCAGAGAGTCGAGGCCCATTCTACACAATCCATCATAGGACAGCCCTCTCATCCCAGGAATCAATCTCGTGAACCTTCGTTGCACCGCCTCCAAGGCAAGTATATCCTTCCTCTGATAAGGAGACCAAAACTGTGCACAGTACTCCAGGTGTGGTCTCACCAAGGCCCTGTACAATTGTAGCAAGACTTCCTTACTCTTATACTCCAACCCCCTTGCAATAAAGGCCAACATGCCATTTGCCTTCCTTATTGCTTGCTGTACCTGCATGCTAGCTTTCTGTGTTTCTTGCACGAGGACACCCAAATCTCTCTGAACACCAACATTTGAAAGTTTCTCACCATTTAAAAAATATTCTGTTTTTCTATTCTTCCTACCAAAGTGAATAACCTCACATTTCCCTACATTATACTTCATCTGCCACCTTACTGCCCACTCACTTAGTCTATCTATATCCCTTTGCAGACTCTTTGTGTTCTCCTCACAGCTTACTGTCCCACCTAGCTTTGTATCATCAGCAAACTTGGATACATTACACTCGGTCCCTTCATCTAGCTCATTAATATAGATTGTAAATAGCTGAGACCCCAACACTGATCCTTGCGGTACCCCACTAGTTACAGCCTGCCAACCTGAAAAAGATCTGTTTATCCCTACTCTCTGTTTTCTGTCAATTAACCAATCCTCTATCCATGCTGCTATATTACCCCCAACCCCATGAGCCCTCTACACTGTCCCATCAAACACTCCATGGGCAGGTACAGCACGGGTTAGATACAGAGTAAAGCTCCCTCTACACTGTCCCATCAAACACTCCCAGGGCAGGTACAGCACGGGTTAGATACAGAGTAAAGCTCCCTCTGCACTGTCCCATCAAACACTCCCAGGGCAGGTACAGCACGGGTAAGATACAGAGTAAAGCTCCCTCGACACTGTCCCATCAAACACTCCCAGGGCAGGTACAGCACGGGTAAGATACAGAGTTAAGCTCCCTCTACACTGTCCCCATCAAACACTCCCAGGGCAGGTACAGCACGGGTTAGAGACAGAGTAAAGCTCACTCTATACTGTCCAATTAAGCACTCCCAGGGCAGTTCAGCATGGCTTAGATACAGAGTAAAACTCCCTCGACATTGTCCCATCAAACACTCCCAGGGCAGGTGCAGCAAGGGTTAGATACAGAGTAAAGCTCTCTCTACACTGTCCCATCAAACACTGCAAGATCAGGTACAGCACGGGTTATAAACAGAGGAAATACTCTCTACACTGTCCCATCAAACACTCCAGGGTAGGTACAGTACGGGTTAGATACAGAGTAAAGCTCCCTCTGCACTGTCCCATCAAACACTCCCAGGCAGGTACACCACGGGTTATAAACAGGGTAAAGCTCCCTCTGCACTGTCCCATCAAACACTCCCAGGGCAGGTACAGCACGGGTTAGATACAGAGTAAAGCTCCCTCTACACTGTCCCATCAAACACTCCCAGGGCAGGTACAGTACGGGTTAGAGACAGAGTAAAGCTTGCTCTATGGTGTCCCATTAAACACTGCCAGGGCAGGGACCACGCGGGTTAGATACAGAGTAAAGCTCCCTCTACACTGTTCCTCAAACACTCCCAGGGCAGGTAAAGCACAGGTTAGATCCAGAGGAAAGCACCCTCTACACTGTCCCATCAAATATTCCCAGGGCAGGTACAGCACGGGTTCGATACAGAGTGAAGCTCCCTCTACACTGTCTCATCAAACACTGCCAGTGCAGTTCAGCACGGCTCAGATACAGAGTAAAGCTCCCTCTACACTGTACCATCAAACACTCCCAGGACAGGGACAGCACGGGTTAGATACAGAGTAAAGCTCTCTCTGCAGTGTCACATCAAACACTCCCAGGGCAGGTACAGCACAGGTTAGATACAGAGTAAAGCTCCCTTTACACTATCCCATCAAACACTCCCAGGGCAGGTACAGCACAGGTTAGATACAGAGCAAAGCTCCCTCTGCACTGTCCCATCAAACACTCCCAGGGCAGGTACAGCACGGGTTAGATACAGAGTAAAGCTCTCTCTGCAGTGTCCCATCAAACACTACCAGGGCAGGTACAGCACGGGTTAGAGACAGAGTAAAGCGCGCTCTATAGTGTCCCATTAAACACTGCCAGGGCAGGTACAGCACGGGTTAGATACAGAGTAAAGCTCTCTCTGCAGTGTCCCATCAAACACTACCAGGGCAGGTACAGCACGGGTTAGAGACAGAGTAAAGCGCGCTCTATAGTGTCCCATTAAACACTGCCAGGGCAGGTACAGCACGGGTTAGATACAGAGTAAAGCTCGCTCCACACTGTCCCATCAAACACTCCCAGGGCAGGTACAGCACGGGTTACATACAGTGTAAAGCTCCCTCGGCACTGTCCCATCAAACAGTCCCAGGGCAGGTACAGCACGGGTTAAATACAGAGTAAAGCTCCCTCTACACTGTCCCATCAAACCGTCCCAGGGCAGGTACAGCACGGGTTAGATACAGAGTAAAGCTCCCTCTGCACGATCCCATCAAACACTCCAGGGCAGGTAAAGCTCGCCCTACACTTTCATATCAAACACTCCAGGGCAGGTACAGCACAGGTTAGATACAGAGTAAAGCTCCCTCTGCACTGTCCCATCAAACACTCCAGGGCAGGTACAGCACGGGTTAGATACAGAGTAAAGCTCCCTCTACACTGTCTCATCAAACACTCCCAGGGCTGGTACAGCAAGGGTTAGATACAGAGAAAAGCTCCCTCTACACTGTCCCATCAAACACTCACAGGGCAGGTACAGCAGAGGTTAGATACAGAGCAAAGCTCCCTCTGCACAGTCCCATCAAACACTCACAGGGCAGGTACAGCATGGGTTAGATACAGAGTAAAGCACCCTCTGCACTGTTCCTCAGACATTCCCAGGGCAGGTACAGCACAGGGTTAGATACAGAGTAAAGCTCCCTCTGCACTGTCCCATCAAACACTCCAGGGCAGGTACAGCACGGTTAGATACAGAGTAAAGCTCCCTCTAGCACTGTCCCATCAAACACTCCCAGGGCAGGTACAGCACGGGTTAGATACAGAGTAAAGCTCCCTCTACACTGTCCCATCAAACACTCCCAGGGCAGGTACAGCACGGGTTAGATACAGAGTAAAGCTCCCTCTACACTGTCCCATCAAACACTCCAGGGCAGGTACAGCACGGGTTAGATACAGAGTAAAGCTCCCTCTACACTGTCCCATCAAACACTCCCAGGGCAGGTACAGCACGGGTTAGATACAGAGTAAAGCTCCCTCTACACTGTCCCATCAAACACTCCCAGGGCAGGTACAGCACGGGTTAGATACAGAGTAAAGCTCCCTCTACACTGTCCCATCAAACACTCCCAGGGCAGGTACAGCACGGGTTAGATACAGAGTAAAGCTCCCTCTACACTGTCCCATCAAACACTCCCAGGGCAGGTACAGCACGGGTTAGATACAGAGTAAAGCTCCCTCTGCACTGTCCCATCAAACACTCCCAGGGCAGGTACAGCACGGGTTAGATACAGAGTAAAGCTCCCTCTACACTGTCCCATCAAACACTCCCAGGGCAGGTACAGCACGGGTTAGATACAGAGTAAAGCTCCCTCTGCACTGTCCCATCAAACAGTCCCAGGGCAGGTACAGCACGGGTTAGATACAGAGTAAAGCTCCTCTGCACTGTCCCATCAAACACTCCCAGGGCAGGTACAGCACGGGTTAGATACAGAGTAAAGCTCCCTCTACACTGTCCCATCAAACACTCCCAGGGCAGGTACAGCACGGGTTAGATACAGAGTAAAGCTCCCTCTGCACTGTCCCATCAAACACTCCAGGGCAGGTACAGCACGGGTTAGATACAGAGTAAAGCTCCCTCTGCACTGTCCCATCAAACACTCCCAGGGCAGGTACAGCACGGGTTAGATACAGAGTAAAGCTCCCTCTGCACTGTCCCATCAAACACTCCCAGGGCAGGTACAGCACGGGTTAGATACAGAGTAAAGCTCCCTCTACACTGTCCATCAAACACTCCCAGGGCAGGTACAGCACGGTTAGATACAGAGTAAAGCTCCCTCTACACTGTCCCATCAAACACTCCCAGGGCAGGTACAGCACGGGTTAGATACAGAGTAAAGCTCCCTCTACACTGTCCCATCAAACACTCCCAGGGCAGGTACAGCACGGGTTAGATACAGAGTAAAGCTCCCTCTACACTGTCCATCAAACACTCCCAGGGCAGGTACAGCACGGGTTAGATACAGAGTAAAGCTCCCTCTACACTGTCCCATCAAACACTCCCAGGGCAGGTACAGCACGGGTTAGATACAGAGTAAAGCTCCCTCTACACTGTCCCATCAAACACTCCCAGGGCAGGTACAGCACGGGTTAGATACAGAGTAAAGCTCCCTCTACACTGTCCCATCAAACACTCCCAGGGCAGGTACAGCACGGGTTAGATACAGAGTAAAGCTCCCTCTACACTGTCCCATCAAACACTCCCAGGGCAGGTACAGCACGGGTTAGATACAGAGTAAAGCTCCCTCTACACTGTCCCATCAAACACTCCCAGGGCAGGTACAGCACGGGTTAGATACAGAGTAAAGCTCCCTCTACACTGTCCCATCAAACACTCCCAGGGCAGGTACAGCACGGGTTAGATACAGAGTAAAGCTCCCTCTGCACTGTCCCATCAAACACTCCCAGGGCAGGTACAGCACGGGTCAGATACAGAGTAAAGCTCCCTCTACACTGTCCCATCAAACACTCCCAGGGCAGGTACAGCACGGGTTAGATACAGAGTAAAGCTCCCTCTGCACTGTCCCATCAAACACTCCCAGGGCAGGTACAGCACGGGTTAGATACAGAGTAAAGCTCCCTCTGCACTGTCCCATCAAACACTCCAGGGCAGGTACAGCACGGGTTAGATACAGAGTAAAGCTCCCTCTGCACTGTCCCATCAAACACTCCCAGGGCAGGTACAGCACGGGTTAGATACAGAGTAAAGCTCCCTCTGCACTGTCCCATCAAACACTCCCAGGGCAGGTACAGCACGGGTTAGATACAGAGTAAAGCTCCCTCTACACTGTCCCATCAAACACTCCCAGGGCAGGTACAGCACGGGTTAGATACAGAGTAAAGCTCCCTCTGCACTGTCCCATCAAACACTCCCAGGGCAGGTACAGCACGGGTTAGATACAGAGTAAAGCTCCCTCTACACTGTCCCATCAAACACTCCAGGGCAGGTACAGCACGGGTTAGATACAGAGTAAAGCTCCCTCTACACTGTCCCATCAAACACTCCCAGGGCAGGTACAGCACGGGTTAGATACAGAGTAAAGCTCCCTCTACACTGTCCCATCAAACACTCCAGGGCAGGTACAGCACGGGTTAGATACAGAGTAAAGCTCCCTCTACACTGTCCCATCAAACACTCCCAGGGCAGGTACAGCACGGGTTAGATACAGAGTAAAGCTCCCTCTGCACTGTCCCATCAAACACTCCCAGGGCAGGTACAGCACGGGTTAGATACAGAGTAAAGCTCCCTCTACACTGTCCCATCAAACACTCCCAGGGCAGGTACAGCACGGGTTAGATACAGAGTAAAGCTCCCTCTACACTGTCCCATCAAACACTCCCAGGGCAGGTACAGCAAGGGTTAGATACAGAGTAAAGCTCCCTCTACACTGTCCCATCAAACACTCCCAGGGCAGGTACAGCACGGGTTAGATACAGAGTAAAGCTCCCTCTACACTGTCCCATCAAACACTCCCAGGGCAGGTACAGCACGGGTTAGATACAGAGTAAAGCTCCCTCTACACTGTCCCATCAAACACTCCCAGGGCAGGTACAGCACGGGTTAGATACAGAGTAAAGCTCCCTCTACACTGTCCCATCAAACACTCCCAGGGCAGGTACAGCACGGGTTAGATACAGAGTAAAGCTCCCTCTACACTGTCCCATCAAACACTCCCAGGGCAGGTACAGCACGGGTTAGATACAGAGTAAAGCTCCCTCTACACTGTCCCATCAAACACTCCCAGGGCAGGTACAGCACGGGTTAGATACAGAGTAAAGCTCCCTCTACACTGTCCCATCAAACACTCCCAGGGCAGGTACAGCACGGGTTAGATACAGAGTAAAGCTCCCTCTACACTGTCCCATCAAACACTCCCAGGGCAGGTACAGCACGGGTTAGATACAGAGTAAAGCTCCCTCTACACTGTCCCATCAAACACTCCCAGGGCAGGTACAGCACGGGTTAGATACAGAGTAAAGCTCCCTCTACACTGTCCCATCAAACACTCCCAGGGCAGGTACAGCACGGGTTAGATACAGAGTAAAGCTCCCTCTACACTGTCCCATCAAACACTCCCAGGGCAGGTACAGCACGGGTTAGATACAGAGTAAAGCTCCCTCTACACTGTCCCATCAAACACTCCCAGGGCAGGTACAGCACGGGTTAGATACAGAGTAAAGCTCCCTCTACACTGTCCCATCAAACACTCCCAGGGCAGGTACAGCACGGGTTAGATACAGAGTAAAGCTCCCTCTACACTGTCCCATCAAACACTCCCAGGGCAGGTACAGCACGGGTTAGATACAGAGTAAAGCTC
The DNA here is from genome assembly GCA_030390025.1 of Squalus acanthias. Taxonomy (NCBI): domain Eukaryota; kingdom Metazoa; phylum Chordata; class Chondrichthyes; order Squaliformes; family Squalidae; genus Squalus; species Squalus acanthias. The sequence goes on along the minus strand of JASTWF010000300.1, from coordinate 358,220 downwards.
CCTCTACACTGTCCCATCAAACACTCCCAGGGCAGGTACAGCACGGGTTAGATACAGAGTAAAGCTCCCTCTACACTGTCCCATCAAACACTCCCAGGGCAGGTACAGCACGGGTTAGATACAGAGTAAAGCTCCCTCTACACTGTCCCATCAAACACTCCCAGGGCAGGTACAGCACGGGTTAGATACAGAGTAAAGCTCCCTCTACACTGTCCCATCAAACACTCCCAGGGCAGGTACAGCACGGGTTAGATACAGAGTAAAGCTCCCTCTACACTGTCCCATCAAACACTCCCAGGGCAGGTACAGCACGGGTTAGATACAGAGTAAAGCTCCCTCTACACTGTCCCATCAAACACTCCCAGGGCAGGTACAGCACGGGTTAGATACAGAGTAAAGCTCCCTCTACACTGTCCCATCAAACACTCCCAGGGCAGGTACAGCACGGGTTAGATACAGAGTAAAGCTCCCTCTACACTGTCCCATCAAACACTCCCAGGGCAGGTACAGCACGGGTTAGATACAGAGTAAAGCTCCCTCTACACTGTCCCATCAAACACTCCCAGGGCAGGTACAGCACGGGTTAGATACAGAGTAAAGCTCCCTCTACACTGTCCCATCAAACACTCCCAGGGCAGGTACAGCACGGGTTAGATACAGAGTAAAGCTCCCTCTACACTGTCCCATCAAACACTCCCAGGGCAGGTACAGCACGGGTTAGATACAGAGTAAAGCTCCCTCTACACTGTCCCATCAAACACTCCCAGGGCAGGTACAGCACGGGTTAGATACAGAGTAAAGCTCCCTCTACACTGTCCCATCAAACACTCCCAGGGCAGGTACAGCACGGGTTAGATACAGAGTAAAGCTCCCTCTACACTGTCCCATCAAACACTCCCAGGGCAGGTACAGCACGGGTTAGATACAGAGTAAAGCTCCCTCTACACTGTCCCATCAAACACTCCCAGGGCAGGTACAGCACGGGTTAGATACAGAGTAAAGCTCCCTCTACACTGTCCCATCAAACACTCCCAGGGCAGGTACAGCACGGGTTAGATACAGAGTAAAGCTCCCTCTACACTGTCCCATCAAACACTCCCAGGGCAGGTACAGCACGGGTTAGATACAGAGTAAAGCTCCCTCTACACTGTCCCATCAAACACTCCCAGGGCAGGTACAGCACGGGTTAGATACAGAGTAAAGCTCCCTCTACACTGTCCCATCAAACACTCCCAGGGCAGGTACAGCACGGGTTAGATACAGAGTAAAGCTCCCTCTACACTGTCCCATCAAACACTCCCAGGGCAGGTACAGCACGGGTTAGATACAGAGTAAAGCTCCCTCTACACTGTCCCATCAAACACTCCCAGGGCAGGTACAGCACGGGTTAGATACAGAGTAAAGCTCCCTCTACACTGTCCCATCAAACACTCCCAGGGCAGGTACAGCACGGGTTAGATACAGAGTAAAGCTCCCTCTACACTGTCCCATCAAACACTCCCAGGGCAGGTACAGCACGGGTTAGATACAGAGTAAAGCTCCCTCTACACTGTCCCATCAAACACTCCCAGGGCAGGTACAGCACGGGTTAGATACAGAGTAAAGCTCCCTCTACACTGTCCCATCAAACACTCCCAGGGCAGGTACAGCACGGGTTAGATACAGAGTAAAGCTCCCTCTACACTGTCCCATCAAACACTCCCAGGGCAGGTACAGCACGGGTTAGATACAGAGTAAAGCTCCCTCTACACTGTCCCATCAAACACTCCCAGGGCAGGTACAGCACGGGTTAGATACAGAGTAAAGCTCCCTCTACACTGTCCCATCAAACACTCCCAGGGCAGGTACAGCACGGGTTAGATACAGAGTAAAGCTCCCTCTACACTGTCCCATCAAACACTCCCAGGGCAGGTACAGCACGGGTTAGATACAGAGTAAAGCTCCCTCTACACTGTCCCATCAAACACTCCCAGGGCAGGTACAGCACGGGTTAGATACAGAGTAAAGCTCCCTCTACACTGTCCCATCAAACACTCCCAGGGCAGGTACAGCACGGGTTAGATACAGAGTAAAGCTCCCTCTACACTGTCCCATCAAACACTCCCAGGGCAGGTACAGCACGGGTTAGATACAGAGTAAAGCTCCCTCTACACTGTCCCATCAAACACTCCCAGGGCAGGTACAGCACGGGTTAGATACAGAGTAAAGCTCCCTCTACACTGTCCCATCAAACACTCCCAGGGCAGGTACAGCACGGGTTAGATACAGAGTAAAGCTCCCTCTACACTGTCCCATCAAACACTCCCAGGGCAGGTACAGCACGGGTTAGATACAGAGTAAAGCTCCCTCTACACTGTCCCATCAAACACTCCCAGGGCAGGTACAGCACGGGTTAGATACAGAGTAAAGCTCCCTCTACACTGTCCCATCAAACACTCCCAGGGCAGGTACAGCACGGGTTAGATACAGAGTAAAGCTCCCTCTACACTGTCCCATCAAACACTCCCAGGGCAGGTACAGCACGGGTTAGATACAGAGTAAAGCTCCCTCTACACTGTCCCATCAAACACTCCCAGGGCAGGTACAGCACGGGTTAGATACAGAGTAAAGCTCCCTCTACACTGTCCCATCAAACACTCCCAGGGCAGGTACAGCACGGGTTAGATACAGAGTAAAGCTCCCTCTACACTGTCCCATCAAACACTCCCAGGGCAGGTACAGCACGGGTTAGATACAGAGTAAAGCTCCCTCTACACTGTCCCATCAAACACTCCCAGGGCAGGTACAGCACGGGTTAGATACAGAGTAAAGCTCCCTCTACACTGTCCCATCAAACACTCCCAGGGCAGGTACAGCACGGGTTAGATACAGAGTAAAGCTCCCTCTACACTGTCCCATCAAACACTCCCAGGGCAGGTACAGCACGGGTTAGATACAGAGTAAAGCTCCCTCTACACTGTCCCATCAAACACTCCCAGGGCAGGTACAGCACGGGTTAGATACAGAGTAAAGCTCCCTCTACACTGTCCCATCAAACACTCCCAGGGCAGGTACAGCACGGGTTAGATACAGAGTAAAGCTCCCTCTACACTGTCCCATCAAACACTCCCAGGGCAGGTACAGCACGGGTTAGATACAGAGTAAAGCTCCCTCTACACTGTCCCATCAAACACTCCCAGGGCAGGTACAGCACGGGTTAGATACAGAGTAAAGCTCCCTCTACACTGTCCCATCAAACACTCCCAGGGCAGGTACAGCACGGGTTAGATACAGAGTAAAGCTCCCTCTACACTGTCCCATCAAACACTCCCAGGGCAGGTACAGCACGGGTTAGATACAGAGTAAAGCTCCCTCTACACTGTCCCATCAAACACTCCCAGGGCAGGTACAGCACGGGTTAGATACAGAGTAAAGCTCCCTCTACACTGTCCCATCAAACACTCCCAGGGCAGGTACAGCACGGGTTAGATACAGAGTAAAGCTCCCTCTACACTGTCCCATCAAACACTCCCAGGGCAGGTACAGCACGGGTTAGATACAGAGTAAAGCTCCCTCTACACTGTCCCATCAAACACTCCCAGGGCAGGTACAGCACGGGTTAGATACAGAGTAAAGCTCCCTCTACACTGTCCCATCAAACACTCCCAGGGCAGGTACAGCACGGGTTAGATACAGAGTAAAGCTCCCTCTACACTGTCCCATCAAACACTCCCAGGGCAGGTACAGCACGGGTTAGATACAGAGTAAAGCTCCCTCTACACTGTCCCATCAAACACTCCCAGGGCAGGTACAGCACGGGTTAGATACAGAGTAAAGCTCCCTCTACACTGTCCCATCAAACACTCCCAGGGCAGGTACAGCACGGGTTAGATACAGAGTAAAGCTCCCTCTACACTGTCCCATCAAACACTCCCAGGGCAGGTACAGCACGGGTTAGATACAGAGTAAAGCTCCCTCTACACTGTCCCATCAAACACTCCCAGGGCAGGTACAGCACGGGTTAGATACAGAGTAAAGCTCCCTCTACACTGTCCCATCAAACACTCCCAGGGCAGGTACAGCACGGGTTAGATACAGAGTAAAGCTCCCTCTACACTGTCCCATCAAACACTCCCAGGGCAGGTACAGCACGGGTTAGATACAGAGTAAAGCTCCCTCTACACTGTCCCATCAAACACTCCCAGGGCAGGTACAGCACGGGTTAGATACAGAGTAAAGCTCCCTCTACACTGTCCCATCAAACACTCCCAGGGCAGGTACAGCACGGGTTAGATACAGAGTAAAGCTCCCTCTACACTGTCCCATCAAACACTCCCAGGGCAGGTACAGCACGGGTTAGATACAGAGTAAAGCTCCCTCTACACTGTCCCATCAAACACTCCCAGGGCAGGTACAGCACGGGTTAGATACAGAGTAAAGCTCCCTCTACACTGTCCCATCAAACACTCCCAGGGCAGGTACAGCACGGGTTAGATACAGAGTAAAGCTCCCTCTACACTGTCCCATCAAACACTCCCAGGGCAGGTACAGCACGGGTTAGATACAGAGTAAAGCTCCCTCTACACTGTCCCATCAAACACTCCCAGGGCAGGTACAGCACGGGTTAGATACAGAGTAAAGCTCCCTCTACACTGTCCCATCAAACACTCCCAGGGCAGGTACAGCACGGGTTAGATACAGAGTAAAGCTCCCTCTACACTGTCCCATCAAACACTCCCAGGGCAGGTACAGCACGGGTTAGATACAGAGTAAAGCTCCCTCTACACTGTCCCATCAAACACTCCCAGGGCAGGTACAGCACGGGTTAGATACAGAGTAAAGCTCCCTCTACACTGTCCCATCAAACACTCCCAGGGCAGGTACAGCACGGGTTAGATACAGAGTAAAGCTCCCTCTACACTGTCCCATCAAACACTCCAGGGCAGGTACAGCACGGGTTAGATACAGAGTAAAGCTCCCTCTACACTGTCCCATCAAACACTCCCAGGGCAGGTACAGCACGGGTTAGATACAGAGTAAAGCTCCCTCTACACTGTCCCATCAAACACTCCCAGGGCAGGTACAGCACGGGTTAGATACAGAGTAAAGCTCCCTCTACACTGTCCCATCAAACACTCCCAGGGCAGGTACAGCACGGGTTAGATACAGAGTAAAGCTCCCTCTACACTGTCCCATCAAACACTCCCAGGGCAGGTACAGCACGGGTTAGATACAGAGTAAAGCTCCCTCTACACTGTCCCATCAAACACTCCCAGGGCAGGTACAGCACGGGTTAGATACAGAGTAAAGCTCCCTCTACACTGTCCCATCAAACACTCCAGGGCAGGTACAGCACGGGTTAGATACAGAGTAAAGCTCCCTCTACACTGTCCCATCAAACACTCCCAGGGCAGGTACAGCACGGGTTAGATACAGAGTAAAGCTCCCTCTACACTGTCCCATCAAACACTCCCAGGGCAGGTACAGCACGGGTTAGATACAGAGTAAAGCTCCCTCTACACTGTCCCATCAAACACTCCCAGGGCAGGTACAGCACGGGTTAGATACAGAGTAAAGCTCCCTCTACACTGTCCCATCAAACACTCCCAGGGCAGGTACAGCACGGTTAGATACAGAGTAAAGCTCCCTCTACACTGTCCCATCAAACACTCCCAGGGCAGGTACAGCACGGGTTAGATACAGAGTAAAGCTCCCTCTACACTGTCCCATCAAACACTCCCAGGGCAGGTACAGCACGGGTTAGATACAGAGTAAAGCTCCCTCTACACTGTCCCATCAAACACTCCCAGGGCAGGTACAGCACGGGTTAGATACAGAGTAAAGCTCCCTCTACACTGTCCATCAAACACTCCCAGGGCAGGTACAGCACGGGTTAGATACAGAGTAAAGCTCCCTCTACACTGTCCCATCAAACACTCCCAGGGCAGGTACAGCACGGGTTAGATACAGAGTAAAGCTCCCTCTACACTGTCCCATCAAACACTCCCAGGGCAGGTACAGCACGGGTTAGATACAGAGTAAAGCTCCCTCTGCACTGTCCCATCAAACACTCCCAGGGCAGGTACAGCACGGGTTAGGTACAGAGTAAAGCTCCCTCTACCATGTCCATCAAACACTCCCAGGGCAGGTACAGCACGGGGTTAGATACAGAGTAAAGCTCCCTCTGCACTTCCCATCAAACACTCCAGGGCAGGTACAGCACGGTTTAGATACAGAGTAAAAGTCCCTCTACACTGTCCTATCAAACACTCCCAGGGCAGGTACAGCACGGGTTAGATACAGAGTTAAGCTCCCTCTATACACTGTCCCATCAAAACACTCCCAGGGCAGGTACAGCCGGGTTAGATACAGAGTAAAGCTCCCTCTACACTGTACATCCAAACACTCCCAGGGCAGGTACAGCACGGGTTAGTACAGAGTAAAGCTCCCTCTGCACTGTCCCATCAAACACTCCCAGGGCAGGTACAGCACACGGGTCAGATACAGAGTTAAAGCTCCCTCAACACTGTCCCATCAAAAACTCCAAGGGCAGGTACAGCACGGGTTAGATACAGAGTAAAGCTCCCTCTACACTGTCCCATCAAACACTCCAGGGCAGGTACAGCATGGGGTTAGATACAGAGTAAAGCTCCCTCTACACTGTCCCATCAAAACATCCCAGGGCAGGTACAGACGGGTTAACCAGAGTAAAGCTCCCTGCTACACGGTCCCATCAAACACTCCCAGGGCAGGTACAGCACGGGTTAGATACAGAGTAAGCTCCCTCTACACTGTCCCATCAAACACTCCCAGGGCAGGTACAGCCGGTGAGATACAGAGTAAAGCTCCCACTACACTGTCCCATCAAACACTTCAGGGCAGGTACAGCATGGGTTAGATACAGAGTAAAGGCCTCTACACTGTCCCATCAAAACTGTCCCATGGGCAGGTACAGCAGGGTTAGATAAGAGTAAAGCTCCCTCTACACTGTCCCATCAAACACTCCCAGGGGTACAGCACAGGTTAGATACAGAGTAAAACTCCCTCTACACTGTCCCATCAAACACTCCCAGGGCAGGTACAGCACGGGTTAGATACAGGGTAAAGCTCCCTCTGCACTGTCCCATCAAACACTCCCGGGCAGGTACAGCACGGGTTAGATACAGAGTAAAGCTCCCTCTGCACTGTCCCATCAAACACTCCCAGGGCAGGTACAGCACGAGTTAGATAAGAGTAAAGCTCCTCTATGCTGTCCCATCAAAACACTCCAGGGCAGGTACAGCACGGGTTACATACAGAGTAAGCTCCCTCTACACTGTCCCATCAAAACTCCTCAGGGCAGGTACAGCACGGGTTAGATACAGTAGTAAAGCTCCCTCTACACGGTCCCATCAAACACTTTCCAGGGCAGGTTCAGCACGGGTCCAGTTACAGAGTAAAGCCCCTCTACACTGTCCCATCAAACAATCTCCAGGCAGGTAACGCACGGGTTTATATACAGAGTAAAGCTCCTGACACTGTCCCATCAAACACTCCCAGGGCAGGTACAGCACGGGTTAGATACAGAGTAAAGCTCCCTCTACACTGTTCCATCACAACACTCCCAGGGCAGGTACAGCACGGGTTAGATACAGAGTAAAGCTCCCTCACACTGTCCCATCAAAACAGTCCCAGGGCAGGTACAGCACGGGTTAGATACAGAGCAAAAGCTCCCTCTACACTGTCCCATTCAAACACTCCCAGGGCAGGTACAGCACGGGTTAGATACAGAGTAAAGCTCCTCTAGCACTGTCCCATCAAACACTCCCAGGGCAGGTACAGCACGGGTTAGATACAGAGTAAAGCTCCTCTGCACTGTCCCATCAAACATCCCCCCAGGGCAGGTACAGCACGGGTTAGATACAGAGTAAAGCTCACTCTGCATACTTCCCATCAAACACTCCCAGGGCAGGTACCACGGGTTAGAAACAGAGTAAAGCTCCCTCTACAC
>JASTWF010000300.1:297712-350051 GCA_030390025.1 Squalus acanthias | reverse complement strand
CCACCTAGTTTTGTGTCGTCAGCAAACTTGGAAATATTACATTTGGTTCCCTCATCCAAATCATTGATATATATTGTGAATAGCTGGGGCCCAAGCACTGATCCCTGCGGCACCCCACTAGTCATCGTCTGCCACCCCGAAAAAGACCCATTTATTCCTACTCTCTGTTTCCTGTCTGTTAACCAATTTTCAATCCATGCCAGTATATTACCCCCCAATCCCATGTGCTTTAATTTTGCACACTAACCTCTTATGTGGGACTTTATCAAAGGCCTTCTGAAAATCCAAATACACCACATCCACTGGTTCTCCCTTATCTATTCTACCAGTTACATCCTCAAAAAACTCCAGTAGGTTTGTCAAACACGATTTCCCTTTCATAAATCCATGTTGACTTTGTCTAATCCCGTTGATATTTCTAAGTGTCCTGTTATCACATCCTTTATAATAGACTCTAGCATTTTCCCACTACTGATGTTAAGCTAAACAGTCTGTAGTTCCCTGTTTTCTCTCTCCCTCCTTTTTTTAAATACCTCCTCTTTATCAATTTTTATCCTATCAAGTATCTCCACTACCTCCTCCTTCACTATGTCTATGGCAGCATCCTCTTCCTTGGTGAAGACAGATGCAAAGTACTCGTTTAGTTCCTCAGCCATACCCTCTGCCTCCATGCGTAGGTCTCCTTTATTGTCCCTAATCTGCCCCAACCCTCCTCTTACTACCTGTTTACTATTTAAATGCGAATAGAAGACTTTTGGATTACCTTTTATGTTGGCTGCCATTCTATTCTTATACCCTCTCTTTGCCCCTCTTATTTTCTTTTTCACTTCTCCTCTGACCTTTCTATATTTAGCCTGATTCTCACATGTATTTGCAACCTGACATCTGTCATACGCTCTCTTTTACTGCTTCATCATATTCTCTATCTCTTTCGTCATCCAGGGAGCCCTGACTTTAGTTGCCCTGCATTTCCCCCTAGTGGGAATGTACCTGAACTGTACCTGAACTATTTCCTCTTTAAAGGCAGCCCATTGTTCCATTACAGTTTTGCCTGCTAATCTTTGATTCCAGTTTACCCGGGCCAGATCCGTTCTCATCCCACTGAAATAGGCCTTCCCCCAGTTAAACATTTTTACTCTAGATTGCTCCCTGTCCTTTTCCATAGCTAATCTAAACCTTATGATACTATGATCACTGTTCCCTAAATGTTCACCGACTGACACTTGCTCCACTTGACCCACCTCATTCCCCAGAACCAGATCCAGCAATGCCTCTTCCCTCGTTGATCAAGAAGTTCTCCTGAACACACTTCAGAAATTCTTCCCCTTCTCTGCCCTTAACACTATTACGATCGCAGTCTATATTAGGATTGTTGAAGGCCTCCATTATCACTACTCCATAGTTCTTGCACCTCTGTGTAATTTCTCTGCAAATTTGCTCCTCCATATCTTTCCCACTATTTGTTGGTCTATAGAATACACCCAGTAGTGTAATAGCACCTCTATTATTTCTGAACTCTAGCCATATAGATTCTGTCCTTGACCCCTCCAGGACATCCTCCCTCTCCAGAACTGTAACATTCTCCTTGACCAATACTGGCACACCACCTCCTATCTTTCCTGAACACTTTATAACCAGGAATATTTAATACCCAATCCTGCCCTTTTTTGAGCCAGGTCTCAGTTATTGCCACAACATCATATTCCCATGTGGCTATTTGTGCCTGCAGCTCACTTACCTTGTTTACTACGCTTCGTGCGTTCACATACATACACTGTAAACCCATCTTAGACCATCCTGTATTCTCTCTTAGTTTGACCCCACCTAATACCTTACTATTTCTTACTGTAGTGCTCTCTGCCTCTCCCAATCCTTTGATCACTTTATTTCCCCTTTCTAATGTTACATCCTGGTGCCCATCCCCCTGCCAACTTAGTTTAAACCCTCCCCAACAGCACGAGCAAACCTCCCCGCGAGGATATTGGTACCGGCTCTGTTGAGGTGCAACCCGTCCGGCCTGTACAGGTCCCACCTCCCCCAGAACCGGCCCCAATTCCCCAGGAATCTGAAGCCCTCCCTCCTGCACCATCTCTCCAGCCACACATTCATCTGCTTGATCCTCCTATTTCTAGACTCACTCGCGCGTGGCACCGGGAGTAATCCAGAGATCACTACATTTGAGGTGCTTTTTAATCTCTTTCCCAGCTCCCTAAAATCTGTCAGCAGGACCTCATCCCTCTTTCTACCTATGTTGTTGGGACCGATATGGACAACGACCTCTGGCTGTTCACCCTCCCCCCTCAGAGTGTCCTGCAGCCACTCAGTGATATCCTTAATCCTGGCACCAGGGAGGCAACATACCATCCTGGAGTCAGGTCTGCAGCTGCAGAAACGCCTGTCTGCTCCCCTAACTATTGAATCCCCTCCCACTATTGCTTTCCCTGTCTTCCTCCTCCACCCCTGTGCAGCTGAGCCACCCGTGGTGCCCTGGACTTGGCTCTGGCTGTACTCCCCAGAGGAACCATCACCCTCACCAGTACTCAGCACAGAATACTGGTTGGAGAGCGAGATGCACTCCGGGGACTCCTGCACTACCTGCCTGGTCCTCCTCTTCTGTCTGGCAGTCACCCATTCCCTCTCTGCCTGCGCACTCATTAGCTGCGGGGTGACCACCTCCTGAAACGTGCTGTCCACGGAGCGCTCAGCCTCGCGGATGCTCCGCAGTGACGCCAGCTGCTGCTCAAGCTCCGAAACCCGGAGCTCGAGCTCCTCCAGCTGACCACACCTCCTGCACACGTGGTTGTCCAGGACACGGGAAGCGTCCTGGAGTTCCCACTATTTTTATTTATTCGTTTATGGAATGTGGGTGTCGCTGGCAAGGCCAGCATTTATTGCCCATCCCTAATTGTCCTTGAGAAGGTGGTGGTGAGCCGCCTTCTTGAACCGCTGCAGTCCGTGTGGTGAAGGTTCTCCCACAGTGCTGTGAGGGAGGGAGTTCCAGGATTTTGACCCAGCGACGATGAAGGATCGGCGATATCCTTCTAAGTCAGGATGGTGTGTGGCTTGGAGGGGAACTTGGAGGTGGTGATGTTCCCATGCGCCTGCTGCCCTTGTCCTTCTAGGTGGAAGAGGTCGCGGGTTTGGGAGGTGCTGCCGAAGAAGCCTTGGCGAGTTGCTGCAGTGCATCTTGTAGATGGTACACACTGCAGCCACGGTGCGCCGGTGGTGGAGGGAGTAAATGTTTAAGGTGGTGGATGAGGTGCCAATCAAGCGGGCTGCTTTGTCCTGAATGGTGTCGAGCTTCTTGAGTGTTGTTGGAGCTGCACTCATCCAGGCAAGTGGATAGTATTCCATCACACTCCTGACTTGTGCCTTGTAGATGGTGGAAAGGCACAGGATGGGCATCCGCTGGACCCAGTTGCCCTGCTGTGCCTTTAATTATTCGACTATTAACTAACTTTTTTTTAAGCAACTTAACAGAAATAAACTCGAGACTTAAGAACAATCCCTCCCCAATCTGCTCCTTCCCTTGTGCTGAGGTCACTTACCTCGCTCCCTGACACTGGCGCTCCCTCCGGGCTCTTGGGCCTGTCTTTATCTGCGGCCGCTCCTCTCGCTGTCCCACAGCTCCGCTCTCGTGCCTATTAACTTGGGTTCTGTGGCTCCACTCCTCCTTTTCAGTCAGACGTCTCCACCGCCTTCTCCCTCTCCACCAATTCCTGCGCCCACTCTGCTTGTGAATCACTGCGTTTGCGAATCTCCCGGCTCTGTCTCCAAGCTCTGTGCTCAAGCTCAGTATTTGAAACAATGATCTCGATGCAGGAAATAGTGCACGGTGTGTTAGTTCCAGGAGATTAAATCAAGGGCACCATCACAATCAGCAAAGACAATGACAAAGATCAGAACATTCCAAAGGCTGTCACATGCAGTACCTGTGGAGGAGTTGGACTAACCGGATCCAAGAAGTGTTAAACCATGCACACAATAACTGCTTTCAAATCTGAAGCAAGAGAGTTCTTTCAAGGGTTGGTTGAAAGGAATTTCAGATGAGTATAAAGTGAGACACTGTAGTTCAGTCCATGACACCCACAAGCCATGTAGTCAAACGGAACCAGCTTGGGGTTCGATGTGGTAGAAGGTGAACTCGGTGAGAAGTGATATAATCAAGAGTAAGAAAAGCCCAAAAATGGAACAGTCGGTAACAGAACATCAATTAGTCTCCTCTTATCATGGAGAAATCAAATATTCAATACACTGTGTTTGAAACAAAGCTGCTTTATTCAATATTGATACAGAATATTAATCTGCAGCCCAGGTATAGGGGTTATTAAGATCAGCAAAAACACACTCTGTGTACCAGAGGCGGAAGTATTACCATATTAGATAGGAGCAGACTAAGAAAGTCTACGAAAAATTCAAAAATGGGTTTAGAATGCATGTACGTAAACGCACAAAGTGTGGTGAATAAGGTTGGTGAGCTACAAGCACAATTAGCCGTGCGGCAATATGATGTTGTGGCAATAACGGAAACGTGGCTTAAAAACGGTGAGGACTGGGCACTAAATATTCAAGGATACAAGGGGGTAAAAATTCAGTTGGTTGCGCCTCCCGTTAGCGCCTTAAGAGGGCGCTAATGGGGCGCAAAGCCGCTAACGCCCGGGCGCAGCGATGTTTGCGCCGCTCGGGAACTTAACTAGACATTGTGTGGCGGCGCTAAACTTTACCGCTGCGACCACCTGCGCGCGCAGATTGTGACGTCATTCCATGGTGCAACGCCCTTGTGGCGCCCCAGAGCGGAAATTGAGTGGCGCCCCCTGCCTTACCGCCTGGCGCATCCAACGACCGGAAGACTGGAACGCTATCAATCGCTATGGGGCTGGGGGGGGCGCTATTTAAAGGGGGCCTCTTCCTGTCTTTTTCTGTGGTTGACATTTTTGCACCACTCGTTCTGAGAGAGAGAGAGAGATTCGGAGAGAGAGAAAGAGAGACTTCTGCATTGAGTCAACGCTTTGTGAGGTAGTTTTGCCTACTGATCCTAACAGTTGGCCCCCCCCCGCTTTAAGAACTGGCCGGCGCCAGTGTGTCTGTGTTCCCTCGCTAACTGGCAGCACCTGCGCTGTGCTCGCGCGCTGAGTTAGCGCCTCACTGCTCGGCCTTTGCGCCTTAAGACAGGTGTGCAGCGCCTGATTTAGCGCTCCACTCACCTCCCGGGGCGGTAAAAGTGAAGTTTCCAGTCAGTGGCGATAATTAGCGCCAGGCGCTAATATTTGCGTCCAGACGATATTTGCGCCCCAAATGGGGCGCGACCTAATTTTTCCCCCAAGGTGTTCAGAAAGGATAGGGAAGGAAAAAAGGGAGGTGGGGTGGCAGTGCTGATTAAGGAAGACATTGTAGTGTTGGAAAGGGAGGATGTTCTTGAGGGGACAAGGACAGAATCCATTTGGTTAGAGTTGAGGATCAATAAGGGTCTGATCACACTATTGGGGGTATTCTACAGGCCTCCAAATAGTGAGAGGGAGGTAGAGGAGAAAATCTGAAGGGAAATCGCAGAGATATGCAAGAGCTAAAGAGTGGTGATATTGGGGGACTTTAATTACACAAATATCGATTGGGATATTGCTAGGGTAAAGGGAAAGGAGGGGGAGGAATTTCTGAAATGTGTTCAGGAGAATTTCCTTGACCAGTATGTTCTTGGCCCAACTAGGAAGGAGGCATTGCTGGATCTGGTGCTGGAGAATGAGGTGGGCCAGGTCGACCAAGTGTCTGTGGGAGAACACTTGGGTACGAGTGATCATCGTATCATAAGATTTAGATTAGCAATGGAGAGGAGCAAGGAACAATCTAGAGTGGAACTTCTAAACTGGACTGGGGCTAACTTCAATGGGATGCGAAAGGATCTAGCCAGGGTCAAATGGAACCAAAGACTGACAGGAAAAACTATAATGGAACAATGGGTGATCTTTAATGAGGAGGTGTTCCAAGTACAATTTCAAAACGCACATCATTATAAAATACATTTCCTGATTCAATTACTTCTAGTCCATACAATCAATTTTAATTTCACAAACAAATTATGCCCAGACTTTGAGATTTTACAAAGAAGACAAAAGTAACAATTGCGTTTGGATGCGAGTCATTTATCCTCCCCTTCGAGCAATGTGTCTTGGAAAATAGGATTACACAGGATATACGGCACAGAAACACACCATTCGGCCCAACCAGTCCATGCCGGCGTTTATGTTCCACTCGAGCCTCCTCCCGTCTTTCCCCATCTAACTCTATCAGCATAACCCTCTGTTCCCTTCTCCCTCATATGCTTGTCTAGCCTCCCCTTAAATGCATCTATACTATTCGCTTCAACCACTCCCTGTGGGAGCGAGTTCCACATTCTCCCCACTCTCTGGGTAAAGAAGTTTCTCCTGAATTCCCTATTTGATTTCTTGGTGACTATCTTATATTGATGGCCTCTAGTTATGCTCTTCCCCACAAGGGGAAACACTCTCTCTGTATCTACTCCATCTAAACCTTTCATAATTTTAAAGATCTCTATTAGGTCACCCCTCAGCCTTCTTTTTTCAAGAGAAAAGAGACCCAGCCTGTCCATCCTTTCCTGACAGGTATACCCTCTCATTTCTGGTATCATCCTTGTAGATCTTCTCTGCACCCTCTCCAGTGCCTCTATATCCTTTTTATAATATGGCAACCAGAATTGTACACAGTACTCCAAGTGTGGTCTGACCAAGGTTCGATACAAGTTTAGCATAACTTCACTACTTTTCCATTCTATAACAATTCAATTCTATAACAATCGATCCCAATAATTGAACCCAATAGGTTCAAGTCTTAAGTCTAATTTTGTCAGCACGCTGCGACATTCGATGTCTGCAGATAACGGGAGATAAATTCTTAAAACTGCTGGATCTCTTGCTCTGCCATCAACCTCTTATCAAACTGGAGCTGGCATTGCCTAATATGGTCATCTCTGGCTACTGCACAGTCCAGAGACACAAGTCTGCATTTTCTTCAACACACATCAACAACGTTAGAAGCAGGTAAAAACACTGTGGCCTTCCTGGGGCAGCACAAACCACTAGTCTCCAGACTTTTCTTATCCCAACATCATATTTCTGATCGAAACATTCTATGATGAAAATATCCAAGGCCAGTTGGTTGCAAACACCAGCTGTTGCTCAGTGAAATCTCTCTCTCTCTCTAATGATACCAACCACATTTTCCCCGATATCGAATGAACTAAACATGAACACCTTTCAGAAGCTGAATTAACCGAGGTCCATATGCCAACACCCCTCTCATCTTCCATTCACTTCAATTGAAAGGAAACCGACAGATTGGACCAGTCAGGATTTGAAAGATATTTACAACAGATTCTAGATGTTCTTAGAGTTGGGATCTTTCTCTATTCTGTCCACTCGAGGAGTTAGATAACAGACTTTCTCCTGTGAATATAGAGCTGGGGTATTGGGCCGTGATGTGTTCACTTGTTCATCTTGTTGACTCTAAACCTTTGCCAATTATTTGATGTGATCTGTTTACTTGTAGGTATTTTTTAAATACACTTGCTGAGTGGATTCAAATTGAAATTGAAAGCAGGTTTGCAGGCATGATGCTCTATTGACACATCGAAGGTGAGAGAGATGCTGTGGAACACACGCTAAGTCCAGTAGCTGAAAGTGATTAACAGACTGGGTTTTGTGTTTAGTGATCCCGGGCGTGTTACCGAGACCTTCCCTGGATACCAAGGCTAGGAGAGGCACTCTGGAAGGTATGGGGATCTGGGACTTGTCCATGAGAGTAACCGAAGGTATGAGAACTGAAATAATCTCGAGTTAGAAAGGAGAAAAGGCCCAAAAATGGAGTATTCGGTAACAGGACATCAATTAGTCTCCTCTTATCTCGGAGTCTTCAAATATCGACACACTTTGTTATTTGAAATATCAAAATATTAAACTCCAGCCCAGTTATAGGAGTTATTAACATCATCAGAAACAAACCCCAACTGTCAGTGTGAACACGATTCAGTCCGGGATGTGATTAACAGCAGCAATAACAGCAGAATCCAACCACTGCGGTTACTTGTGAACTCTCTGGTGTTTCAGCAGGTCAGATGACTGAGTGAATCCCTTCCCACACACAGAGCAAGTGAACGGCCTCTCCCCAGTGTGAACTTGCTGGTGTCTCAGCAGGTGTGAGGACTGAGTGAATCCCTTCCCACACACAGAGCAAGTGAACGGCCTCTCCCCAGTGTGAACTCGCTGGTGTGCCAACAGGTGTGAGGACTGAGTGAATTCCTTCCCACACACGGAGCAGGTGAATGGCCTCTCCCCAGTGTGAACTCGCTGGTGTGCCAACAGGATGGCTGACCGAGTGAATCCCTTCCCACACAAGGAGCAGGTGAACGGTCTCTCCCCAGTGTGAACTCGCTGGTGTTTCAGCAGGTCAGATGGCCGAATGAATCCCTTCCCACACACGGAGCAGGTGAACGGTCTCTCTCCAGTGTGAACTCGCTGGTGTGCCAGCAGATCGGATGGCCGAATGAATCCCTTCCCACACTCGGAGCAGGTGAACTGCCTCTCTCCAGTGTGAACTCGCTGGTGTGTCAGCAGGTCGGATGCCCGAGTGAATCCCTTCCCACACTCAGAGCAGGTGAACGGTCTCTCCCCAGTGTGACTGCGACGATGAATTTCCAGCTCAGATGGGTAACTGAATCCCCTCCCACACACGGAGCAGGTGAACGTCCTCTCCCCAGTGTGAACTCGCTGGTGTTTCAGCAGGTTCGATGATTGAGTGAATCCCTTCCCACACTCAGAGCAGGTGAACGGTCTCTCCCCAGTGTGACTGCGACGATGACTTTCCAGCTCAGATGGGTAACTGAATCGCTTCCCACACACGGAGCAGGTCAACGTCCTCTCCCCAGTGTGAACTCGCTGGTGTTTCAGCAGGTTCGATGATTGAGTGAATCCCTTCCCACACTCAGAGCAGGTGAATGGTCTCACCCCAGTGTGACAGCGCCGATGAATTTCCAGCTCAGACGGGTAACTGAATCCCTTCCCACAGTCCCCACATTTCTCCGGTTTCTCCATGGTGCGGGTGTCCTTGTGTCTCTCCAGGTTGGATGATCAGTTGAAGCCTCGTCCACACACAGAACACATGTACGGTATCTCCCCGCTGTGAATGGTGCGATGTTTTTTCAGGCTGTGTAACTGGTTAAAGCTCTTTCCACAGTCAGTGCACTGGAACACTCTCACTCGAGTGTGTGTGTCTCGGTGCTTTTCCAGTCACACTGATGTTTGAAATCTTTTCCGACAGACAGAACAGACAAACATTTCTCCTTCCACATTCAAAGGCCGATGATATTCAGGTCCTGTTGAAACGAGTGACTCCGTCAGATCTTCATGTTTGGTTTGAGTTTCCCGTCTGCAAATCCTCCCCTTCTGATACTCTGTAAAAGGAGGTTACGAAACTCATCACTTGAAGTACAGGACAGAATTTCAGAACAGACAATTTTAGTTTCCATGGAACATTCTTTCCTCTCTTGTTCCTCCAAAGCTGTAAATCCCCATCCCACACTTTGTCCCTGCTCCCTGTGTTAAAATCCAAACACATTGCACGTCTCAAGACAGTTTTTCCTCCTCTCCCAGTTTTCTCCACCAACTCTGGCTGGGTTCAGTTTTACACTCACTGGTTCCCCTCCCTCTCCTCCCCTGAAGGTGCTGACTCTGGCTGGGTTCAGTTCTGCACTCACTGGTTCCTCTCTCTCCTCCCCTGAAGGTGCTGACTCTGGTGGGTTCAGTTCACTCACTGGTTCCCCTCCCTCTCCTCCCCTGAAGGTGCTGATTCTGGCTGGGTTCAGTTCCACACTCACTGGTTCCCCTCCCTCTCCTCCCCTGAAGGTGCTGACTCTGGCTGGGTTCAGTTCTACACTCACTGGTTCCCCTCTCCTCCCCTGAAGGTGCTGACTCTGGCTGGGTTCAGTTCTACACTCACTGGTTCCCCTCCCTCTCCTCCCCTGAAGGTGCTGACTCTGGCTGGGTTCAGATCTACACTCACTGGTTCCCCTCCCTCTCCTCCCCTGAAGGTGCTGACTCTGGCTGGGTTCAGTTCTACACTCACTGGTTCCCCTCCCTCTCCTCCCCTGAAGGTGCTGACTCTGGCTGGGTTCAGTTCTACACTCACTGGTTCCCCTCCCTCTCCTCCCCTGAAGGTGCTGACTCTGGCTGGGTTCAGTTCACTCACTGGTTCCCCTCCCTCTCCTCCCCTGAAGGTGCTGACTCTGGCTGGGTTCAGTTCACTCACTGGTTCCCCTCCCTCTCCTCCCCTGAAGGTGCTGACTCTGGCTGGGTTTAGTTCTACTGGGACCCTGAAGCCACGCCCAGTTCTGGTTCCTTTACAAAGATGGCCGCACGATTTAAGATGGCGGCGAACAAAGATGCTGCTTTGCTTTACAAAGATGGCCGCCCTTCCCCTGGACCTGTTACCGGGAAAAAGCCCCGGAGCTGCAAACGCGGAACCAGTAGGTTCTCATTCGGGGCTTGCGGCCTACACCAACTGTTTATGACGCTCACCCGCCGGATGCGTTACCTCCCTGCGGCCCCTGATTCGCAATCGGCGCAAAAACTACTTCTCCCGCCGAATTCTGCTTGGCGCACTCGGAGGGCCCGGATCACAGTGACACTGCGCATGCTCCAGATACGGGCGGGCACTGCGCCTGCGCGCTGGGCTCCTCCAATGTGAACAGGGCACTTTGTCCCCGCGGGACACGTCATAGAGTCTTGGAGTTAGACAGCACAGAAAGAGGCCCTTCGGCCCATCGTGTCCGCGCCGCCCATCAAGCCCTGTCTATTCTAATCCCAGTTTCCAGCACTTGGTCCCTAGCCTTGTATGCTATGGCGTTTCAAGTGCTCATCTAAATGCTTCTTGAATGTTGTGAGGGTTCCTGCCTCTACCACCCTTTCAGGCAGTGAGTTCCAGATTCCAACCACCCTCTGGGTGAAAAAGTTTTTCCTCAAATCCCCTCTAAACCTCCTGCCCCTTACCTTGAAACTATGCCCCCTGGTTATTGACCCCTCTACTAAGGGGAAAAGTTCCTTTCTATCTACCCTATCTGTGCCCCTCATAATTTTGTACACCTCAATCAGGTCCTCCCTCAGCCTTCTCTGCGCTAAGGAAAACAACCCCAGCCTGTCCAGTCTCTCTTCATAGCTGAAACGCTCCAGCCCAGGTAACATCCTGGTGAATCTCCTCTGCACCCTCTCCAATACAATCACATCACTCCTATAGTGTGGCGACCAGAACTGCACACAGTATTCCGGCTGTGGCCTAACTAGCGTTTTGTACAGCTCCATCATAACCTCCCTGCTCTTATATTCTATGCCTCGGCTAATGAAGGCAAGTATTCCATATGCCTTCTTAACCACCTTATCTACCTGTCCTGCTGCCTTCAGGGATCTATGTACATGCACACCAAGGTCCCTCTGATCCTCTGTCCTTCCTAGGGTCCTACCATTCATTGTGTAATCCCTTGCCTTATTAGTCCTCCCAAAATGCATCACCTCACATTTTTCAGGGTTAAATTCCATTTGCCACTGTTCTGCCCATCTGACCAACCCGTCTATATCGTCCTGTAGCCTGAGGCTTCCCTCCTCGCTATTTACCACTCCACCAATTTTCGTGTCATCTGCGAACTGACTGATCATACCTCCTACATTCATATCTAAATCATTAATGTACACTACAAACAGCAAGGGACCCAGCACCGATCTCTGCGGTAACCACTGGACACAGGCTTCCAGTCACAAAAACAACCTTCGACCATCACCCTCTGCCTCCTGCCACGAAGCCAATTTTGGATCCAATGTGCCAAATTGCCCTGGATTCCATGGGCTCTTACCTTCTTGATCAGTCTCCCATGCGAGACTTTGTCAAAAGCCTTACTGAAGTCCATGTAGACTACATCAACTGCACTACCCTCATCCACACACCTAGTCACCCCCTCGAAAAATTCAATCAAATTGGTTAGACATGATCTCCCCTGACAAAGCCATGCTGACTATCCTTGATTAATCCTTGCCTCTCCAAGTGGAGACTAATTCTGTCCCTCAGAATTTTTTCCAATAATTTCCCTACCACTGATGTTAGGCTCACTGGCCTGTAATTCCCTGGTTTATCCCTACTACCCTTCTTGAATAATGGTACTACGTTATCTGTCCTCCAGTTCTCTGGCACCTCCCCTGTGGCCAGAGAGGTTCTGAAAATTTGGGTCAGAGCCCCTGCAATCTCCTCCCTTGCCTCACATAGCAGCCTGGGATACATCTCGTCTGGGCCTGGGGATTTATCCACTTTTAAGCCCGCTAAAACCGCCAGTACCTCCTCCCTCGCAATGTTAATTTGTTCAAGTATAACACAATCCCCCTGCCTGATTTCTATGCCTACATCGTCCTTCTCCATAGTGAACACAGATGCAAAATATTCATTTAAAACCTCACCCAGCATCTTCCGGCTCTACACACAGATTGCCACTTTGGTAACTAATGGGCCCTACTCTTTCCCTGGTTATCCTCTTGCCCTTAATATACTTAGAAAACACCTTGGGATTTTCCTTTATTTTGCCCACCAGTGTTTTTTCATGCCCTCTCTTCGCTCTCCTAATTTCTTTTTTAAGTACCCCCCTGCACTTTCTATACTCCTCTTGGGCTTCCACTGTTTTTAGTCCTTTGTATCTGCCAAAAGCCTCCCTTTTTTGCCTAACCCACTCTTGTATACCCCTTGACATCCAGGGTTCCCTGGGCTTGTTGGTCCCACCCTTGACCTTTACGGGAACATGTTGCTGTTGTACTCTCTCTATTTCCTTTCTGAAAGACTCCCATTGCTCTGATGTGGATGTTCCTACAAGTAGCTGATCCCAGTCCACTTTGGCCAGATCCTGCCTTATCATATTAAAATCGGCCTTCCCCCAATTTAGAACCTTTATTTCCGGTCCATCTTTGTCCTTTTCCATGACTACCTTAAATCTCACCGAATTATGGTCACTGTCACCAAGATGCTCTCCTACTAACACTTCTACCACTTGCCCGGCTACATTCCCTAGAATTAGGTCCAGTACCACCCCCTCTCTTGTAGGACTTTCTACATGCTGGCTCAAAAAGCTCTCCTGGATGCACTTTAAGAATTCCGTACCCTCTAAGCCTTTCACACTCTGACTATCCCAGTTAATATTGGGGAAGTTGAAATCCCCTACTATTATTACCCTATTATTTCTACACTTCTCTGAGATTTGCCTACATGTCTGTTCCTCTCTCTCCCCCTGACTGTTTGGGGGCCTATAGTACACTCCCAGCAAAGTGCTTGCCCCTTTTTTGTTTTTAAGTTCTACCCATATGGCCTCATTAGAGGAACCTGCTAAGATATCATCACTCCTTACAGCAGTAATTGACTCCTTGATTAATATTGCGACACCCCCTCCTCTTTTACACCCACTTCTGTCTCGCCTGAAGATTCTATACCCCGGAATATTGAGCTGCCAGTCCTGCCCCTCCCACAACCATGTCTCTGTGATAGTAACAATATCATACTCCCATGTGTTCATCAATACCTTCAATTCATCTGCCTTACTCGCAAGACTCCTTGCATTAAAATAAATGCCATCCAGCCTTGCCATACTCCCTTGTGCCGTTACATATTTGCAGTGCCTTCCAGGCTGACTTGTTTTTTCCTCTATATTTGGCTGTGCATCACCCCCTACTATAGCTCCACTCCGTATCCCATCCCCCTGCCAAGTTAGTTTAAACCCCCCCCCCCACTCCCCAACAGTACTAGCAAACCTCCCCGCAAGGATGTTGGTCCCGTTCCGGTTCAGGTGCAACCCGTCTGACTTGTACAGGTCCCACCTTCCCCAGAAGCAGACCCAGTGATCCAGGAAACTAAAGCCCTCCCTCTGCACCAACTCTTTAGCCACGCATTCATCTGCTCGATCCTCCTATTCCTATACTCACTAGCATGTGGCACTGGGAGTAATCCAGAGATTACAACCTTTGAGGTCCTGCTTTTTAATCTGCTACCTAGCTCCCTAAATTCTTGTTGCAGGACCTCATCCCTCTTTCTACCCATGTCGTTGGTACCAATGTGAACCACGACCTCTGACTGTTCGCCCTCCCCCTTCAGAATGCCCTGCAGCCGTTCAGTGACATCCTTGAACCTGGCACCAGGGAGGCAACATACCATCCTGGAGTCATGTCTGCTGCCACAGAAACGTCTATCTGTTCCCCTTACGATAGAATCCCCTATCACTATTGCTCTCCCACTCTTTTTCCTCCCATCCTGTGCAGCTGAGCCACTCGTAGTGCCATGGACTTGGCTCTTGCTGCATTCCCCTGAGAAACCATCTCCCCCAGCATTATCCAAAACAGAAAATCTGTCAGAGAGGGAGATTGACCCAGGGGACTTCGGCACTACCTTCCTAGTTCTTTTACTCTGTCTGGTGGTCACCCATTCCCTGTCTGCCTGTGCACTCTTTACCTGCGGTGTGACCACCTTGTTAAACGTGCTATCGACGAAGATCTCAGCTTCGGAGATGCTCCACAGTGACTCCAGTCGCAGCTCCAGCTCCAAAACGCGGTTTTCGAGTAGCTGCAGCTGGGGACACTTCCTGCACATGTGTTCACCCCGGGCACCTAAAGTGTCCCTGACTTCCAACATAGCACAGGAGGAGCACTCCACACTGTCGAGCTGCCCTGCCATGTCCTACCCTTAATTTACTCCCAAATCCAGGGACGACTTACACTGCGATACCGAATCCAGGGATCATTTACACTGAGTCTATAAATGGGAATCAGAGAGCCTCTGTATGGGGAATGGTCATGGTGGTGAAACCAGCTCCAGTGAGGGCAGGTAATGGATGAAGATATGACGTTGGAATCAGATGGTTACTGGTGGGGCCTGGTGACAGGTTATTGTCAGAAGCCCTTTTCAGGCAGGCCGAAGATTGGATGTAACCAGAACAACACCTAGATCCGCCTGTTCTTGTCCCAAAGTCTAATGACCCTGATGTCTTTTTCTGTGTCAAATGTAGAGATGTGAAAGAAGAGAGGAAATCAGGCTCGGGCCAGAAAGAAGGTTCCTTGAATGAACAATTCATGAGGCTGTTTTCTGACTCATCTGCGTGATGTTAAAACACCATGAAATGAAAGAGAACATGTCTAGTGACACTGACGTTGTCAATAGTGGTTTCTATCCCTAATCACTGTCTCATAAGCCTAACATCCTAACCTGAACCCCAGCCCCTAAACCCAAATGAAGGATTATTAAAAGGGATCAATGGAGGCGCTAAAGACCTGATAAAGGAAGTATCAGAAAAAATGATCTCAATTAAAGAAATAGTGCAAGGTATGTTAATAACAAGAGATTGAATCAAAGCGACCATCAAAATCAGCAATGACAATGACAAAGATCAGAACATTTCAAAGGCGATCACATGCAGTATGTGTGAAGGAGTTTTTACGAAATCGGATCCAAAAACGGTTAAATGATACAGAAAATAACGGATTGCAAATCTTATACAAGATAGTTCTATAAAGGGTGGTTCAAAGGAATTTCAGATGAGTGTACTCTTTTTAAGCAACCCATAAACAAATAAACTGTAACTTAACAAAAATACATTAAATTAAACTTAATAAATTAAATTAAAATTTGGTTGCCGGGGGTGATGATGCACTTTAGTCCCTGTGGTGCCCACCGGTCGCGGACACCGCGTGCTCCATCTCCAGGGCCACCCGGGCGCAAACGTGGCTGAACAACCCCCTCGACCGCCCGCGGCCTGGACGAGTTAATGGCCTTTTGGCCAGGCCCAGGAGCAGTCCTATGAGGAGGTCCTCCGATCTGCCTGCTCCCCTCCGCACCGAGTGAGTCAGATGAATGTACTCTTTTATTGGGGTGATTAAACAAAATTGACTGTAAATTAATAAAACTTTAAAGGAACCTTAAGAAATTAAATTAAAATTTGGTTGGCCGGGGTGATGATGCACTCCAGTCCCCACGGCGCCCACCGGTCGCGGAAGGCCTCAAGGGTGCCGGCCCACACCGCGTGCTCCATCTCCAGGGCCACCCGGGCGCGAACATGGCCGCGGAAGAGTGGCAGGCAATTGGGCCGAACGACCCCCTCGACTACCTGCTGCCTGGACCAGTTGATGGCCTTTTTTGGCCAGGCCCAGGAGCAGTCCTACGAAGAGGTCCTCCGATCTGCCCGCTCCTCTCCGCACCGCGTGAGTCAGATCAGTATACAGTGAGACACTGCAGTTCAGTCTCTGACACCCACAAGCCATGTACTCAAATAGAACAAGCTTGGGATTTGATGTGGTAGAGGATGAACGAGGTGAGAAGTGATATAAGTTAGAGTTGGAAAGGGCCCACAAATAGAACAGTCTTTAACAACATCAATTCGTCTCCTCTGATCAACTATTCGACAGACTGTCAGTTTGAAACATAGCTGATGTATTCAATATTTGTACAGAATATTAATCTCCAGCCCAGGTATAGGGGTTATTAAGTTCAGCAGAAACACACTCTAACTGCTAGAATGAACAAGGTTCAGTGCTCAATGCATTCCTTGTAAATTATATTCCAATCACTAATGCGGCCTTTCAATGGCGGGACTTTTACCCAGCACTCCCCGCGGGGAGAATGTGCCGCACCCAGACTACAGGAGCCCATCACGCATGCGCGGGACCGCCTGGGTTTGGAGCATGCGCGGTGCGTGTAATTGGTCAGATGGACACGACACACCAGCGCTGGTAAATCGAAGAGATGCGGCCCGACGGAGCGGAATAATGGTCCGGCAGGTGGGCGGGCAGGCTTCATAAACAACTACTGTAGCCCGTAGGCCCCGAATAATAACCTGAAGGTCCCGCGTTTGCAGCTTCGGGGCTTCTCCCGGTCAAAGATCAGGATAAAGGCCGCCATCTTGATTCAGTGAGTAGCAAAGCGCATGCGCGACCATCTTGGCCAGGAACAAGGAGTGGGCGGGGCTTCAGTGTCTGTGCCCAACCGGGTCCTAGTGCCGGGAGAGTAAATCAATGACTCAGTTATTTGATTCAGACTCTCCACACTTCAGATTTCTCACCATCTCTCCTGAAGGCGCTGGTAAAAGCAGAGCATACGGTTAACATCCCACACAGTTGTAACAGAAGAGCCCCAGAGCTTGGCCCCCCTTGTACAGTCCCAGGATACGAATCCCCATGTACAGTCCCAGGGTTAGAATCCCGATGTACAGTCCCAGGGTTAGAATCCCCATGTACAGTCCCAGGGTTAGAATCCCCATGTACAGTCCCAGGGTTGGAATCCCCATGTACAGTCCCAGGGTTGGAATCCCCATGTACAGTCCCAGGGTTAGAATCCCCATGTACAGTCCCAGGGTTGGAATCCCCATGTACAGTCCCAGGGTTAGAATCCCGATGTACAGTCCCAGGGTTGGAATCCCCATGGACAGTCCCAGGGTTAGAATCTCCATGTACAGTCTCTGGGTTGGAATCCCCATGTACAGTCCCAGGGTTAGAATCCCCATGTACAGTCCCAGGGTTAGAATCCCCATGTACAGTCCCAGTGTTGGAATCCCCATGTACAGTCCCAGGGCTGGAATCCCCATGTACAGTCCCAGTGTTGGAATCCCTCAGCAACACCGAGTGCGGGTCTCAGGCCCCGAGTCAGAGCTGGCGGACGTGCGGCCAGGGCCCCGGCACCATTAACCCCAGGGTGCAGCGCCTTCCCCAGACAAGAAACACAACAACTTGCATTTATACAGCAGAGGGAGCAATTCAGAGCCGGTTAGCATCAGGGTGGGCGGTGGATGTGGAACTCGCTCCCTGGCCTCCTGTGTAGGGCTTTCTTGTTGCATCAGTTTGAGCTGGAGTGGAGAGGGGGGAGAAGCTGCTGGGTTTAACCCCCAGTACTTCTGAGCCCAGTGGGACCCAACAATTTCCAATGTGGGACTGTGAAGGGAGGTGGATTCTAGGGGAGATTAAGTTGCTAAACAGACCCTGTCTGTACAGTGTAAAAGATTATTGTTTTCGGAACAGGTATTTCTGTAGAGGCTTTCAATCCATTTTATATATACAGATTTTTTTAATTCATTCGATGTGGGTGTCACTAGCAAGGCCAGCATATATTGCCAGTCCCCAGTTGCCCATTGAGATGGTGATGCTGGGCCTTCTTCTTGAACCTCTGCAGTCCGTGTGGTCAAGGTACTCTCAGAATGCTGTTAGGTGAGGAGTTCCAGGATTTTCACCCAGCGACGATGTAGGAACGGCGATATATGCCCAAGTCAGGACAGTGTGTGACTTGGAGGGGAACTGGGAGGTGATGGTGTTCCCATGTACCTGCTGCCCTTGTCCTTCCAGGTGGTGGAGGTCGCGTGTTTGGGAGGTGCTGTCAAAGTTCTAGTCGAGTTGCAGATGTATAAAGTCGCTCTCCTTCACTCCTCCCCCTCCCACCTCGCTCTCTCTCCTCCCATAGAGGCCAGAGTTTTGTGTAGGCCCAGACCGGATGGTGGATTCCCTTCCCTGAAGGACATTAGTGAACCAGTTGGGTTTTTACGACAATCCGGCAGCTTTCATGGTCACTTTTTTCTGGTGCCGGCCCCACAAATTCCCAGATTCATTCAGCTCAATTTCACAACCTGCCTTTGTGTTTTGTGAGTTCTCTCTCACCCTCCCTTTTTCCTGTTTTAAATTCATTTTACAGGGTTTTAGAAGGGGAGGATTTGCTGACGGGAAACTCAAACCAAACATCACTTCAAGATCTGACACAGTCACTCAATTCATCAGGACCTTTGAGCATGGAAGCAGAAAGCACAGTTCAGAGCGGGGAGAAACCGTACACGTGTTCTGTGTGTGGACGAGGCTTCAGCCGATCCTCTGGCCTGTCAAGACACAAGTGCAGTCACCCCGGGGAGAGGCCGTTCACCTGCTCTGAGTGTGGGAAGGGATTCACTCAGTCATCCCACCTGCTGACACACCAGCGAGTTCACACCGGGGAGAGGCCGTACACCTGCTCTGAGTGTGGGAAGGGATTCACTCAGTCATTCAGCCTGCTGACACACCAGCGAGTTCACACCGGGGAGAGGCCGTTCACCTGCTCTGAGTGTGGGAAGGGATTCACGTGTTCATCCAACCTGCTGACACACCAGCGAATTCACACTGGGGAGAGACCGTTCACCTGCTCCGAGTGTGGGAAGGGATTCACGTGTTCATCCGACCTGCTGACACACCAGCGAGTTCACACTGGGGAGAGGCCATTCACCTGCTCTGAGTGTGGGAAGGGATTCACTCGTTCATCCAGCCTGCTGACACACCAGCGAGTTCACACTGGGGAGAGACCGTTCACCTGCTCTGATTGTGGGAAGGGATTCACTCAGTTAGCCCACCTGCTGACACACCAGCGAGTTAACACTGACGACAAACCTTTTAAATGCCCGGACTGCGGGAAATGCTTTAAATGTTCCAGGGAACTGACTAGTCATCAACGTGTTCACACTGACGAGAGACCGTTCAGGTGCTCTCACTGCGGGTCTGGGTTCAGGCAATCATCTCATCTCACTGTACACCGGCGCACACACACTGGGGAGAGGCCGTTCACCTGCTCCGAGTGTGGGAAGGGATTCACTCAGTCATCCAGCCTGCTGACACACCAGCGAGTTCACTCTGGGGAGAGACCGTTCACCTGCTCCGTGTGTGGGAAGGGATTCACTCAGTCATCCAGCCTGCTGACACACCAGCGAGTTCACACTGGGGAGAGACCGTTCACCTGCTCCAAGTGTGGGAAGGGATTCACTCAGTCATCCAACCTGCTGACACACCAGCGAGTTCACAAGTGACTGCAGGGGTTGGATTCTGATGTTTCTGCTGCTGTTAATCACATCCAGGACTGAATCGTGTTCATTCTGACAGTTGGGGTTTGTTTCTGCTGATGTTAATAACCCCTGTAACTGGGCTGGAGTTTAATATTCTGAATATCTGTCAAATAAATCAGTTGGCTTTAAACACATTGTTGTGGATTTTTGACGTTCCCACCTGAGTGTTTAGCATCACCTGGCTGGAGCTCAGAAAGGACAATCTGGGGGGAGGATCGTACGGCGGGAACAGAACTACAGCCTGGAAACAGTCCTTCAGGGCCACACTGAGAGGGGCAAACGGCACTTTGGTCTTTCTCGTCTCGCTTCACTGACAGCAATGTCCCCGTGCAGGTTAATCTTGAGGCCTGTAAGGAATGTGTCCCAGCCGCTCTCTTCCATGGGTCAGAGCACCTGGGCACGGAACAGAAGGCTCCTTTACAACTGTGTTTAGAGTCAGGAAGAACAATGGTGAATGCTGGAAACGTGCTGTCAAATCAGAGATTGGTGTCAAACTGCGATCTGTTCCTGACTGAAAGTGAAACGGCAGGGTTAAGTTTCCAGTCTACAAATGACTGGTAATTATTCCACGAGGATTTAATATGTGTGTGTGAGACAGTCCTGAGTCTACCATTTTAAGGCAGGTGTTAGCTCATTTAAAATTAACCCGTTTAAAATAAATTGGTTAAAGTCTGCATTAAAATAGCAGAGGGAGGAGTTCACAGGAGCCTGTTAACTGCTGGTACAATTATACAACAGACATTTGATCTCCAGATAAAGAAGGACCTGCAGCGTGTTTCCAGGAATTCCCTGTTTTATTGATGTGTGCATGTTGGACACCAGGATAACTAAAAATACACGACCCGGGACATCCACGGGGTGCGATCCCGACAGTTACTCTGGGATCACTCCCGCTGCGGAACTCCAGCACTGACCCTGCTGAAGGTTGTAGGCTCAGGGAGTGGGGCCTCCAGGAGTGGACTGAGAAAGCTGGGTTTCAGTATCCTGACACATATATGGTGAGGAACCATGGAATCCTTACTATACAACTGTCTGGGGTTTAACCTGTCAGTGTAGGTCTAGGGGTGAATGATGCCTGACTCCCCGAACTGTCTCACATTGAACCCAGTTCAGATCAAGATGGATTCAGTTTACAGGAGAATAGGGAGAAATATCACCCACAATGGAGGGAGAGGAAAGCAGCCATTAGAGAAGCTCAGAGATCTTTGGAAAAGCTGATGGTGCCCAATTGTGGGAATAACAGCAAAAGCTTTTCCAGCTACGTCAGGAGTCAGTAGACCGCTAAAGATGGTTTCACATCAGTCTACACTCCTGTGGGTGATGCTCAGATTCCAGCTGTTGGATGTGCTGTCGACAGTAACATCATAAATATTAAAATAGAAAGAGATTGTCTGACAATCATCGAATAGTACCACACAGAAGGAGGCTATTCTGCCCATCGAGTCTGTGCCGGCTCTTTCGAAGAGCAATCCAGTTAGTCCCACTCCCCTGCTCATTCCCCAAACCCCTGCAATGTTTTCTCCTTCAAGTATTTCTCCAATTCCCTTTTGAAGGCTACTATTGAATCTGTATCCACCAGCCTATCAGGCAGCGCATTCCAGATCCTAACCACTCGTTGTGTAAAAAGGTTTTTCCTCGTGTCACCTCTGGTTCTTTTGCCAATAACCTTCAATCTGTGCCCTCTGGTTATCGACCCTTCAGTCACTGGAAACAGTTTCTCTTTATTTACTCTGTCTAAAACCTTCGTGATTTTAAACACCTCTCTCAAATCTCCTCTTGGGCTTCTCTACTCGAAGGAGAACAACCGCAGGGGAGACAAACTCATTTCCAAGGTGGGCCTGGCCCGATATCCTGGAACTAGACTCTGTCTCTGTTTATATTTCACTCGACCCTGTCTCTGTTTATATTTCACTCGACCCTGTCTCTGTTTATATTACACTAGACCCTGTCTCTGTTTAGATGACACTAGACCCTGTCTCTGTTTATATTTCACTAGACCCTGTCTCTGTTTATATTACACTAGACCCTGTCTCTGTTTATATTACACTAGACCCTGTCTCTGTTTATATTACACTAGACCCTGTCTGTGTTTATATTACACGAGACCCTGTCTGTGTTTATATCAGACGAGACCCTGTCTCTGTTTATATTACACTAGGCCCTGTCTCTGTTGATATTACACTAGGCCCTGTCTCTGTTTATATTACACTAGACCCTGTCTCTGTTTATATTACACAAGACCCTGTCTCTCTTTATATTACACTAGACACTGTCTCTGTTTATATTACACTGGACCCTGTCTCTGTTTATATTACACTAGACCGTGTCTCTGTTTATATTACAGTATACCCTGTCTCTGTTTATATTACACTAGAGCCTGTCTCTGTTTATATGACACGAGACCCTGTCCCTGTTTATATTACACTAGACCCTGTCTCAGGATATATTACACTTGACCCTGTCTCTGTTTATATTACACTCGGCCCTGTCTCTGTTTATATTACACCAGACCCTGTCTCTGTTTATATTACACTCGACCCTGTCTCTGTTTATATTACACTGGACCCTGTCTCTGTTTATATTACACAAGACCCTGTCTCTGTTTATATTACACTAGACCCTGTCTTTGTGAATATTACACTGGACCCTGTCTCTGTGTATATTACACGAGACCCTGTCTCTGTTTATATTGCACTAGACCCTGTCTCTGTTTATATTACACTCGACCCTGTCTGTGTTTATATTACACTAGACCCTGTCTCTGATTATATTACACTCGGCCCTTTCTCTGTTTATATTACACTAGACCCTGTCTCTGTTTATATTACACTAGACCCAGTCTCTGTTTATATTACACTAGACCCTGTCTCTGTTTATATTACACTAGACCCTGTCTCTGTTTATATTACACTAGACCCTGTCTCTGTTTATATTACACTAGACCCTGTCTCTGTTTATATTACACTAGACCCTGTCTCTGTTTATATTACACTAGACCCTGTCTCTGTTTATATTACACTAGACCCTGTCTCTGTTTATATTACACTAGACCCTGTCTCTGTTTATATTACACTAGACCCTGTCTCTGTTTATATTACACTAGACCCTGTCTCTGTTTATATTACACTAGACCCTGTCTCTGTTTATATTACACTAGACCCTGTCTCTGTTTATATTACACTAGACCCTGTCTCTGTTTATATTACACTAGACCCTGTCTCTGTTTATATTACACTAGACCCTGTCTCTGTTTATATTACACTAGACCCTGTCTCTGTTTATATTACACTAGACCCTGTCTCTGTTTATATTACACTAGACCCTGTCTCTGTTTATATTACACTAGACCCTGTCTCTGTTTATATTACACTAGACCCTGTCTCTGTTTATATTACACTAGACCCTGTCTCTGTTTATATTACACTAGACCCTGTCTCTGTTTATATTACACTAGACCCTGTCTCTGTTTATATTACACTAGACCCTGTCTCTGTTTATATTACACTAGACCCTGTCTCTGTTTATATTACACGAGACCCTGTCTCTGTTTATATTACACTAGACCCTGTCTCTGTTTATATTACACTGGACCCTGTCTCTGTTATATTACACTAGACCCTGTCTCTGTTTATATTACACTAGACCCTGTCTCTGTTTATATTACACTAGACCCTGTCTCTGTTTATATTACACTAGACCCTGTCTCTGTTTATATTACACTAGACCCTGTCTCTGTTTATATTACACTAGACCCTGTCTCTGTTTATATTACACTAGACCCTGTCTCTGTTTATATTACACTCGACCCTGTCTCTGTTTATATTACACTAGACCCTGTCTCTGTTTATATTACACTAGACCCTGTCTCTGTTATATTACACTCGACCCTGTCTCTGTTTATATTACACTAGACCCTGTCTCTGTTTATATTACACTAGACCCTGTCTCTGTTTATATTACACTAGACCCTGTCTCTGTTTATATTACACTAGACCCTGTCTCTGTTTATATTACACTAGGCCCTGTCTCTGTTTATATTACACTAGACCCTGTCTCTGTTTATATTACACTAGACCCTGTCTGTGTTTATATTACACTAGACCCTGTCTCTGTTTATATTACACTAGACCCTGTCTCTGTTTATATTACACTTGACCCTGTCTCTGTTTATATTACACTAGACCCTGTCTCTGTTATATTACACTAGACCCTGTCTCTGTTTATATTACACTAGACCCTGTCTCTGTTTATATTACACTAGACCCTGTCTCTGTTTATGTTACACTAGACCCTGTCTCTGTTTATATTATACTAGACCCTGTCCCTGTTTATATTACACTAGACCCTGTCTCTGTTTATACTACACTAGACCCAGTCTCTGTTTGTATTACTCCAGAGCCTGTCTCTGTTTATATTACACTAGACCCTGTCTCTGTTTATATTACACTGCACCCTGTCTCTGTTTATATTACACTAGACCCTGTCTCTGTTTATATTACACTAGACCCTGTCTCTGTTTATATTACACTAGACCCTGTCTCTGTTTATATTACACTAGACCCTGTCTCTGTTTATATTACACTAGACCCTGTCTCTGTTTATATTACACTAGACCCTGTCTCTGTTTATATTACACTAGACCCTGTCTCTGTTTATATTACACTAGACCCTGTCTCTGTTTATATTACACTAGACCCTGTCTCTGTTTATATTACACTAGACCCTGTCTCTGTTTATATTACACTAGACCCTGTCTCTGTTTATATTACACTAGACCCTGTCTCTGTTATATTACACTAGACCCTGTCTCTGTTTATATTACACTAGACCCTGTCTCTGTTTATATTACACTAGACCCTGTCTCTGTTTATATTACACTAGACCCTGTCTCTGTTTATATTACACTAGACCCTGTCTCTGTTTATATTACACTAGACCCTGTCTCTGTTTATATTACACTAGACCCTGTCTCTGTTTATATTACACTAGACCCTGTCTCTGTTTATATTACACTAGACCCTGTCTCTGTTTATATTACACTAGACCCTGTCTCTGTTTATATTACACTAGACCCTGTCTCTGTTTATATTACACTAGACCCTGTCTCTGTTTATATTACACTAGACCCTGTCTCTGTTTATATTACACTAGACCTGTCTCTGTTTATATTACACTAGACCCTGTCTCTGTTTATATTACACTCGACCCTGTCTCTGTTTATATTTCACTAGACCCTGTCTCTGTTTATATTTCACTAGACCCTGTCTCTGTTTATATTACACTAGACCCTGTCTCTGTTTATATTACACTAGGCCCTGTCTCTGTTTATATTACACTAGACCCTGTCTCTGTTTATATTACACTAGACCCTGTCTCTGTTTATATTACACTAGACCCTGTCTCTGTTTATATTACACTAGACCCTGTCTCTGTTTATATTACACTAGACCCTGTCTCTGTTTATATTACACTAGACCCTGTCTCTGTTTATATTACACTAGACCCTGTCTCTGTTTATATTACACTAGACCCTGTCTCTGTTTATATTACACTAGGCCCTGTCTCTGTTTATATTACACTAGACCCTGTCTCTGTTTATATTACACTAGACCCTGTCTCTGTTTATATTACACTGGACCCTGTCTCTGTTTATATTACACTGGACCCTGTCTCTGTGTATATTACACTAGACCCTGTCTCTGTTTATATTACACTAGACCCTGTCTCTGTTTATATTACACTAGACCCTGTCTCTGTTTATATTACACTAGACCCTGTCTCTGTTTATATTACACTAGACCCTGTCTCTGTTTATATTACACTAGACCCTGTCTCTGTTTATATTACACTAGACCCTGTCTCTGTTTATATTACACTAGACCCTGTCTCTGTTTATATTACACTAGACCCTGTCTCTGTTTATATTACACTAGACCCTGTCTCTGTTTATATTTCACTAGACCCTGTCTCTGTTTATATTTCACTAGACCCTGTCTCTGTTTATATTACACTAGACCCTGTCTCTGTTTATATTACACTAGGCCCTGTCTCTGTTTATATTACACTAGACCCTGTCTCTGTTTATATTACACAAGACCCTGTCTCTGTTTATATTACACTAGACCCTGTCTCTGTTTATATTACACTTGACCCTGTCTCTGTTTATATTACACTAGACCCTGTCACTGTTTATATTACACTAGACCCTGTCTCAGTTATTACTGCGCTAGACCCTGTCTCTGTTTATATTACACTAGGCCCTGTCTCTGTTTATGTTACAGTAGACCCTGTCTCTGTTTATATTACACTAGACCCTGTCTCTGTTTTATGACACGAGACCCTGTCCCTGTTTATATTACACTAGACCCTGTCTCAGGATATATTACACTTGATCCTGTCTCTCTTTATATTACACTAGACCCTGTCTCTCTTTATATTACACTAGACCCTGTCTCTGTTTATATTACACTAGACCCTGTCTCTATTTATATTACACGAGACCCTGTCTCTGTTTATATTACACGAAACCATGTCTCTGTTTATATTACACTAGGCCCTGTCTCTGTTTATATTACACTAGACCCTGTCTCTGTTTATATTACACAAGACTCTGTCTCTGTTTATATTACAGCAGGCCATGTCTCTGTTTATATTACACTAGACCCTGTCTCTGTTTATATTACACAAGACCCTGTCTCTGTTTATACTGCACTGGACCCTGTCTCTGCTTATATTACACTAGACCCTGTCTCTGTTTATATTACACTAGACCCTGTCACTGTTTATATTACACTGGACCCTGTCTCTGTTTATATTACACTCGACCCTGTCCCCTGTTTATATACACTAGACCCTGTCTCTGTTTATATTACACTAGACCCTGTCTCTGTTTATATTACACTAGACCCTGTCTCTGTTTATATTACACTAGACCCTGTCTCTGTTTATATTACACTAGACCCTGTCTCTGTTTATATTACACTAGACCCTGTCTCTGTTTATATTACACTAGACCCTGTCTCTGTTTATATTACACTAGACCCTGTCTCTGTTTATATTACACTAGACCCTGTCTCTGTTTATATTACACTAGACCCTGTCTCTGTTTATATTACACTAGACCCTGTCTCTGTTTATATTACACTAGACCCTGTCTCTGTTTATATTACACTAGACCCTGTCTCTGTTTATATTACACTAGACCCTGTCTCTGTTTATATTACACTAGACCCTGTCTCTGTTTATATTACACTAGACCCTGTCTCTGTTTATATTACACTAGACCCTGTCTCTGTTTATATTACACTAGACCCTGTCTCTGTTTATATTACACTAGACCCTGTCTCTGTTTATATTACACTAGACCCTGTCTCTGTTTATATTACACTAGACCCTGTCTCTGTTTATATTACACTAGACCCTGTCTCTGTTTATATTACACTAGACCCTGTCTCTGTTTATATTACACTAGACCCTGTCTCTGTTTATATTACACTAGACCCTGTCTCTGTTTATATTACACTAGACCCTGTCTCTGTTTATATTACACTAGACCCTGTCTCTGTTTATATTACACTAGACCCTGTCTCTGTTTATATTACACTAGACCCTGTCTCTGTTTATATTACACTAGACCCTGTCTCTGTTTATATTACACTAGACCCTGTCTCTGTTTATATTACACTAGACCCTGTCTCTGTTTATATTACACTAGACCCTGTCTCTGTTTATATTACACTAGACCCTGTCTCTGTTTATATTACACTAGACCCTGTCTCTGTTTATATTACACTAGACCCTGTCTCTGTTTATATTACACTAGACCCTGTCTCTGTTTATATTACACTAGACCCTGTCTCTGTTTATATTACACTAGACCCTGTCTCTGTTTATATTACACTAGACCCTGTCTCTGTTTATATTACACTAGACCCTGTCTCTGTTTATATTACACTAGACCCTGTCTCTGTTTATATTACACTAGACCCTGTCTCTGTTTATATTACACTAGACCCTGTCTCTGTTTATATTACACTAGACCCTGTCTCTGTTTATATTACACTAGACCCTGTCTCTGTTTATATTACACTAGACCCTGTCTCTGTTTATATTACACTAGACCCTGTCTCTGTTTATATTACACTAGACCCTGTCTCTGTTTATATTACACTAGACCCTGTCTCTGTTTATATTACACTAGACCCTGTCTCTGTTTATATTACACTAGACCCTGTCTCTGTTTATATTACACTAGACCCTGTCTCTGTTTATATTACACTAGACCCTGTCTCTGTTTATATTACACTAGACCCTGTCTCTGTTTATATTACACTAGACCCTGTCTCTGTTTATATTACACTAGACCCTGTCTCTGTTTATATTACACTAGACCCTGTCTCTGTTTATATTACACTAGACCCTGTCTCTGTTTATATTACACTAGACCCTGTCTCTGTTTATATTACACTAGACCCTGTCTCTGTTTATATTACACTAGACCCTGTCTCTGTTTATATTACACTAGACCCTGTCTCTGTTTATATTACACTAGACCCTGTCTCTGTTTATATTACACTAGACCCTGTCTCTGTTTATATTACACTAGACCCTGTCTCTGTTTATATTACACTAGACCCTGTCTCTGTTTATATTACACTAGACCCTGTCTCTGTTTATATTACACTAGACCCTGTCTCTGTTTATATTACACTAGACCCTGTCTCTGTTTATATTACACTAGACCCTGTCTCTGTTTATATTACACTAGACCCTGTCTCTGTTTATATTACACTAGACCCTGTCTCTGTTTATATTACACTAGACCCTGTCTCTGTTTATATTACACTAGACCCTGTCTCTGTTTATATTACACTAGACCCTGTCTCTGTTTATATTACACTAGACCCTGTCTCTGTTTATATTACACTAGACCCTGTCTCTGTTTATATTACACTAGACCCTGTCTCTGTTTATATTACACTAGACCCTGTCTCTGTTTATATTACACTAGACCCTGTCTCTGTTTATATTACACTAGACCCTGTCTCTGTTTATATTACACTAGACCCTGTCTCTGTTTATATTACACTAGACCCTGTCTCTGTTTATATTACACTAGACCCTGTCTCTGTTTATATTACACTAGACCCTGTCTCTGTTTATATTACACTAGACCCTGTCTCTGTTTATATTACACTAGACCCTGTCTCTGTTTATATTACACTAGACCCTGTCTCTGTTTATATTACACTAGACCCTGTCTCTGTTTATATTACACTAGACCCTGTCTCTGTTTATATTACACTAGACCCTGTCTCTGTTTATATTACACTAGACCCTGTCTCTGTTTATATTACACTAGACCCTGTCTCTGTTTATATTACACTAGACCCTGTCTCTGTTTATATTACACTAGACCCTGTCTCTGTTTATATTACACTAGACCCTGTCTCTGTTTATATTACACTAGACCCTGTCTCTGTTTATATTACACTAGACCCTGTCTCTGTTTATATTACACTAGACCCTGTCTCTGTTTATATTACACTAGACCCTGTCTCTGTTTATATTACACTAGACCCTGTCTCTGTTTATATTACACTAGACCCTGTCTCTGTTTATATTACACTAGACCCTGTCTCTGTTTATATTACACTAGACCCTGTCTCTGTTTATATTACACTAGACCCTGTCTCTGTTTATATTACACTAGACCCTGTCTCTGTTTATATTACACTAGACCCTGTCTCTGTTTATATTACACTAGACCCTGTCTCTGTTTATATTACACTAGACCCTGTCTCTGTTTATATTACACTAGACCCTGTCTCTGTTTATATTACACTAGACCCTGTCTCTGTTTATATTACACTAGACCCTGTCTCTGTTTATATTACACTAGACCCTGTCTCTGTTTATATTACACTAGACCCTGTCTCTGTTTATATTACACTAGACCCTGTCTCTGTTTATATTACACTAGACCCTGTCTCTGTTTATATTACACTAGACCCTGTCTCTGTTTATATTACACTAGACCCTGTCTCTGTTTATATTACACTAGACCCTGTCTCTGTTTATATTACACTAGACCCTGTCTCTGTTTATATTACACTAGACCCTGTCTCTGTTTATATTACACTAGACCCTGTCTCTGTTTATATTACACTAGACCCTGTCTCTGTTTATATTACACTAGACCCTGTCTCTGTTTATATTACACTAGACCCTGTCTCTGTTTATATTACACTAGACCCTGTCTCTGTTTATATTACACTAGACCCTGTCTCTGTTTATATTACACTAGACCCTGTCTCTGTTTATATTACACTAGACCCTGTCTCTGTTTATATTACACTAGACCCTGTCTCTGTTTATATTACACTAGACCCTGTCTCTGTTTATATTACACTAGACCCTGTCTCTGTTTATATTACACTAGACCCTGTCTCTGTTTATATTACACTAGACCCTGTCTCTGTTTATATTACACTAGACCCTGTCTCTGTTTATATTACACTAGACCCTGTCTCTGTTTATATTACACTAGACCCTGTCTCTGTTTATATTACACTAGACCCTGTCTCTGTTTATATTACACTAGACCCTGTCTCTGTTTATATTACACTAGACCCTGTCTCTGTTTATATTACACTAGACCCTGTCTCTGTTTATATTACACTAGACCCTGTCTCTGTTTATATTACACTAGACCCTGTCTCTGTTTATATTACACTAGACCCTGTCTCTGTTTATATTACACTAGACCCTGTCTCTGTTTATATTACACTAGACCCTGTCTCTGTTTATATTACACTAGACCCTGTCTCTGTTTATATTACACTAGACCCTGTCTCTGTTTATATTACACTAGACCCTGTCTCTGTTTATATTACACTAGACCCTGTCTCTGTTTATATTACACTAGACCCTGTCTCTGTTTATATTACACTAGACCCTGTCTCTGTTTATATTACACTAGACCCTGTCTCTGTTTATATTACACTAGACCCTGTCTCTGTTTATATTACACTAGACCCTGTCTCTGTTTATATTACACTAGACCCTGTCTCTGTTTATATTACACTAGACCCTGTCTCTGTTTATATTACACTAGACCCTGTCTCTGTTTATATTACACTAGACCCTGTCTCTGTTTATATTACACTAGACCCTGTCTCTGTTTATATTACACTAGACCCTGTCTCTGTTTATATTACACTAGACCCTGTCTCTGTTTATATTACACTAGACCCTGTCTCTGTTTATATTACACTAGACCCTGTCTCTGTTTATATTACACTAGACCCTGTCTCTGTTTATATTACACTAGACCCTGTCTCTGTTTATATTACACTAGACCCTGTCTCTGTTTATATTACACTAGACCCTGTCTCTGTTTATATTACACTAGACCCTGTCTCTGTTTATATTACACTAGACCCTGTCTCTGTTTATATTACACTAGACCCTGTCTCTGTTTATATTACACTAGACCCTGTCTCTGTTTATATTACACTAGACCCTGTCTCTGTTTATATTACACTAGACCCTGTCTCTGTTTATATTACACTAGACCCTGTCTCTGTTTATATTACACTAGACCCTGTCTCTGTTTATATTACACTAGACCCTGTCTCTGTTTATATTACACTAGACCCTGTCTCTGTTTATATTACACTAGACCCTGTCTCTGTTTATATTACACTAGACCCTGTCTCTGTTTATATTACACTAGACCCTGTCTCTGTTTATATTACACTAGACCCTGTCTCTGTTTATATTACACTAGACCCTGTCTCTGTTTATATTACACTAGACCCTGTCTCTGTTTATATTACACTAGACCCTGTCTCTGTTTATATTACACTAGACCCTGTCTCTGTTTATATTACACTAGACCCTGTCTCTGTTTATATTACACTAGACCCTGTCTCTGTTTATATTACACTAGACCCTGTCTCTGTTTATATTACACTAGACCCTGTCTCTGTTTATATTACACTAGACCCTGTCTCTGTTTATATTACACTAGACCCTGTCTCTGTTTATATTACACTAGACCCTGTCTCTGTTTATATTACACTAGACCCTGTCTCTGTTTATATTACACTAGACCCTGTCTCTGTTTATATTACACTAGACCCTGTCTCTGTTTATATTACACTAGACCCTGTCTCTGTTTATATTACACTAGACCCTGTCTCTGTTTATATTACACTAGACCCTGTCTCTGTTTATATTACACTAGACCCTGTCTCTGTTTATATTACACTAGACCCTGTCTCTGTTTATATTACACTAGACCCTGTCTCTGTTTATATTACACTAGACCCTGTCTCTGTTTATATTACACTAGACCCTGTCTCTGTTTATATTACACTAGACCCTGTCTCTGTTTATATTACACTAGACCCTGTCTCTGTTTATATTACACTAGACCCTGTCTCTGTTTATATTACACTAGACCCTGTCTCTGTTTATATTACACTAGACCCTGTCTCTGTTTATATTACACTAGACCCTGTCTCTGTTTATATTACACTAGACCCTGTCTCTGTTTATATTACACTAGACCCTGTCTCTGTTTATATTACACTAGACCCTGTCTCTGTTTATATTACACTAGACCCTGTCTCTGTTTATATTACACTAGACCCTGTCTCTGTTTATATTACACTAGACCCTGTCTCTGTTTATATTACACTAGACCCTGTCTCTGTTTATATTACACTAGACCCTGTCTCTGTTTATATTACACTAGACCCTGTCTCTGTTTATATTACACTAGACCCTGTCTCTGTTTATATTACACTAGACCCTGTCTCTGTTTATATTACACTAGACCCTGTCTCTGTTTATATTACACTAGACCCTGTCTCTGTTTATATTACACTAGACCCTGTCTCTGTTTATATTACACTAGACCCTGTCTCTGTTTATATTACACTAGACCCTGTCTCTGTTTATATTACACTAGACCCTGTCTCTGTTTATATTACACTAGACCCTGTCTCTGTTTATATTACACTAGACCCTGTCTCTGTTTATATTACACTAGACCCTGTCTCTGTTTATATTACACTAGACCCTGTCTCTGTTTATATTACACTAGACCCTGTCTCTGTTTATATTACACTAGACCCTGTCTCTGTTTATATTACACTAGACCCTGTCTCTGTTTATATTACACTAGACCCTGTCTCTGTTTATATTACACTAGACCCTGTCTCTGTTTATATTACACTAGACCCTGTCTCTGTTTATATTACACTAGACCCTGTCTCTGTTTATATTACACTAGACCCTGTCTCTGTTTATATTACACTAGACCCTGTCTCTGTTTATATTACACTAGACCCTGTCTCTGTTTATATTACACTAGACCCTGTCTCTGTTTATATTACACTAGACCCTGTCTCTGTTTATATTACACTAGACCCTGTCTCTGTTTATATTACACTAGACCCTGTCTCTGTTTATATTACACTAGACCCTGTCTCTGTTTATATTACACTAGACCCTGTCTCTGTTTATATTACACTAGACCCTGTCTCTGTTTATATTACACTAGACCCTGTCTCTGTTTATATTACACTAGACCCTGTCTCTGTTTATATTACACTAGACCCTGTCTCTGTTTATATTACACTAGACCCTGTCTCTGTTTATATTACACTAGACCCTGTCTCTGTTTATATTACACTAGACCCTGTCTCTGTTTATATTACACTAGACCCTGTCTCTGTTTATATTACACTAGACCCTGTCTCTGTTTATATTACACTAGACCCTGTCTCTGTTTATATTACACTAGACCCTGTCTCTGTTTATATTACACTAGACCCTGTCTCTGTTTATATTACACTAGACCCTGTCTCTGTTTATATTACACTAGACCCTGTCTCTGTTTATATTACACTAGACCCTGTCTCTGTTTATATTACACTAGACCCTGTCTCTGTTTATATTACACTAGACCCTGTCTCTGTTTATATTACACTAGACCCTGTCTCTGTTTATATTACACTAGACCCTGTCTCTGTTTATATTACACTAGACCCTGTCTCTGTTTATATTACACTAGACCCTGTCTCTGTTTATATTACACTAGACCCTGTCTCTGTTTATATTACACTAGACCCTGTCTCTGTTTATATTACACTAGACCCTGTCTCTGTTTATATTACACTAGACCCTGTCTCTGTTTATATTACACTAGACCCTGTCTCTGTTTATATTACACTAGACCCTGTCTCTGTTTATATTACACTAGACCCTGTCTCTGTTTATATTACACTAGACCCTGTCTCTGTTTATATTACACTAGACCCTGTCTCTGTTTATATTACACTAGACCCTGTCTCTGTTTATATTACACTAGACCCTGTCTCTGTTTATATTACACTAGACCCTGTCTCTGTTTATATTACACTAGACCCTGTCTCTGTTTATATTACACTAGACCCTGTCTCTGTTTATATTACACTAGACCCTGTCTCTGTTTATATTACACTAGACCCTGTCTCTGTTTATATTACACTAGACCCTGTCTCTGTTTATATTACACTAGACCCTGTCTCTGTTTATATTACACTAGACCCTGTCTCTGTTTATATTACACTAGACCCTGTCTCTGTTTATATTACACTAGACCCTGTCTCTGTTTATATTACACTAGACCCTGTCTCTGTTTATATTACACTAGACCCTGTCTCTGTTTATATTACACTAGACCCTGTCTCTGTTTATATTACACTAGACCCTGTCTCTGTTTATATTACACTAGACCCTGTCTCTGTTTATATTACACTAGACCCTGTCTCTGTTTATATTACACTAGACCCTGTCTCTGTTTATATTACACTAGACCCTGTCTCTGTTTATATTACACTAGACCCTGTCTCTGTTTATATTACACTAGACCCTGTCTCTGTTTATATTACACTAGACCCTGTCTCTGTTTATATTACACTAGACCCTGTCTCTGTTTATATTACACTAGACCCTGTCTCTGTTTATATTACACTAGACCCTGTCTCTGTTTATATTACACTAGACCCTGTCTCTGTTTATATTACACTAGACCCTGTCTCTGTTTATATTACACTAGACCCTGTCTCTGTTTATATTACACTAGACCCTGTCTCTGTTTATATTACACTAGACCCTGTCTCTGTTTATATTACACTAGACCCTGTCTCTGTTTATATTACACTAGACCCTGTCTCTGTTTATATTACACTAGACCCTGTCTCTGTTTATATTACACTAGACCCTGTCTCTGTTTATATTACACTAGACCCTGTCTCTGTTTATATTACACTAGACCCTGTCTCTGTTTATATTACACTAGACCCTGTCTCTGTTTATATTACACTAGACCCTGTCTCTGTTTATATTACACTAGACCCTGTCTCTGTTTATATTACACTAGACCCTGTCTCTGTTTATATTACACTAGACCCTGTCTCTGTTTATATTACACTAGACCCTGTCTCTGTTTATATTACACTAGACCCTGTCTCTGTTTATATTACACTAGACCCTGTCTCTGTTTATATTACACTAGACCCTGTCTCTGTTTATATTACACTAGACCCTGTCTCTGTTTATATTACACTAGACCCTGTCTCTGTTTATATTACACTAGACCCTGTCTCTGTTTATATTACACTAGACCCTGTCTCTGTTTATATTACACTAGACCCTG
The DNA here is from genome assembly GCA_030390025.1 of Squalus acanthias. NCBI lineage: Eukaryota > Metazoa > Chordata > Chondrichthyes > Squaliformes > Squalidae > Squalus > Squalus acanthias. The sequence goes on along the minus strand of JASTWF010000300.1, from coordinate 314,424 downwards.
TCTCTGTTTATATTACACTAGACCCTGTCTCTGTTTATATTACACTAGACCCTGTCTCTGTTTATATTACACTAGACCCTGTCTCTGTTTATATTACACTAGACCCTGTCTCTGTTTATATTACACTAGACCCTGTCTCTGTTTATATTACACTAGACCCTGTCTCTGTTTATATTACACTAGACCCTGTCTCTGTTTATATTACACTAGACCCTGTCTCTGTTTATATTACACTAGACCCTGTCTCTGTTTATATTACACTAGACCCTGTCTCTGTTTATATTACACTAGACCCTGTCTCTGTTTATATTACACTAGACCCTGTCTCTGTTTATATTACACTAGACCCTGTCTCTGTTTATATTACACTAGACCCTGTCTCTGTTTATATTACACTAGACCCTGTCTCTGTTTATATTACACTAGACCCTGTCTCTGTTTATATTACACTAGACCCTGTCTCTGTTTATATTACACTAGACCCTGTCTCTGTTTATATTACACTAGACCCTGTCTCTGTTTATATTACACTAGACCCTGTCTCTGTTTATATTACACTAGACCCTGTCTCTGTTTATATTACACTAGACCCTGTCTCTGTTTATATTACACTAGACCCTGTCTCTGTTTATATTACACTAGACCCTGTCTCTGTTTATATTACACTAGACCCTGTCTCTGTTTATATTACACTAGACCCTGTCTCTGTTTATATTACACTAGACCCTGTCTCTGTTTATATTACACTAGACCCTGTCTCTGTTTATATTACACTAGACCCTGTCTCTGTTTATATTACACTAGACCCTGTCTCTGTTTATATTACACTAGACCCTGTCTCTGTTTATATTACACTAGACCCTGTCTCTGTTTATATTACACTAGACCCTGTCTCTGTTTATATTACACTAGACCCTGTCTCTGTTTATATTACACTAGACCCTGTCTCTGTTTATATTACACTAGACCCTGTCTCTGTTTATATTACACTAGACCCTGTCTCTGTTTATATTACACTAGACCCTGTCTCTGTTTATATTACACTAGACCCTGTCTCTGTTTATATTACACTAGACCCTGTCTCTGTTTATATTACACTAGACCCTGTCTCTGTTTATATTACACTAGACCCTGTCTCTGTTTATATTACACTAGACCCTGTCTCTGTTTATATTACACTAGACCCTGTCTCTGTTTATATTACACTAGACCCTGTCTCTGTTTATATTACACTAGACCCTGTCTCTGTTTATATTACACTAGACCCTGTCTCTGTTTATATTACACTAGACCCTGTCTCTGTTTATATTACACTAGACCCTGTCTCTGTTTATATTACACTAGACCCTGTCTCTGTTTATATTACACTAGACCCTGTCTCTGTTTATATTACACTAGACCCTGTCTCTGTTTATATTACACTAGACCCTGTCTCTGTTTATATTACACTAGACCCTGTCTCTGTTTATATTACACTAGACCCTGTCTCTGTTTATATTACACTAGACCCTGTCTCTGTTTATATTACACTAGACCCTGTCTCTGTTTATATTACACTAGACCCTGTCTCTGTTTATATTACACTAGACCCTGTCTCTGTTTATATTACACTAGACCCTGTCTCTGTTTATATTACACTAGACCCTGTCTCTGTTTATATTACACTAGACCCTGTCTCTGTTTATATTACACTAGACCCTGTCTCTGTTTATATTACACTAGACCCTGTCTCTGTTTATATTACACTAGACCCTGTCTCTGTTTATATTACACTAGACCCTGTCTCTGTTTATATTACACTAGACCCTGTCTCTGTTTATATTACACTAGACCCTGTCTCTGTTTATATTACACTAGACCCTGTCTCTGTTTATATTACACTAGACCCTGTCTCTGTTTATATTACACTAGACCCTGTCTCTGTTTATATTACACTAGACCCTGTCTCTGTTTATATTACACTAGACCCTGTCTCTGTTTATATTACACTAGACCCTGTCTCTGTTTATATTACACTAGACCCTGTCTCTGTTTATATTACACTAGACCCTGTCTCTGTTTATATTACACTAGACCCTGTCTCTGTTTATATTACACTAGACCCTGTCTCTGTTTATATTACACTAGACCCTGTCTCTGTTTATATTACACTAGACCCTGTCTCTGTTTATATTACACTAGACCCTGTCTCTGTTTATATTACACTAGACCCTGTCTCTGTTTATATTACACTAGACCCTGTCTCTGTTTATATTACACTAGACCCTGTCTCTGTTTATATTACACTAGACCCTGTCTCTGTTTATATTACACTAGACCCTGTCTCTGTTTATATTACACTAGACCCTGTCTCTGTTTATATTACACTAGACCCTGTCTCTGTTTATATTACACTAGACCCTGTCTCTGTTTATATTACACTAGACCCTGTCTCTGTTTATATTACACTAGACCCTGTCTCTGTTTATATTACACTAGACCCTGTCTCTGTTTATATTACACTAGACCCTGTCTCTGTTTATATTACACTAGACCCTGTCTCTGTTTATATTACACTAGACCCTGTCTCTGTTTATATTACACTAGACCCTGTCTCTGTTTATATTACACTAGACCCTGTCTCTGTTTATATTACACTAGACCCTGTCTCTGTTTATATTACACTAGACCCTGTCTCTGTTTATATTACACTAGACCCTGTCTCTGTTTATATTACACTAGACCCTGTCTCTGTTTATATTACACTAGACCCTGTCTCTGTTTATATTACACTAGACCCTGTCTCTGTTTATATTACACTAGACCCTGTCTCTGTTTATATTACACTAGACCCTGTCTCTGTTTATATTACACTAGACCCTGTCTCTGTTTATATTACACTAGACCCTGTCTCTGTTTATATTACACTAGACCCTGTCTCTGTTTATATTACACTAGACCCTGTCTCTGTTTATATTACACTAGACCCTGTCTCTGTTTATATTACACTAGACCCTGTCTCTGTTTATATTACACTAGACCCTGTCTCTGTTTATATTACACTAGACCCTGTCTCTGTTTATATTACACTAGACCCTGTCTCTGTTTATATTACACTAGACCCTGTCTCTGTTTATATTACACTAGACCCTGTCTCTGTTTATATTACACTAGACCCTGTCTCTGTTTATATTACACTAGACCCTGTCTCTGTTTATATTACACTAGACCCTGTCTCTGTTTATATTACACTAGACCCTGTCTCTGTTTATATTACACTAGACCCTGTCTCTGTTTATATTACACTAGACCCTGTCTCTGTTTATATTACACTAGACCCTGTCTCTGTTTATATTACACTAGACCCTGTCTCTGTTTATATTACACTAGACCCTGTCTCTGTTTATATTACACTAGACCCTGTCTCTGTTTATATTACACTAGACCCTGTCTCTGTTTATATTACACTAGACCCTGTCTCTGTTTATATTACACTAGACCCTGTCTCTGTTTATATTACACTAGACCCTGTCTCTGTTTATATTACACTAGACCCTGTCTCTGTTTATATTACACTAGACCCTGTCTCTGTTTATATTACACTAGACCCTGTCTCTGTTTATATTACACTAGACCCTGTCTCTGTTTATATTACACTAGACCCTGTCTCTGTTTATATTACACTAGACCCTGTCTCTGTTTATATTACACTAGACCCTGTCTCTGTTTATATTACACTAGACCCTGTCTCTGTTTATATTACACTAGACCCTGTCTCTGTTTATATTACACTAGACCCTGTCTCTGTTTATATTACACTAGACCCTGTCTCTGTTTATATTACACTAGACCCTGTCTCTGTTTATATTACACTAGACCCTGTCTCTGTTTATATTACACTAGACCCTGTCTCTGTTTATATTACACTAGACCCTGTCTCTGTTTATATTACACTAGACCCTGTCTCTGTTTATATTACACTAGACCCTGTCTCTGTTTATATTACACTAGACCCTGTCTCTGTTTATATTACACTAGACCCTGTCTCTGTTTATATTACACTAGACCCTGTCTCTGTTTATATTACACTAGACCCTGTCTCTGTTTATATTACACTAGACCCTGTCTCTGTTTATATTACACTAGACCCTGTCTCTGTTTATATTACACTAGACCCTGTCTCTGTTTATATTACACTAGACCCTGTCTCTGTTTATATTACACTAGACCCTGTCTCTGTTTATATTACACTAGACCCTGTCTCTGTTTATATTACACTAGACCCTGTCTCTGTTTATATTACACTAGACCCTGTCTCTGTTTATATTACACTAGACCCTGTCTCTGTTTATATTACACTAGACCCTGTCTCTGTTTATATTACACTAGACCCTGTCTCTGTTTATATTACACTAGACCCTGTCTCTGTTTATATTACACTAGACCCTGTCTCTGTTTATATTACACTAGACCCTGTCTCTGTTTATATTACACTAGACCCTGTCTCTGTTTATATTACACTAGACCCTGTCTCTGTTTATATTACACTAGACCCTGTCTCTGTTTATATTACACTAGACCCTGTCTCTGTTTATATTACACTAGACCCTGTCTCTGTTTATATTACACTAGACCCTGTCTCTGTTTATATTACACTAGACCCTGTCTCTGTTTATATTACACTAGACCCTGTCTCTGTTTATATTACACTAGACCCTGTCTCTGTTTATATTACACTAGACCCTGTCTCTGTTTATATTACACTAGACCCTGTCTCTGTTTATATTACACTAGACCCTGTCTCTGTTTATATTACACTAGACCCTGTCTCTGTTTATATTACACTAGACCCTGTCTCTGTTTATATTACACTAGACCCTGTCTCTGTTTATATTACACTAGACCCTGTCTCTGTTTATATTACACTAGACCCTGTCTCTGTTTATATTACACTAGACCCTGTCTCTGTTTATATTACACTAGACCCTGTCTCTGTTTATATTACACTAGACCCTGTCTCTGTTTATATTACACTAGACCCTGTCTCTGTTTATATTACACTAGACCCTGTCTCTGTTTATATTACACTAGACCCTGTCTCTGTTTATATTACACTAGACCCTGTCTCTGTTTATATTACACTAGACCCTGTCTCTGTTTATATTACACTAGACCCTGTCTCTGTTTATATTACACTAGACCCTGTCTCTGTTTATATTACACTAGACCCTGTCTCTGTTTATATTACACTAGACCCTGTCTCTGTTTATATTACACTAGACCCTGTCTCTGTTTATATTACACTAGACCCTGTCTCTGTTTATATTACACTAGACCCTGTCTCTGTTTATATTACACTAGACCCTGTCTCTGTTTATATTACACTAGACCCTGTCTCTGTTTATATTACACTAGACCCTGTCTCTGTTTATATTACACTAGACCCTGTCTCTGTTTATATTACACTAGACCCTGTCTCTGTTTATATTACACTAGACCCTGTCTCTGTTTATATTACACTAGACCCTGTCTCTGTTTATATTACACTAGACCCTGTCTCTGTTTATATTACACTAGACCCTGTCTCTGTTTATATTACACTAGACCCTGTCTCTGTTTATATTACACTAGACCCTGTCTCTGTTTATATTACACTAGACCCTGTCTCTGTTTATATTACACTAGACCCTGTCTCTGTTTATATTACACTAGACCCTGTCTCTGTTTATATTACACTAGACCCTGTCTCTGTTTATATTACACTAGACCCTGTCTCTGTTTATATTACACTAGACCCTGTCTCTGTTTATATTACACTAGACCCTGTCTCTGTTTATATTACACTAGACCCTGTCTCTGTTTATATTACACTAGACCCTGTCTCTGTTTATATTACACTAGACCCTGTCTCTGTTTATATTACACTAGACCCTGTCTCTGTTTATATTACACTAGACCCTGTCTCTGTTTATATTACACTAGACCCTGTCTCTGTTTATATTACACTAGACCCTGTCTCTGTTTATATTACACTAGACCCTGTCTCTGTTTATATTACACTAGACCCTGTCTCTGTTTATATTACACTAGACCCTGTCTCTGTTTATATTACACTAGACCCTGTCTCTGTTTATATTACACTAGACCCTGTCTCTGTTTATATTACACTAGACCCTGTCTCTGTTTATATTACACTAGACCCTGTCTCTGTTTATATTACACTAGACCCTGTCTCTGTTTATATTACACTAGACCCTGTCTCTGTTTATATTACACTAGACCCTGTCTCTGTTTATATTACACTAGACCCTGTCTCTGTTTATATTACACTAGACCCTGTCTCTGTTTATATTACACTAGACCCTGTCTCTGTTTATATTACACTAGACCCTGTCTCTGTTTATATTACACTAGACCCTGTCTCTGTTTATATTACACTAGACCCTGTCTCTGTTTATATTACACTAGACCCTGTCTCTGTTTATATTACACTAGACCCTGTCTCTGTTTATATTACACTAGACCCTGTCTCTGTTTATATTACACTAGACCCTGTCTCTGTTTATATTACACTAGACCCTGTCTCTGTTTATATTACACTAGACCCTGTCTCTGTTTATATTACACTAGACCCTGTCTCTGTTTATATTACACTAGACCCTGTCTCTGTTTATATTACACTAGACCCTGTCTCTGTTTATATTACACTAGACCCTGTCTCTGTTTATATTACACTAGACCCTGTCTCTGTTTATATTACACTAGACCCTGTCTCTGTTTATATTACACTAGACCCTGTCTCTGTTTATATTACACTAGACCCTGTCTCTGTTTATATTACACTAGACCCTGTCTCTGTTTATATTACACTAGACCCTGTCTCTGTTTATATTACACTAGACCCTGTCTCTGTTTATATTACACTAGACCCTGTCTCTGTTTATATTACACTAGACCCTGTCTCTGTTTATATTACACTAGACCCTGTCTCTGTTTATATTACACTAGACCCTGTCTCTGTTTATATTACACTAGACCCTGTCTCTGTTTATATTACACTAGACCCTGTCTCTGTTTATATTACACTAGACCCTGTCTCTGTTTATATTACACTAGACCCTGTCTCTGTTTATATTACACTAGACCCTGTCTCTGTTTATATTACACTAGACCCTGTCTCTGTTTATATTACACTAGACCCTGTCTCTGTTTATATTACACTAGACCCTGTCTCTGTTTATATTACACTAGACCCTGTCTCTGTTTATATTACACTAGACCCTGTCTCTGTTTATATTACACTAGACCCTGTCTCTGTTTATATTACACTAGACCCTGTCTCTGTTTATATTACACTAGACCCTGTCTCTGTTTATATTACACTAGACCCTGTCTCTGTTTATATTACACTAGACCCTGTCTCTGTTTATATTACACTAGACCCTGTCTCTGTTTATATTACACTAGACCCTGTCTCTGTTTATATTACACTAGACCCTGTCTCTGTTTATATTACACTAGACCCTGTCTCTGTTTATATTACACTAGACCCTGTCTCTGTTTATATTACACTAGACCCTGTCTCTGTTTATATTACACTAGACCCTGTCTCTGTTTATATTACACTAGACCCTGTCTCTGTTTATATTACACTAGACCCTGTCTCTGTTTATATTACACTAGACCCTGTCTCTGTTTATATTACACTAGACCCTGTCTCTGTTTATATTACACTAGACCCTGTCTCTGTTTATATTACACTAGACCCTGTCTCTGTTTATATTACACTAGACCCTGTCTCTGTTTATATTACACTAGACCCTGTCTCTGTTTATATTACACTAGACCCTGTCTCTGTTTATATTACACTAGACCCTGTCTCTGTTTATATTACACTAGACCCTGTCTCTGTTTATATTACACTAGACCCTGTCTCTGTTTATATTACACTAGACCCTGTCTCTGTTTATATTACACTAGACCCTGTCTCTGTTTATATTACACTAGACCCTGTCTCTGTTTATATTACACTAGACCCTGTCTCTGTTTATATTACACTAGACCCTGTCTCTGTTTATATTACACTAGACCCTGTCTCTGTTTATATTACACTAGACCCTGTCTCTGTTTATATTACACTAGACCCTGTCTCTGTTTATATTACACTAGACCCTGTCTCTGTTTATATTACACTAGACCCTGTCTCTGTTTATATTACACTAGACCCTGTCTCTGTTTATATTACACTAGACCCTGTCTCTGTTTATATTACACTAGACCCTGTCTCTGTTTATATTACACTAGACCCTGTCTCTGTTTATATTACACTAGACCCTGTCTCTGTTTATATTACACTAGACCCTGTCTCTGTTTATATTACACTAGACCCTGTCTCTGTTTATATTACACTAGACCCTGTCTCTGTTTATATTACACTAGACCCTGTCTCTGTTTATATTACACTAGACCCTGTCTCTGTTTATATTACACTAGACCCTGTCTCTGTTTATATTACACTAGACCCTGTCTCTGTTTATATTACACTAGACCCTGTCTCTGTTTATATTACACTAGACCCTGTCTCTGTTTATATTACACTAGACCCTGTCTCTGTTTATATTACACTAGACCCTGTCTCTGTTTATATTACACTAGACCCTGTCTCTGTTTATATTACACTAGACCCTGTCTCTGTTTATATTACACTAGACCCTGTCTCTGTTTATATTACACTAGACCCTGTCTCTGTTTATATTACACTAGACCCTGTCTCTGTTTATATTACACTAGACCCTGTCTCTGTTTATATTACACTAGACCCTGTCTCTGTTTATATTACACTAGACCCTGTCTCTGTTTATATTACACTAGACCCTGTCTCTGTTTATATTACACTAGACCCTGTCTCTGTTTATATTACACTAGACCCTGTCTCTGTTTATATTACACTAGACCCTGTCTCTGTTTATATTACACTAGACCCTGTCTCTGTTTATATTACACTAGACCCTGTCTCTGTTTATATTACACTAGACCCTGTCTCTGTTTATATTACACTAGACCCTGTCTCTGTTTATATTACACTAGACCCTGTCTCTGTTTATATTACACTAGACCCTGTCTCTGTTTATATTACACTAGACCCTGTCTCTGTTTATATTACACTAGACCCTGTCTCTGTTTATATTACACTAGACCCTGTCTCTGTTTATATTACACTAGACCCTGTCTCTGTTTATATTACACTAGACCCTGTCTCTGTTTATATTACACTAGACCCTGTCTCTGTTTATATTACACTAGACCCTGTCTCTGTTTATATTACACTAGACCCTGTCTCTGTTTATATTACACTAGACCCTGTCTCTGTTTATATTACACTAGACCCTGTCTCTGTTTATATTACACTAGACCCTGTCTCTGTTTATATTACACTAGACCCTGTCTCTGTTTATATTACACTAGACCCTGTCTCTGTTTATATTACACTAGACCCTGTCTCTGTTTATATTACACTAGACCCTGTCTCTGTTTATATTACACTAGACCCTGTCTCTGTTTATATTACACTAGACCCTGTCTCTGTTTATATTACACTAGACCCTGTCTCTGTTTATATTACACTAGACCCTGTCTCTGTTTATATTACACTAGACCCTGTCTCTGTTTATATTACACTAGACCCTGTCTCTGTTTATATTACACTAGACCCTGTCTCTGTTTATATTACACTAGACCCTGTCTCTGTTTATATTACACTAGACCCTGTCTCTGTTTATATTACACTAGACCCTGTCTCTGTTTATATTACACTAGACCCTGTCTCTGTTTATATTACACTAGACCCTGTCTCTGTTTATATTACACTAGACCCTGTCTCTGTTTATATTACACTAGACCCTGTCTCTGTTTATATTACACTAGACCCTGTCTCTGTTTATATTACACTAGACCCTGTCTCTGTTTATATTACACTAGACCCTGTCTCTGTTTATATTACACTAGACCCTGTCTCTGTTTATATTACACTAGACCCTGTCTCTGTTTATATTACACTAGACCCTGTCTCTGTTTATATTACACTAGACCCTGTCTCTGTTTATATTACACTAGACCCTGTCTCTGTTTATATTACACTAGACCCTGTCTCTGTTTATATTACACTAGACCCTGTCTCTGTTTATATTACACTAGACCCTGTCTCTGTTTATATTACACTAGACCCTGTCTCTGTTTATATTACACTAGACCCTGTCTCTGTTTATATTACACTAGACCCTGTCTCTGTTTATATTACACTAGACCCTGTCTCTGTTTATATTACACTAGACCCTGTCTCTGTTTATATTACACTAGACCCTGTCTCTGTTTATATTACACTAGACCCTGTCTCTGTTTATATTACACTAGACCCTGTCTCTGTTTATATTACACTAGACCCTGTCTCTGTTTATATTACACTAGACCCTGTCTCTGTTTATATTACACTAGACCCTGTCTCTGTTTATATTACACTAGACCCTGTCTCTGTTTATATTACACTAGACCCTGTCTCTGTTTATATTACACTAGACCCTGTCTCTGTTTATATTACACTAGACCCTGTCTCTGTTTATATTACACTAGACCCTGTCTCTGTTTATATTACACTAGACCCTGTCTCTGTTTATATTACACTAGACCCTGTCTCTGTTTATATTACACTAGACCCTGTCTCTGTTTATATTACACTAGACCCTGTCTCTGTTTATATTACACTAGACCCTGTCTCTGTTTATATTACACTAGACCCTGTCTCTGTTTATATTACACTAGACCCTGTCTCTGTTTATATTACACTAGACCCTGTCTCTGTTTATATTACACTAGACCCTGTCTCTGTTTATATTACACTAGACCCTGTCTCTGTTTATATTACACTAGACCCTGTCTCTGTTTATATTACACTAGACCCTGTCTCTGTTTATATTACACTAGACCCTGTCTCTGTTTATATTACACTAGACCCTGTCTCTGTTTATATTACACTAGACCCTGTCTCTGTTTATATTACACTAGACCCTGTCTCTGTTTATATTACACTAGACCCTGTCTCTGTTTATATTACACTAGACCCTGTCTCTGTTTATATTACACTAGACCCTGTCTCTGTTTATATTACACTAGACCCTGTCTCTGTTTATATTACACTAGACCCTGTCTCTGTTTATATTACACTAGACCCTGTCTCTGTTTATATTACACTAGACCCTGTCTCTGTTTATATTACACTAGACCCTGTCTCTGTTTATATTACACTAGACCCTGTCTCTGTTTATATTACACTAGACCCTGTCTCTGTTTATATTACACTAGACCCTGTCTCTGTTTATATTACACTAGACCCTGTCTCTGTTTATATTACACTAGACCCTGTCTCTGTTTATATTACACTAGACCCTGTCTCTGTTTATATTACACTAGACCCTGTCTCTGTTTATATTACACTAGACCCTGTCTCTGTTTATATTACACTAGACCCTGTCTCTGTTTATATTACACTAGACCCTGTCTCTGTTTATATTACACTAGACCCTGTCTCTGTTTATATTACACTAGACCCTGTCTCTGTTTATATTACACTAGACCCTGTCTCTGTTTATATTACACTAGACCTGTCTCTGTTTATATTACACTAGACCCTGTCTCTGTTTATATTATATTACTAGACCCTGTCTCTGTTTATATTACACTAGACCCTGTCTCTGTTTATATTACACTAGACCCTGTCTCTGTTTATATTACACTAGACCCTGTCTCTGTTTATATTACACTAGACCCTGTCTCTGTTTATATTACACTAGACCCTGTCTCTGTTTATATTACACTAGACCCTGTCTCTGTTTATATTACACTAGACCCTGTCTCTGTTTATATTACACTAGACCCTGTCTCTGTTTATATTACACTAGACCCTGTCTCTGTTTATATTACACTAGACCCTGTCTCTGTTTATATTACACTAGACCCTGTCTCTGTTTATATTACACTAGACCCTGTCTCTGTTTATATTACACTAGACCCTGTCTCTGTTTATATTACACTAGACCCTGTCTCTGTTTATATTACACTAGACCCTGTCTCTGTTTATATTACACTAGACCCTGTCTCTGTTTATATTACACTAGACCCTGTCTCTGTTTATATTACAGACCACTGTCTCATCCTTATATTGCCTAGACTGTCTGTTAATTAATCAGCCTGGTTTAATTACACTAGACCTGTCTCTGTTTACATAGACACTGACCTGTCTCTGTTTCTAACTTACACTAGACTGTCTCTGTATATACACTAGACCCTGTCTCTGTTTATATTTTACTAGACCCTGTCTCTTTTTTACTAGACTCACTCTGTTTATAACTAACGACTACTCGACCCTGTCACGTCTGTCTTGTTATTACACTAGACCTGTCTCTGTTTATATTACACTAGACCCTGTCTCTGTTTATATTACACTAGACCCTGTCTCTGTTTATATTACACTAGACCCTGTCTCTGTTTATATTACACTAGACCCTGTCTCTGTTTATATTACACTAGACCCTGTCTCTGTTTATATTACACTAGACCCTGTCTCTGTTTATATTACACTAGACCCTGTCTCTGTTTATATTACACTAGACCCTGTCTCTGTTTATATTACACTAGACCCTGTCTCTGTTTATATTACACTAGACCCTGTCTCTGTTTATATTACACTAGACCTGTCTCTGTTTATATTACACTAGACCCTGTCTCTGTTTATATTACACTAGACCCTGTCTCTGTTTATATTACACTAGACCCTGTCTCTGTTTATATTACACTAGACCCTGTCTCTGTTTATATTACACTAGACCCTGTCTCTGTTTATATTACACTAGACCCTGTCTCTGTTTATATTACACTAGACCCTGTCTCTGTTTATATTACACTAGACCCTGTCTCTGTTTATATTACACTAGACCCTGTCTCTGTTTATATTACACTAGACCCTGTCTCTGTTTATATTACACTAGACCCTGTCTCTGTTTATATTACACTAGACCCTGTCTCTGTTTATATTACACTAGACCCTGTCTCTGTTTATATTACACTAGACCCTGTCTCTGTTTATATTACACTAGACCCTGTCTCTGTTTATATTACACTAGACCCTGTCTCTGTTTATATTACACTAGACCCTGTCTCTGTTTATATTACACTAGACCCTGTCTCTGTTTATATTACACTAGACCCTGTCTCTGTTTATATTACACTAGACCTGTCTCTGTTTATATTACACTAGACCCTGTCTCTGTTTATATTACACTAGACCCTGTCTCTGTTTATATTACACTAGACCCTGTCTCTGTTTATATTACACTAGACCCTGTCTCTGTTTATATTACACTAGACCCTGTCTCTGTTTATATTACACTAGACCCTGTCTCTGTTTATATTACACTAGACCCTGTCTCTGTTTATATTACACTAGACCCTGTCTCTGTTTATATTACACTAGACCCTGTCTCTGTTTATATTACACTAGACCCTGTCTCTGTTTATATTACACTAGACCCTGTCTCTGTTTATATTACACTAGACCCTGTCTCTGTTTATATTACACTAGACCCTGTCTCTGTTTATATTACACTAGACCCTGTCTCTGTTTATATTACACTAGACCCTGTCTCTGTTTATATTACACTAGACCCTGTCTCTGTTTATATTACACTAGACCCTGTCTCTGTTTATATTACACTAGACCCTGTCTCTGTTTATATTACACTAGACCCTGTCTCTGTTTATATTACACTAGACCCTGTCTCTGTTTATATTACACTAGACCCTGTCTCTGTTTATATTACACTAGACCCTGTCTCTGTTTATATTACACTAGACCCGACCCTGTCTCTGTTTATATTACACTAGACCCTGTCTCTGTTTATATTACACTAGACCCTGTCTCTGTTTATATTACACTAGACCCTGTCTCTGTTTATATTACACTAGACCCTGTCTCTGTTTATATTACACTAGACCCTGTCTCTGTTTATATTACACTAGACCCTGTCTCTGTTTATATTACACTAGACCCTGTCTCTGTTTATATTACACTAGACCCTGTCTCTGTTTATATTACACTAGACCCTGTCTCTGTTTATATTACACTAGACCCTGTCTCTGTTTATATTACACTAGACCTGTCTCTGTTTATATTACACTAGACCCTGTCTCTGTTTATATTACACTAGACCCTGTCTCTGTTTATATTACACTAGACCCTGTCTCTGTTTATATTACACTAGACCCTGTCTCTGTTTATATTACACTAGACCTGTCTCTGTTATATACACTAGACCCTGTCTCTGTTTATATTACACTAGACCTGTCTCTGTTTATATTACACTAGACCCTGTCTCTGTTTATATTACACTAGACCCTGTCTCTGTTTATATTACACTAGACCCTGTCTCTGTTTATATTACACTAGACCCTGTCTCTGTTTATATTACACTAGACCCTGTCTCTGTTTATATTACACTAGACCCTGTCTCTGTTTATATTACACTAGACCCTGTCTCTGTTTATATTACACTAGACCCTGTCTCTGTTATATTACACTAGACCCTGTCTCTGTTTATATTACACTAGACCCTGTCTCTGTTTATATTACACTAGACCCTGTCTCTGTTTATATTACACTAGACCCTGTCTCTGTTTATATTACACTAGACCCTGTCTCTGTTTATATTACACTAGACCTGTCTCTGTTTATATTACACTAGACCCTGTCTCTGTTTATATTACTAGACCCTGTCTCTGTTTATATTACACTAGACCCTGTCTCTGTTTATATTACACTAGACCCTGTCTCTGTTTATATTACACTAGACCCTGTCTCTGTTTATATTACACTAGACCCTGTCTCTGTTTATATTACACTAGACCCTGTCTCTGTTTATATTACACTAGACCCTGTCTCTGTTTATATTACACTAGACCCTGTCTCTGTTTATATTACACTAGACCCTGTCTCTGTTTATATTACACTAGACCCTGTCTCTGTTTATATTACACTAGACCTGTCTCTGTTTATATTACACTAGACCCTGTCTCTGTTTATATTACACTAGACCTTGTCTCTGTTTATATTACACTAGACCCTGTCTCTGTTTATATTACACTAGACCCTGTCTCTGTTTATATTACACTAGACCCTGTCTCTGTTTATATTACACTAGACCTGTCTCTGTTTATATTACACTAGACCCTGTCTCTGTTTATATTACACTAGACCCTGTCTCTGTTTATATTACACTAGACCCTGTCTCTGTTTATATTACACTAGACCCTGTCTCTGTTTATATTACACTAGACCCTGTCTCTGTTATATTACACTAGACCCTGTCTCTGTTTATATTACACTAGACCCTGTCTCTGTTTATATTACACTAGACCCTGTCTCTGTTTATATTACACTAGACCCTGTCTCTGTTTATATTACACTAGACCCTGTCTCTGTTTATATTACACTAGAGACCTGTCTCTGTTTATATTACACTAGACCCTGTCTCTGTTTATATTACACTAGACCCTGTCTCTGTTTATATTACACTAGACCCTGTCTCTGTTTATATTACACTAGACCCTGTCTCTGTTTATATTACACTAGACCCTGTCTCTGTTTATATTACACTAGACCCTGTCTCTGTTTATATTACACTAGACCCTGTCTCTGTTTATATTACACTAGACCCTGTCTCTGTTTATATTACATTAGAAACTAGATCCTGTCTCTGTTTATATTACACTAGACCCTGTCTCTGTTTATATTACACTAGACCCTGTCTCTGTTTATATTACACTAGACCTGTCTCTGTTTATATTACACTAGACCCTGTCTGTTTATATTACACTAGACCCTGTCTCTGTTTATATTACACTAGACCCTGTCTCTGTTTATATTACACTAGACCCTGTCTCTGTTTTATACACAGACCCTGTCTCTGTTTATATTACACTAGACCCTGTCTCTGTTTATATTACACTGACCCTGTCTCTGTTTATATTACACTAGACCCTGTCTCTGTTTATATTACACTAGACCCTGTCTCTGTTTATATTACACTAGACCCTGTCTCTGTTTATATTACACTAGACCCTGTCTCTGTTATATTACACTAGACCCTGTCTCTGTTTATATTACACTAGACCCTGTCTCTGTTTATATTACACTAGACCTGTTCTCTTTTATATTACACTAGACCCTCTCTGTTTATATTACACTAGACCCTGTCTCTGTTTATATTACACTAGACCCTGTCTCTGTTTTATTACACTAGACCCTGTCTCTGTTTATATTACACTAGACCCTGTCTCTGTTTATATTACACTAGACCCTGTCTCTGTTTATATTACACTAGACCCTGTCTCTGTTTATATTACACTAGACCCTGTCTCTGTTTATATTACACTAGACCCTGTCTCTGTTTATATTACACTAGACCCTGTCTCTTTATATTACACTAGACCCTGTCTCTGTTTATATTACACTAGACCCTGTCTCTGTTTATATTACACTAGACCTGTCTCTGTTTATATTACACTAGACCCTGTCTCTGTTTATATTACACTAGACCCTGTCTCTGTTTATATTACACTAGACCCTGTCTCTGTTTATATTACACTAGTGAGAGGTCTCTATTAACACTAGGTTATAGTCTCTGTTT
>JASTWF010000300.1:221264-297512 GCA_030390025.1 Squalus acanthias | reverse complement strand
TGTGGCGACCAGAACTGCACACAGTATTCCGGCTGTGGCCTAACTAGCGTTTTGTACAGCTCCATCATAACCTCCCTGCTCTTATATTCTATGCCTCGGCTAATGAAGGCAAGTATTCCATATGCCTTCTTAACCACCTTATCTACCTGTCCTGCTGCCTTCAGGGATCTATGTACATGCACACCAAGGTCCCTCTGATCCTCTGTCCTTCCTAGGGTCCTACCATTCATTGTGTAATCCCTTGCCTTATTAGTCCTCCCAGAATGCATCACCTCACATTTTTCAGGGTTAAATTCCATTTGCCACTGTTCTGCCCATCTGACCAACCCGTCTATATCGTCCTGTAGCCTGAGGCTTCCCTCCTCGCTATTTACCACTCCACCAATTTTCGTGTCATCTGCGAACTGACTGATCATACCTCCTACATTCATATCTAAATCATTAATGTACACTACAAACAGCAAGGGACCCAGCACCGATCTCTGCGGTAACCACTGGACACAGGCTTCCAGTCACAAAAACAACCTTCGACCATCACCCTCTGCCTCCTGCCACGAAGCCAATTTTGGATCCAATGTGCCAAATTGCCCTGGATTCCATGGGCTCTTACCTTCTTGATCAGTCTCCCATGCGAGACTTTGTCAAAAGCCTTACTGAAGTCCATGTAGACTACATCAACTGCACTACCCTCATCCACACACCTAGTCACCCCCTCGAAAAATTCAATCAAATTGGTTAGACATGATCTCCCCTGACAAAGCCATGCTGACTATCCTTGATTAATCCTTGCCTCTCCAAGTGGAGACTAATTCTGTCCCTCAGAATTTTTTCCAATAATTTCCCTACCACTGATGTTAGGCTCACTGGCCTGTAATTCCCTGGTTTATCCCTACTACCCTTCTTGAATAATGGTACTACGTTATCTGTCCTCCAGTTCTCTGGCACCTCCCCTGTGGCCAGAGAGGTTCTGAAAATTTGTGTCAGAGCCCCTGCAATCTCCTCCCTTGCCTCACACAGCAGCCTGGGATACATCTCGTCTGGGCCTGGGGATTTATCCACTTTTAAGCCCGCTAAAACCGCCAGTACCTCCTCCCTCGCAATGTTAATTTGTTCAAGTATAACACAATCCCCCTGCCTGATTTCTATGCCTACAGCGTCCTTCTCCATAGTGAACGCAGATGCAAAATATTCATTTAAAACCTCACCCACATCTTCCGGCTCTACACACAGATTGCCACTTTGGTAACTAATGGGCCCTACTCTTTCCCTGGTTATCCTCTTGCCCTTAATATACTTAGAAAACACCTTGGGATTTTCCTTTATTTTGCCCACCAGTGTTTTTTCATGCCCTCTCTTCGCTCTCCTAATTTCTTTTTTAAGTACCCCCCTGCACTTTCTATACTCCTCTTGGGCTTCCACTGTTTTTAGTCTTTTGTATCTGCCAAAAGCCTCCCTTTTTTGCCTAACCCACTCTTGTATACCCCTTGACATCCAGGGTTCCCTGGGCTTGTTGGTCCCACCCTTGACCTTTACGGGAACATGTTGCTGTTGTACTCTCTCTATTTCCTTTCTGAAAGACTCCCATTGCTCTGATGTGGATGTTCCTACAAGTAGCTGATCCCAGTCCACTTTGGCCAGATCCTGCCTTATCATATTAAAATCGGCCTTCCCCCAATTTAGAACCTTTATTTCCGGTCCATCTTTGTCCTTTTCCATGACTACCTTAAATCTCACCGAATTATGGTCACTGTCACCAAGATGCTCTCCTACTAACACTTCTACCACTTGCCCGGCTACATTCCCTAGAATTAGGTCCAGTACCACCCCCTCTCTTGTAGGACTTTCTACATGCTGGCTCAAAAAGCTCTCCTGGATGCACTTTAAGAATTCCGTACCCTCTAAGCCTTTCACACTCTGACTATCCCAGTTAATATTGGGGAAGTTGAAATCCCCTACTATTATTACCCTATTATTTCTACACTTCTCTGAGATTTGCCTACATGTCTGTTCCTCTCTCTCCCCCTGACTGTTTGGGGGCCTATAGTACACTCCCAGCAAAGTGCTTGCCCCTTTTTTGTTTTTAAGTTCTACCCATATGGCCTCATTAGAGGAACCTGCTAAGATATCATCACTCCTTACAGCAGTAATTGACTCCTTGATTAATATTGCGACACCCCCTCCTCTTTTACACCCACTTCTGTCTCGCCTGAAGATTCTATACCCCGGAATATTGAGCTGCCAGTCCTGCCCCTCCCACAACCATGTCTCTGTGATAGTAACAATATCATACTCCCATGTGTTCATCAATATCTTCAATTCATCTGCCTTACTCGCAAGACTCCTTGCATTAAAATAAATGCCATCCAGCCTTGCCATACTCCCTTGTGCCGTTACATATTTGCAGTGCCTTCCAGGCTGACTTGTTTTTTCCTCTATATTTGGCTGTGCATCACCCCCTACTATAGCTCCACTCCGTATCCCATCCCCCTGCCAAGTTAGTTTAAACCCCCCCCCCCCCCTCCCCAACAGTACTAGCAAACCTCCCCGCAAGGATGTTGGTCCCGTTCCAGTTCAGGTGCAACCCGTCTGACTTGTACAGGTCCCACCTTCCCCAGAAGCAGACCCAGTGATCCAGGAAACTAAAGCCCTCCCTCTGCACCAACTCTTTAGCCACGCATTCATCTGCTCGATCCTCCTATTCCTATACTCACTAGCATGTGGCACTGGGAGTAATCCAGAGATTACAACCTTTGAGGTCCTGCTTTTTAATCTGCTGCCTAGCTCCCTAAATTCTTGTTGCAGGACCTCATCCCTCTTTCTACCCATGTCGTTGGTACCAATGTGAACCACGACCTCTGACTGTTCGCCCTCCCCCTTCAGAATGCCCTGCAGCCGTTCAGTGACATCCTTGAACCTGGCACCAGGGAGGCAACATACCATCCTGGAGTCATGTCTGCTGCCACAGAAACGTCTATCTGTTCCCCTTACGATAGAATCCCCTATCACTATTGCTCTCCCACTCTTTTTCCTCCCATCCTGTGCAGCTGAGCCACTCGTAGTGCCATGGACTTGGCTCTTGCTGCATTCCCCTGAGAAACCATCTCCCCCAGCATTATCCAAAACAGAAAATCTGTCGGAGAGGGAGATTGACCCAGGGGACTTCGGCACTACCTTCCTAGTTTTTTTACTCTGTCTGGTGGTCACCCATTCCCTGTCTGCCTGTGCACTCTTTACCTGCGGTGTGACCACCTTGTTAAACGTGCTATCCACGAAGATCTCAGCTTCGGAGATGCTCCACAGTGACTCCAGTCGCAGCTCCAGCTCCAAAACGCGGTTTTCGAGTAGCTGCAGCTGGGGACACTTCCTGCACATGTGTTCACCCCGGGCACCTAAAGTGTCCCTGACTTCCAACATAGCACAGGAGGAGCACTCCACGCTGTCGAGCTGCCCTGCCATGTCCTACCCTTAATTTACTCCCAAATCCAGGGACGACTTACACTGCGATACCGAATCCAGGGATCATTTACACTGAGTCTATAAATGGGAATCAGAGTGCCTCTGTATGGGGAATGGTCATGGTGGTGAAACCAGCTCCAGTGAGGGCAGGTAATGGATGAAGATATGACGTTGGAATCAGATGGTTACTGGTGGGGCCTGGTGACAGGTTATTGTCAGAAGCCCTTTTCAGGCAGGCCGAAGATTGGATGTAACCAGAACAACACCTGGATCCGCCTGTTCTTGTCCCAAAGTCTAATGACCCTGATGTCTTTTTCTGTGTCAAATGTAGAGATGTGAAAGAAGAGAGGAAATCAGGCTCGGGCCAGAAAGAAGGTTCCTTGAATGAACAATTCATGAGGCTGTTTTCTGACTCATCTGCGTGATGTTAAAACACCATGAAATGAAAGAGAACATGTCTAGTGACACTGACGTTGTCAATAGTGGTTTCTATCCCTAATCACTGTCTCATAAGCCTAACATCCTAACCTGAACCCCAGCCCCTAAACCCAAATGAAGGATTATTAAAAGGGATCAATGGAGGCGCTAAAGACCTGATAAAGGAAGTATCAGAAAAAATGATCTCAATTAAAGAAATAGTGCAAGGTATGTTAATAACAAGAGATTGAATCAAAGCGACCATCAAAATCAGCAATGACAATGACAAAGATCAGAACATTTCAAAGGCGATCACATGCAGTATGTGTGAAGGAGTTTTTACGAAATCGGATCCAAAAACGGTTAAATGATACAGAAAATAACGGATTGCAAATCTTATACAAGATAGTTCTATAAAGGGTGGTTCAAAGGAATTTCAGATGAGTGTACTCTTTTTAAGCAACCCATAAACAAATAAACTGTAACTTAACAAAAATACATGAAATTAAACTTAATAAATTAAATTAAAATTTGGTTGCCGGGGGTGATGATGCACTTTAGTCCCTGTGGTGCCCACCGGTCGCGGACACCGCGTGCTCCATCTCCAGGGCCACCCGGGCGCAAACGTGGCTGAACAACCCCCTCGACCGCCCGCGGCCTGGACGAGTTAATGGCCTTTTGGCCAGGCCCAGGAGCAGTCCTATGAGGAGGTCCTCCGATCTGCCTGCTCCCCTCCGCACCGAGTGAGTCAGATGAATGTACTCTTTTATTGGGGTGATTAAACAAAATTGACTGTAAATTAATAAAACTTTAAAGGAACCTTAAGAAATTAAATTAAAATTTGGTTGGCCGGGGTGATGATGCACTCCAGTCCCTGCGGCGCCCACCGGTCACGGAAGGCCTCAAGGGTGCCGGCCCACACCGCGTGCTCCATCTCCAGGGCCACCCGGGCGCGAACATGGCCGCGGAAGAGTGGCAGGCAATTGGGCCGAACGACCCCCTCGACTACCTGCTGCCTGGACCAGTTGATGGCCTTTTTTGGCCAGGCCCAGGAGCAGTCCTACGAAGAGGTCCTCCGATCTGCCCGCTCCTCTCCGCACCGCGTGAGTCAGATCAGTGTACAGTGAGACACTGCAGTTCAGTCTCTGACACCCACAAGCCATGTACTCAAATAGAACAAGCTTGGGATTTGATGTGGTAGAGGATGAACGAGGTGAGAAGTGATATAAGTTAGAGTTGGAAAGGGCCCACAAATAGAACAGTCTTTAACAACATCAATTCGTCTCCTCTGATCAACTATTCGACAGACTGTCAGTTTGAAACATAGCTGATGTATTCAATATTTGTACAGAATATTAATCTCCAGCCCAGGTATAGGGGTTATTAAGTTCAGCAGAAACACACTCTAACTGCTAGAATGAACAAGGTTCAGTGCTCAATGCATTCCTTGTAAATTAAATTCCAATCACTAATGTGGCCTTTCAATGGCGGGACTTATACCCAGCATTCCCCGCGGGGAGAATGTGCCGCACCCAGACTACAGGAGCCCATCACGCATGCGCGGGACCGCCTGGGTTTGGAGCATGCGCGGTGCGTGTAATTGGTCAGATGGACACGACACATCAGCGTTGGTAAATCGAAGAGATGCGGCCCGACGGAGCGGAATAATGGTCCGGCAGGTGGGCGGGCAGGCTTCATAAACAACTACTGTAGCCCGTAGGCCCCGAATAATAACCTGAAGGTCCCGCGTTTGCAGCTTCGGGGCTTCTCCCGCTCAGAGGCCCAGAATAACGGCCGCCATCTTGATTCAGTGAGTAGCAAAGCGCATGCGCGACCATCTTGGCCAGGAACAAGGAGTGGGCGGGGCTTCAGTGTCTGTTCCCAACCGGGTCCTAGTGCCCGGGGAGTAAATCATTGACTCAGTTATTTGATTCAGACTCTCCACACTTCGGATTTCTCACCATCTCTCCTGAAGGCGCTGGTAAAAGCAGAGCATACGGTTAACATCCCACACAGTTGTAACAGAAGAGCCCCAGAGCTTGGCCCCCCTTGTACAGTCCCAGGACAGGAATCCCCATGTACAGTCCCAGGGTTAGAATCCCGATGTACAGTCCCAGGGTTAGAATCCCGATGGACAGTCCCAGGGTTAGAATCCCCATGTACAGTCCCAGGGTTGGAATCCCCTTGTACAGTCCCAGGGTTAGAATCACGATGGACAGTCCCAGGGTTAGAATCCCCATGTACAGTCCCAGGGTTAGAATCTCCATGTACAGTCCCAGGGTTGGAATCCCCATGTACAGTCCCAGGGGTTGGAATCCCCATGTACTGTCCCAGGGTTAGAATCTCCATGTACAGTCCCAGGGTTAGAATCCCCATGTACAGTCCCAGGGTTAGAATCCCCATGTACTGTCCCAGGGTTAGAATCTCCATGTACAGTCCCAGGGTTAGAATCCCCATGTACAGTCCCAGGGTTAGAATCCCCATGTACAATCCCAGGGTTAGAATCCCCATGTACAGTCCCAGGGGTTGGAATCCCCATGTACAGTCTCTGGGTTGGAATCCCCATGTACAGTCCCAGTGTTGGAATCCCCATGTACAGTCCCAGGGCTGGAATCCCCATGTACAGTCCCAGGGTTAGAATCACGATGTACAGTCCCAGTGTTGGAATCCCTCAGCAACACCGAGTGCGGGTCTCAGGCCCCGAGTCAGAGCCAGCGGACGTGCGGCCAGGGCCCCGGCACCATTAACCCCAGGGTGCAGTGCCTTCCCCAGACAAGAAACACAACAACTTGCATTTATACAGCAGAGGGAGCAATTCAGAGCCGGTTAGCATCAGGGTGGGCGGTGGATGTGGAACTCGCTCCCTGGCCTCCTGTGTAGGGCTTTCTTGTTGCATCAGTTTGAGCTGGAGTGGAGAGGGGGGAGAAGCTGCTGGGTTTAACCCCCAGTACTTCTGAGCCTAGTCGGACCCAACAATTTCCAATGTGGGACTGTGAAGGGAGGTGGATTCTAGGGGAGATTAAGTTGCTAAACAGACCCTGTCTGTACAGTGTAAAAGATTATTGTTTTCGGAACAAGTATTTCTGTAGAGGCTTTCAATCCATTTTATATATACAGATTTTTTTAATTCATTCGATGTGGGTGTCACTAGCAAGGCCAGCATATATTGCCAGTCCCCAGTTGCCCATTGAGATGGTGATGCTGGGCCTTCTTCTTGAACCTCTGCAGTCCGTGTGGTCAAGGTACTCTCAGAATGCTGTTAGGTGAGGAGTTCCAGGATTTTCACCCAGCGACGATGTAGGAACGGCGATATATGCCCAAGTCAGGATAGTGTGTGACTTGGAGGGGAACTGGGAGGTGATGGTGTTCCCATGCACCTGCTGCCCTTGTCCTTCTAGGTGGTGGAGGTCGCGTGTTTGGGAGGTGCTGTCAAAGTTCTAGTCGAGTTGCAGATGTATAAAGTCGCTCTCCTTCACTCCTCCCCCTCCCACCTCGCTCTCTCTCCTCCCATAGAGGCCAGAGTTTTGTGTAGGCCCAGACCGGATGGTGGATTCCCTTCCCTGAAGGACATTAGTGAACCAGTTGGGTTTTTACGACAATCCGGCAGCTTTCATGGTCACTTTTTTCTGGTGCCGGCCCCACAAATTCCCAGATTCATTCAGCTCAATTTCACAACCTGCCTTTGTGTTTTGTGAGTTCTCTCTCACCCTCCCTTTTTCCTGTTTTAAATTCATTTTACAGGGTGTTA
Organism: Squalus acanthias; assembly: GCA_030390025.1. Lineage (NCBI taxonomy): Eukaryota > Metazoa > Chordata > Chondrichthyes > Squaliformes > Squalidae > Squalus > Squalus acanthias. The sequence continues at coordinate 289,891 of JASTWF010000300.1, read as the reverse complement.
GAAGGGGAGGATTTGCAGACGGGAAACTCAAACCAAACATCACTTCAAGATCTGACAGAGTCACTCAATTCATCAGGACCTTTGAGCATGGAAGCAGAAAGCACAGTTCAGAGCGGGGAGAAACCGTACACGTGTTCTGTGTGTGGACGAGGCTTCAGCCGATCCTCTGGCCTGTCAAGACACAAGTGCAGTCACCCCGGGGAGAGGCCGTTCACCTGCTCTGAGTGTGGGAAGGGATTCACTCAGTCATCCCACCTGCTGACACACCAGTGAGTTCACACCGGGGAGAGGCCGTACACCTGCTCTGAGTGTGGGAAGGGATTCACTCAGTCATTCAGCCTGCTGACACACCAGCGAGTTCACACCGGGGAGAGGCCGTTCACCTGCTCTGAGTGTGGGAAGGGATTCACGTGTTCATCCAACCTGCTGACACACCAGCGAGTTCACACTGGGGAGAGGCCATTCACCTGCTCTGAGTGTGGGAAGGGATTCACTCGTTCATCCAGCCTGCTGACACACCAGCGAGTTCACACTGGGGAGAGACCGTTCACCTGCTCTGATTGTGGGAAGGGATTCACTCAGTTAGCCCACCTGCTGACACACCAGCGAGTTAACACTGACGACAAACCTTTTAAATGCGGGAAATGCTTTAAATGTTCCAGGGAACTGACTAGTCATCAACGTGTTCACACTGACGAGAGACCGTTCAGGTGCTCTCACTGCGGGTCTGGGTTCAGGCAATCATCTCATCTCACTGTACACCGGCGCACACACACTGGGGAGAGGCCGTTCCCCTGCTCCGAGTGTGGGAAGGGATTCACTCAGTCATCCAGCCTGCTCCGTTCACCTGCTCCGAGTGTGGGAAGGGATTCACTCAGTCATCCAGCCTGCTGACACACCAGCGAGTTCACTCTGGGGAGAGACCGTTCACCTGCTCCGTGTGTGGGAAGGGATTCACTCAGTCATCCAGCCTGCTGACACACCAGCGAGTTCACACTGGGGAGAGACCGTTCACCTGCTCCAAGTGTGGGAAGGGATTCACTCAGTCATCCAACCTGCTGACACACCAGCGAGTTCACAAGTGACTGCAGGGGTTGGATTCTGATGTTTCTGCTGCTGTTAATCACATCCAGGACTGAATCGTGTTCATTCTGACAGTTGGGGTTTGTTTCTGCTGATGTTAATAACCCCTGTAACTGGGCTGGAGTTTAATATTCTGAATATCTGTCAAATAAATCAGTTGGCTTTAAACACATTGTTGTGGATTTTTGACGTTCCCACCTGAGTGTTTAGCATCACCTGGCTGGAGCTCAGAAAGGACAATCTGGGGGGAGGATCGTACGGCGGGAACAGAACTACAGCCTGGAAACAGTCCTTCAGGGCCACACTGAGAGGGGCAAACGGCACTTTGGTCTTTCTCGTCTCGCTTCACTGACAGCAATGTCCCCGTGCAGGTTAATCTTGAGGCCTGTAAGGAATGTGTCCCAGCCGCTCTCTTCCATGGGTCAGAGCACCTGGGCACGGAACAGAAGGCTCCTTTACAACTGTGTTTCGAGTCAGGAAGAACAACGGTGAATGCTGGAAACGTGCTGTCAAATCAGAGATTGGTGTCAAACTGCGATCTGTTCCTGACTGAAAGTGAAACGGCAGGGTTAAGTTTCCAGTCTACAAATGACTGGTAATTATTCCACGAGGATTTAATATGTGTGTGTGAGACAGTCCTGAGTCTACCATTTTAAGGCAGGTGTTAGCTCATTTAAAATTAACCCGTTTAAAATAAATTGGTTAAAGTCTGCATTAAAATAGCAGAGGGAGGAGTTCACAGGAGCCTGTAAACTGCTGGTACAATTATACAACAGACATTTGATCTCCAGATAAAGAAGGACCTGCAGCGTGTTTCCAGGAATTCCCTGTTTTATTGATGTGTGCATGTTGGACACCAGGATAACTAAAAATACACGACCCGGGACATCCACGGGGTGCGATCCAGACAGTTACTCTGGGATCACTCCCGCTGCGGAACTCCAGCACTGACCCTGCTGAAGGTTGTAGGCTCAGGGAGTGGGGCCTCCAGGAGTGGACCGAGAAAGCTGGGTTTCAGTATCCTGACACATATATGGTGAGGAACCATGGAATCCTTACTATACAACTGCCTGGGGTTTAACCTGTCAGTGTAGGTCTAGGGGTGAATGATGCCTGACTCCCCGAACTGTCTCACATTGAACCCAGTTCAGATCAAGATGGATTCAGTTTACAGGAGAATAGGGAGAAATATCACCCACAATGGAGGGAGAGGAAAGCAGCCATTAGAGAAGCTCAGAGATCTTTGGAAAAGCTGATGGTGCCCAATTGTGGGAATAACAGCAAAAGCTTTTCCAGCTACGTCAGGAGTCAGTAGACCGTTAAAGATGGTTTCACATCAGTCTACACTCCTGTGGGTGATGCTCAGATTCCAGCTGTTGGATGTGCTGTCGACAGTAACATCATAAATATTAAAATAGAAAGAGATTGTCTGACAATCATCGAATAGTACCACACAGAAGGAGGCTATTCTGCCCATCGAGTCTGTGCCGGCTCTTTCGAAGAGCAATCCAGTTAGTCCCACTCCCCTGCTCATTCCCCAAACCCCTGCAATGTTTTCTCCTTCAAGTATTTCTCCAATTCCCTTTTGAAGGCTACTATTGAATCTGTATCCACCAGCCTATCAGGCAGCGCATTCCAGATCCTAACCACTCGTTGTGTAAAAAGGTTTTTCCTCGTGTCACCTCTGGTTCTTTTGCCAATAACCTTCAATCTGTGCCCTCTGGTTATCGACCCTTCAGTCACTGGAAACAGTTTCTCTTTAGTTACTCTGTCTAAAACCTTCGTGATTTTAAACACCTCTCTCAAATCTCCTCTTGGGCTTCTCTACTCGAAGGAGAACAACCGCAGGGGAGTCAAACTCATTTCCAAGGTGGGCCTGGCCCGATATCCTGGAACTAGACTCTGTCTCTGTTTATATTTCACTAGACCCTGTCTCTGTTTATATTTCACTCGACCCTGTCTCTGTTTAGATGACACTAGACCCTGTCTCTGTTTATATTTCACTAGACCCTGTCTCTGTTTATATTTCACTAGACCCTGTCTCTGTTTATATTACACTAGACCCTGTCTCTGTTTATATTACACTAGACCCTGTCTCTGTTTATATTACACGAGACCCTGTCTCTGTTTATATTACACTAGACTCTGTCTCTGTTTATATTACACTAGACCCTGTCTCTGTTTATATTACACTAGACCCTGTCTCTGTTTATATTACACTAGACCCTGTCTCTGTTTATATTACACAAGACCCTGTCTCTGTTTATACTGCACTGGACCCTGTCTCTGCTTATATTACACTGGACCCTGTCTCTGTGAATATTACACTGGACCCTGTCTCTGTGTATATTACACTAGACCCTGTCTCTTTATATTACACTAGACCTTGTCTCTGTTTATATTACACAAGACCCTGTCTGTGTTTATATCACACTCGACCCTGTCTCTAATTATATTACACTCGGCCCTGTGTCTGTTTATATTACACTAGACCCTGTCTCTGTTTATATCAGACGAGACCCTGTCTCTGTTTATATTACACTAGGCCCTGTCTCTGTTTATATTACACTAGGCCCTGTCTCTGTTTATATTACACTAGACCCTGTCTCTGTTTATATTACACGAGATCCTGTCTCTGTTTAAATGACACAAGACCCTGTCCCTGTTTATATTACACGAGACCCTGTCTCAGGATATATTACACTTGATCCTGTCTCTCTTTATATTACACTCGACCCTGTCTCTGTTTATATTACACTGGACCCTGTCTCTGTTTATATTACACTGGACCCTGTCTCTGTGAATATTGCACTGGACTCTGTCTCTGTGTATATTACATTGGATCCTGTCTCTTTATATTACACTAGACCTTGTCTCTGTTTATATTACACAAGACCCTGTCTCTGATTATATTGAACTCGGCCCTGTCTCTGTTTATATTATACTAGAAACTGTCTCTGTTTATATTACACATGACCCTGTCTCTGTTTATATTACACTCGGCCCTGTCTCTGTTTATATTACACTGGACCCTGTCTCTGTTTATATTACACTAGGCCCTGTCTTTGTGAATATTACACTGGACCCTGTCTCTGTGTATATTACACTGGACCCTGTCTCTGTTTATATTACACTCGACCCTGTCTGTGTTTATATCAGACTAGACCCTGTCTCTGTTTATATTACACGAGGCCATGTCTCTGTTTATATTACACTAGACCCTGTCTCTGTTTATATTACACTAGACCCTGTCTCTGTTTATATTACACTAGACCCTGTCTCTGTTTATATTACACTAGACCCTGTCTCTGTTTATATTACACTAGACCCTGTCTCTGTTTATATTACACTAGACCCTGTCTCTGTTTATATTACACTAGACCCTGTCTCTGTTTATATTACACTAGACCCTGTCTCTGTTTATATTACACTAGACCCTGTCTCTGTTATATTACACTGGACCCTGTCTCTGTTTATATTACACTAGACCCTGTCTCTGTTTATATTACACTAGACCCTGTCTCTGTTTATATTACACTAGACCCTGTCTCTGTTTATATTACACTAGGACCCTGTCTCTGTTTATATTACACTAGGACCCTGTCTCTGTTTATATTACACTAGACCCTGTCTCTGTTTATATTACACTAGACCCTGTCTCTGTTTATATTACACTAGACCCTGTCTCTGTTTATATTACACTGGACCCTGTCTCTGTTTATATTACACTAGACCGTGTCTCTGTTTATATTACAGTAGACCCTGTCTCTGTTTATATTACACTAGACCCTGTCTCTGTTTATATGACACGAGACCCTGTCCCTGTTTATATTACACTAGACCCTGTCTCAGGATATATTACACTTGACCCTGTCTCTGTTTATATTACACTCGGCCCTGTCTCTGTTTATATTACACCAGACCCTGTCTCTGTTTATATTACACTCGACCCTGTCTCTGTTTATATTACACTGGACCCTGTCTCTGTGTATATTACACGAGACCCTGTCTCTGTTTATATTACTCTAGACCCTGTCTCTGTTTATATTACACTCGACCCTGTCTGTGTTTATATTACACTAGACCCTGTCTCTGATTATATTACACTCGGCCCTTTCTCTGTTTATATTACACTAGACCCTGTCTCTGTTTATACTGCACTAGACCCAGTTCTGTTTATATTACACTAGACCCTGTCTCAGTTTATATTACACTAGACCCTGTCTCTGTTTATATTACACTAGACCCTGTCTCTGTTTATATTACACTAGACCCTGTCTGTGTTTATATTACACTAGACCCTGTCTCTGTTTATATTACACTAGACCCTGTCTCTGTTTATGTTACACTAGACCCTGTCTCTGTTTATATTATACTAGACCCTGTCCCTGTTTATATTACACTAGACCCTGTCTCTGTTTATACTACACTAGACCCAGTCTCTGTTTGTATTACTCCAGAGCCTGTCTCTGTTTATATTACACTACACCCTGTACTGTTTATATTGCACTGGACACTGTCTCTGTTTATATTACACTAGGCCCTGTCTCTGTTTATATTGCACTGGACCCTGTCTCTGTGAATATTACACTGGACCCTGTCTCTGTGTATATTACACAAGACCCTGTCTGTGTTTATATCACACTCGACCCTGTCTCTGATTATATTACACTCGACCCTGTCTCTGTTTATATTACACTGGACCCTGTCTCTGTTTATATTACACTAGGCCCTGTCTCTGTTTATATTACACAAGACCCTGTCTCTGTTTATATTACACTAGACCATGTCTTTGTGAATATTACACTGGACCCTGTCTCTGTGTATATTACACGAGACCCTGTCTCTGTTTATATTACACTAGACCCTGTCTCTGTTTATATTACACTCGACCCTGTCTGTGTTTCTATTACACTAGACCCTGTCTCTGATTATACTACACTAGACCCAGTCTCTGTTTATATTACACTAGACCCTGTCTCAGTTTATATTACACTAGACCCTGTCTCTGTTTATATTACACTAGACCCTGTCTCTGTTTATATTACACTAGACCCTGTCTGTGTTTATATTACACTCGACCCTGTCTCTGTTTATATTACAATAGACCCTGTCTCTGTTTATGTTACACTAGACCCTGTCTCTGTTTATATTATACTAGACCCTGTCCCTGTTTATATTACACTAGACCCTGTCTCTGTTTATATTACACTGGACCCAGTCTCTGTTTGTATTACTCCAGAGCCTGTCTCTGTTTATATTACACTACACCCTGTACTGTTTATATTACACTGGACACTGTCTCTGTTTATATTGCACGAGACCCTGTCTCTGTTTATATTGCACTAGACCCTGTCTCTGTTTATATGACACTAGACCCTGTCTCTGTTTATATTACACGAGACCCTGTCTCTGTTTATATTACACTAGACCCTGTCTCTGTTTATATTACACTAGACTCTGTCTCTGTTTATATTACACTAGACCCTGTCTCTGTTTATATTACACTAGACACTGTCTCTGGTTATATTACACTCGACCCTGTCTCTGTTTATATTACACTAGACCCTGTCTCTGTTTAAATGACACGAGACCCTGTCCCTGTTTATATTACACTAGACCCTGTCTCAGGATATATTACACTAGATCCTGTCTCTCTTTATATTACACTAGACCCTCTCTCTGTTTATATTACACTAGACCCTGTCTCTGTTTATATTACACTGGACCCTGTCTCTGTGAATATTACACTGGACCCTGTCTCTGTGTATATTACACTAGACCCTGTCTCTGTTTATATTACACTAGACCCTGTCTCTGTTTATATTACACAAGACCCTGTCTGTGTTTATATCACACTAGACCCTGTTTCTGATTATATTACACTCGGCCCTGTCTCTGTTTATATTACACTAGACACTGTCTCTGTTTATACTACACGAGACGCAGTCTCTGTTTATATTACACTAGACCCTGTTTCTCTTTATATTACACTCGACCCTGTCTCTGTTTATATTTCACTAGACCCTGTCTCTGTTTATATTTCACTAGACCCTGTCTCTGTTTATATTTCACGAGACCCTGTCTCTGTTTATATTACACTCGGCCCTGTCTCTGTTTATATTACACAAGGCCCTGTCTCTGTTTATATTACACTAGACCCTGTCTCTGTTTATATTACACAGACCCTGTCTCTGTTTATATTACACTAGACCGTGTCTCTGTTTATATTACACTAGACCCTGTCTCTGTTTATATTACACTAGACCCTGTCTCTGTTTATATTACACTAGACCCTGTCTCTGTTTATATTACACTAGACCCTGTCTCTGTTATATTACACTAGACCCTGTCTCTGTTTATATTACACTAGACCCTGTCTCTGTTTATATTACACCTAGACCCTGTCTCTGTTTATATTACACTCGACCCTGTCTCTGTTTATATTACACTGGACCCTGTCTCTGTTTATATTACACTAGACCCTGTCTCTGTTTATATTACACTAGACCCTGTCTCTGTTTATATTACACTAGACCCTGTCTCTGTTTATATTACACTAGACCCTGTCTCTGTTTATATTACACTCGACCCTGTCTCTGTTTATATTACACTAGACCCTGTCTCTGTTTATATTACACTAGACCCTGTCTCTGTTTATATTACACTAGACCCTGTCTCTGTTTATATTACACTAGACCCTGTCTCTGTTTATATTACACTAGACCCTGTCTCTGTTTATATTACACTAGACCCTGTCTCTGTTTATATTACACTAGACCCTGTCTCTGTTTATATTACACTAGACCCTGTCTCTGTTTATATTACACTAGACCCTGTCTCTGTTTATATTACACTAGACCCTGTCTCTGTTTATATTACACTAGACCCTGTCTCTGTTTATATTACACTAGACCCTGTCTCTGTTTATATTACACTAGACCCTGTCTCTGTTTATATTACACTAGACCCTGTCTCTGTTTATATTACACTAGACCCTGTCTCTGTTTATATTACACTAGACCCTGTCTCTGTTTATATTACACTAGACCCTGTCTCTGTTTATATTACACTAGACCCTGTCTCTGTTTATATTACACTAGACCCTGTCTCTGTTTATATTACACTAGACCCTGTCTCTGTTTATATTACACTAGACCCTGTCTCTGTTTATATTACACTGGACCCTGTCTCTGTTTATATTACACTAGACCCTGTCTCTGTTTATATTACACAAGACCCTGTCTCTGTTTATATTACACTAGACCATGTCTTTGTTATATTACACTGACCCTGTCTCTGTGTATATTACACTAGACCCTGTCTCTGTTTATATTACACTAGACCCTGTCTCTGTTTATATTACACTCGACCCTGTCTGTGTTTATATTACACTAGACCCTGTCTCTGATTATATTACACTCGGCCCTTTCTCTGTTTATATTACACTAGACCCTGTCTCTGTTTATACTACACTAGACCCAGTCTCTGTTTATATTACACTAGACCCTGTCTCAGTTTATATTACACTAGACCCTGTCTCTGTTTATATTACACTAGACCCTGTCTCTGTTTATATTACACTAGACCCTGTCTGTGTTTATATTACACTAGACCCTGTCTCTGTTTATATTACACTAGACCCTGTCTCTGTTTATGTTACACTAGACCCTGTCTCTGTTTATATTATACTAGACCCTGTCCCTGTTTATATTACACTAGACCCTGTCTCTGTTTATATTACACTAGACCCTGTCTCTGTTTATATTACACTAGACCCTGTCTCTGTTTATATTACACTAGACCCTGTCTCTGTTTATATTACACTAGACCCTGTCTCTGTTTATATTACACTAGACCCTGTCTCTGTTTATATTACACTAGACCCTGTCTCTGTTTATATTACACTAGACCCTGTCTCTGTTTATATTACACTAGACCCTGTCTCTGTTTATATTACACTAGACCCTGTCTCTGTTTATATTACACTAGACCCTGTCTCTGTTTATATTACACTAGACCCTGTCTCTGTTTATATTACACTAGACCCTGTCTCTGTTTATATTACACTCGACCCTGTCTCTGTTTATATTACACTAGACCCTGTCTCTGTTTATATTACACTAGACCCTGTCTCTGTTTATATTACACTAGACCCTGTCTCTGTTTATATTACACTAGACCCTGTCTCTGTTTATATTACACTAGACCCTGTCTCTGTTTATATTACACTAGACCCTGTCTCTGTTTATATTACACTGGACCCTGTCTCTGTTATATTACACTGGACCCTGTCTCTGTTTATATTACACTAGACCCTGTCTCTGTTTATATTACACTAGACCCTGTCTCTGTTTATATTACACAAGACCCTGTCTCTGTTTATATCACACTAGACCCTGTCTCTGATTATATTACACTCGGCCCTGTCTCTGTTTATATTACACTAGACCCTGTCTCTGTTTATACTACACTAGACGCTGTCTCTGTTTATATTACACTAGACCCTGTTTCTCTTTATATTACACTCGACCCTGTCTCTGTTTATATTACACTAGACCCTGTCTCTGTTTATATTACACTAGACCCTGTCTCTGTTTATATTACACTAGACCCTGTCTCTGTTTATATTACACTAGACCCTGTCTCTGTTTATATTACACTAGACCCTGTCTCTGTTTATATTACACTAGACCCTGTCTCTGTTTATATTACACTAGACCCTGTCTCTGTTTATATTACACTAGACCCTGTCTCTGTTTATATTACACTAGACCCTGTCTCTGTTTATATTACACTAGACCCTGTCTCTGTTTATATTACACTAGACCCTGTCTCTGTTTATATTACACTAGACCCTGTCTCAGGATATATTACACTTGATCCTGTCTCTCTTTATATTACACTAGACCCTGTCTCTGTTTATATTACACTAGACCCTGTCTCTGTTTATATTACACTAGACCCTGTCTCTGTTTATATTACACTAGACCCTGTCTCTGTTTATATTACACTAGACCCTGTCTCTGTTTATATTACACTAGACCCTGTCTCTGTTTATATTACACTCGACCCTGTCTCTGTTTATATTACACTAGACCCTGTCTCTGTTTATATTACACTCGACCCTGTCTCTGTTTATATTACACTAGACCCTGTCTCTGTTTATATTACACTAGACCCTGTCTCTGTTTATATTACACTCGACCCTGTCTCTGTTTATATTACACTAGACCCTGTCTCTGTTTATATTACACTAGACCCTGTCTCTGTTTATATTACACTAGACCCTGTCTCTGTTTATATTACACTAGACCCTGTCTCTGTTTATATTACACTAGACCCTGTCTCTGTTTGTATTACACTAGACCTGTCTCTGTTTATATTACACTAGACCCTGTCTCTGTTTATATTACACTGGACCCTGTCTCTGTTTATATTGCACTAGACCCTGTCTCTGTTTATATTACACTAGACCCTGTCTCTGTTTATATTACACTAGACCCTGTCTCTGTTTATATTACACTAGACCCTGTCTCTGTTTATATTACACTAGACCCTGTCTCTGTTTATATTACACTAGACCCTGTCTCTGTTTATATTACACTAGACCCTGTCTCTGTTTATATTACACTAGACCCTGTCTCTGTTTATATTACACTCGACCCTGTCTCTGTTTATATTACACTAGACCCTGTCTCTGTTTATATTACACTAGACCCTGTCTCTGTTTATATTACACTAGACCCTGTCTCTGTTTATATTACACTAGACCCTGTCTCTGTTTATATTACACTAGACCCTGTCTCTGTTTATATTACACTAGACCCTGTCTCTGTTTATATTACACTGGACCCTGTCTCTGTTTATATTACACTGGACCCTGTCTCTGTTTATATTACACTAGACCCTGTCTCTGTTTATATTACACTAGACCCTGTCTCTGTTTATATTACACAAGACCCTGTCTCTGTTTATATTACACTAGACCCTGTCTCTGTTTATATTACACTAGACCCTGTCTCTGTTTATATTACACTAGACCCTGTCTCTGTTTATATTACACTAGACCCTGTCTCTGTTTATATTACACTAGACCCTGTCTCTGTTTATATTACACTAGACCCTGTCTCTGTTTATATTACACTAGACCCTGTCTCTGTTTATATTACACTAGACCCTGTCTCTGTTTATATTACACTAGACCCTGTCTCTGTTTATATTACACTCGACCCTGTCTCTGTTTATATTACACTAGACCCTGTCTCTGTTTATATTACACTAGACCCTGTCTCTGTTTATATTACACTAGACCCTGTCTCTGTTTATATTACACTAGACCCTGTCTCTGTTTATATTACACTAGACCCTGTCTCTGTTTATATTACACTAGACCCTGTCTCTGTTTATATTACACTAGACCCTGTCTCTGTTTATATTACACTAGACCCTGTCTCTGTTTATATTACACTAGACCCTGTCTCTGTTTATATTACACTAGACCCTGTCTCTGTTTATATTACACTAGACCCTGTCTCTGTTTATATTACACTGGACCCTGTCTCTGTTTATATTACACTAGACCCTGTCTCTGTTTATATTACACTAGACCCTGTCTCTGTTTATATTACACTAGACCCTGTCTCTGTTTATATTACACTAGACCCTGTCTCTGTTTATATTACACTAGACCCTGTCTCTGTTTATATTACACTAGACCCTGTCTCTGTTTATATTACACTAGACCCTGTCTCTGTTTATATTACACTAGACCCTGTCTCTGTTTATATTACACTAGACCCTGTCTCTGTTTATATTACACTAGACCCTGTCTCTGTTTATATTACACTAGACCCTGTCTCTGTTTATATTACACTAGACCCTGTCTCTGTTTATATTACACTAGACCCTGTCTCTGTTTATATTACACTAGACCCTGTCTCTGTTTATATTACACTAGACCCTGTCCCTGTTTATATTACACTAGACCCTGTCTCTGTTTATATTACACTAGACCCTGTCTCTGTTTATATTACACTAGACCCTGTCTCTGTTTATATTACACTAGACCCTGTCTCTGTTTATATTACACTAGACCCTGTCTCTGTTTATATTACACTAGACCCTGTCTCTGTTTATATTACACTGGACCCTGTCTCTGTTATATTACACTGGACCCTGTCTCTGTTTATATTACACTAGACCCTGTCTCTGTTTATATCACACTCGACCCTGTCTCTGTTTATATTACACTCGACCCTGTCTCTGTTTATATTACACTAGACCCTGTCTCTGTTTATATTACACTAGACCCTGTCTCTGTTTATATTACACTAGACCCTGTCTCTGTTTATATTACACTAGACCCTGTCTCTGTTTATATTACACTAGACCCTGTCTCTGTTTATATTACACTAGACCCTGTCTCTGTTTATATTACACTAGACCCTGTCTCTGTTTATATTACACTAGACCCTGTCTCTGTTTATATTACACTAGACCCTGTCTCTGTTTATATTACACTAGACCCTGTCTCTGTTTATATTACACTAGACCCTGTCTCTGTTTATATTACACTAGACCCTGTCTCTGTTTATATTACACTAGACCCTGTCTCTGTTTATATTACACTAGACCCTGTCTCTGTTTATATTACACTAGACCCTGTCTCTGTTTATATTACACTAGACCCTGTCTCTGTTTATATTACACTAGACCCTGTCTCTGTTTATATTACACTAGACCCTGTCTCTGTTTATATTACACTAGACCCTGTCTCTGTTTATATTACACTAGACCCTGTCTCTGTTTATATTACACTAGACCCTGTCTCTGTTTATATTACACTAGACCCTGTCTCTGTTTATATTACACTAGAGCCTGTCTCTGTTTATATTACACTAGACCCTGTCTCTGTTTATATTACACTGGACCCTGTCTCTGTTTATATTGCACGAGACCCTGTCTCTGTTTATATTACACTAGACCCTGTCTCTGTTTATATTACACTAGACCCTGTCTCTGTTTATATTACACTAGACCCTGTCTCTGTTTATATTACACTAGACCCTGTCTCTGTTTATATTACACTAGACCTGTCTCTGTTTATATTACACTAGACCCTGTCTCTGTTTATATTACACTAGACCCTGTCTCTGTTTATATTACACTAGACCCTGTCTCTGTTTATATTACACTAGACCCTGTCTCTGTTTATATGACACTAGACCCTGTCTCTGTTTATATTACACTAGACCCTGTCTCTGTTTATATTACACTAGACCCTGTCTCTGTTTATATTACACTAGACCCTGTCTCTGTTTATATTACACTAGACCCTGTCTCTGTTTATATTACACTAGACCCTGTCTCTGTTTATATTACACTAGACCCTGTCTCTGTTTATATTACACTAGACCCTGTCTCTGTTTATATTACACTAGACCCTGTCTCTGTTTATATTACACTAGACCCTGTCTCTGTTTATATTACACTAGACCCTGTCTCTGTTTATATTACACTCGACCCTGTCTCTGTTTATATTACACTAGACCCTGTCTCTGTTTATATTACACTAGACCCTGTCTCTGTTTATATTACACTAGACCCTGTCTCTGTTTATATTACACTAGACCCTGTCTCTGTTTATATTACACTAGACCCTGTCTCTGTTTATATTACACTAGACCCTGTCTCTGTTTATATTACACTAGACCCTGTCTCTGTTTATATTACACTCGGCCCTGTCTCTGTTTATATTACACTAGACCCTGTCTCTGTTTATATTACACTAGACACTGTCTCTGTTTATATTACACTGGACCCTGTCTCTGTTTATATTACACTAGACCCTGTCTCTGTTTATATTACACTAGACCCTGTCTCTGTTTATATTACACTAGACCCTGTCTCTGTTTATATTACACTAGACCCTGTCTCTGTTTATATTACACTAGACCCTGTCTCTGTTTATATTACACTTGACCCTGTCTCTGTTTATATTACACTCGGCCCTGTCTCTGTTTATATTACACTAGACCCTGTCTCTGTTTATATTACACTAGACCCTGTCTCTGTTTATATTACACTGGACCCTGTCTCTGTTTATATTACACTAGACCCTGTCTCTGTTTATATTACACTAGACCCTGTCTCTGTTTATATTACACTCGACCCTGTCTGTGTTTATATTACACTCGACCCTGTCTCTGATTATATTACACTCGGCCCTGTCTCTGTTTATATTACACTAGACCCTGTCTCTGTTTATATTACACTAGACCCTGTCTCTGTTTATATTACACTAGACCCTGTCTCTGTTTATATTACACTAGACCCTGTCTCTGTTTATATTACACTAGACCCTGTCTCTGTTTATATTACACTAGACCCTGTCTCTGTTTATATTACACTAGACCCTGTCTCTGTTTATATTACACTAGACCCTGTCTCTGTTTATATTACACTAGACCTGTCTCTGTTTATATTACACTAGACCCTGTCTCTGTTTATATTACACTAGACCCTGTCTCTGTTTATATTACACTAGACCCTGTCTCTGTTTATATTACACTAGACCCTGTCTCTGTTTATATTACACTAGACCCTGTCTCTGTTTATATTACACTAGACCCTGTCTCTGTTTATATTACACTAGACCCTGTCTCTGTTTATATTACACTAGACCCTGTCTCTGTTTATATTACACTAGACCCTGTCTCTGTTTATATTACACTAGACCCTGTCTCTGTTTAAATGACACTAGACCCTGTCCCTGTTTATATTACACTAGACCCTGTCTCAGGATATATTACACTAGATCCTGTCTCTCTTTATATTACACTAGACCCTGTCTCTGTTTATATTACACTAGACCCTGTCTCTGTTTATATTACACTGGACCCTGTCTCTGTTAATATTACACTGGACCCTGTCTCTGTGTATATTACACTAGACCCTGTCTCTGTTTATATTACACTAGACCCTGTCTCTGTTTATATTACACAAGACCCTGTCTGTGTTTATATCACACTAGACCCTGTCTCTGATTATATTACACTCGGCCCTGTCTCTGTTTATATTACACTAGACCCTGTCTCTGTTTATACTACACTAGACGCAGTCTCTGTTTATATTACACTAGACCCTGTTCTCTTTTATATTACACTCGACCCTGTCTCTGTTTATATTTCACTAGACCCTGTCTCTGTTTATATTTCACTAGACCCTGTCTCTGTTTATATTACACGAGACCCTGTCTCTGTTTATATTACACTCGGCCCTGTCTCTGTTTATATTACACAAGACCCTGTCTCTGTTTATATTACACTAGACACTGTCTCTGTTTATATTACACTGGACCCTGTCTCTGTTTATATTACACTAGACCGTGTCTCTGTTTATATTACAGTAGACCCTGTCTCTGTTTATATTACACTAGACCCTGTCTCTGTTTATATGACACGAGACCCTGTCCCTGTTTATATTACACTAGACCCTGTCTCAGGATATATTACACTTGACCCTGTCTCTGTTTATATTACACTCGGCCCTGTCTCTGTTTATATTACACCAGACCCTGTCTCTGTTTATATTACACTCGACCCTGTCTCTGTTTATATTACACTGGACCATGTCTCTGTTTATATTACACTAGACCCTGTCTCTGTTTATATTACACTAGACCCTGTCTCTGTTTATACTGCACTAGACCCAGTCTCTGTTTATATTACACTAGACCCTGTCTCTGTTTATATTACACTAGACCCTGTCTCTGTTTATATTACACTAGACCCTGTCTCTGTTTATATTACACTAGACCCTGTCTCTGTTTATATTACACTAGACCCTGTCTCTGTTTATATTACACTAGACCCTGTCTCTGTTTATATTACACTAGACCCTGTCTCTGTTTATATTACACTAGACCCTGTCTCTGTTTATATTACACTAGACCCTGTCTCTGTTTATATTACACTAGACCCTGTCTCTGTTTATATTACACTAGACCCTGTCTCTGTTTATATTACACTAGACCCTGTCTCTGTTTATATTACACTAGACCCTGTCTCTGTTTATATTACACTAGACCCTGTCTCTGTTTATATTACACTAGACCCTGTCTCTGTTTATATTACACTAGACCCTGTCTCTGTTTATATTACACTAGACCCTGTCTCTGTTTATATTACACTAGACCCTGTCTCTGTTTATATTACACTAGACCCTGTCTCTGTTTATATTACACTAGACCCTGTCTCTGTTTATATTACACTAGACCCTGTCTCTGTTTATATTACACTAGACCCTGTCTCTGTTTATATTACACTAGACCCTGTCTCTGTTTATATTACACTAGACCCTGTCTCTGTTTATATTACACTAGACCCTGTCTCTGTTTATATTACACTAGACCCTGTCTCTGTTTATATTACACTAGACCCTGTCTCTGTTTATATTACACTAGACCCTGTCTCTGTTTATATTACACTAGACCCTGTCTCTGTTTATATTACACTAGACCCTGTCTCTGTTTATATTACACTAGACCCTGTCTCTGTTTATATTACACTAGACCCTGTCTCTGTTTATATTACACTAGACCCTGTCTCTGTTTATATTACACTAGACCCTGTCTCTGTTTATATTACACTAGACCCTGTCTCTGTTTATATTACACTAGACCCTGTCTCTGTTTATATTACACTAGACCCTGTCTCTGTTTATATTACACTAGACCCTGTCTCTGTTTATATTACACTAGACCCTGTCTCTGTTTATATTACACTAGACCCTGTCTCTGTTTATATTACACTAGACCCTGTCTCTGTTTATATTACACTAGACCCTGTCTCTGTTTATATTACACTAGACCCTGTCTCTGTTTATATTACACTAGACCCTGTCTCTGTTTATATTACACTAGACCCTGTCTCTGTTTATATTACACTAGACCCTGTCTCTGTTTATATTACACTAGACCCTGTCTCTGTTTATATTACACTAGACCCTGTCTCTGTTTATATTACACTAGACCCTGTCTCTGTTTATATTACACTAGACCCTGTCTCTGTTTATATTACACTAGACCCTGTCTCTGTTTATATTACACTAGACCCTGTCTCTGTTTATATTACACTCGACCCTGTCTCTGTTTATATTACACTAGACCCTGTCTCTGTTTATATTACACTAGACCCTGTCTCTGTTTATATTACACTAGACCCTGTCTCTGTTTATATTACACTAGACCCTGTCTCTCTTTATATTACACTAGACCCTGTCTCTGTTTATATTACACTAGACCCTGTCTCTGTTTATATTACACTAGACCCTGTCTCTGTTTATATTACACTGGACCCTGTCTCTGTTTATATTACACTAGACCCTGTCTCTGTTTATATTACACTAGACCCTGTCTCTGTTTATATTACACTAGACCCTGTCTCTGTTTATATTACACTAGACCCTGTCTCTGTTTATATTACACTCGGCCCTGTCTCTGTTTATATTACACTAGACCCTGTCTCTGTTTATACTACACTAGACGCAGTCTCTGTTTATATTACACTAGACCCTGTTTCTCTTTATATTACACTCGACCCTGTCTCTGTTTATATTTCACTAGACCCTGTCTCTGTTTATATTACACTAGACCCTGTCTCTGTTTATATTACACTAGACCCTGTCTCTGTTTATATTACACTAGGCCCTGTCTCTGTTTATATTACACAAGACCCTGTCTCTGTTTATATTACACTAGACCCTGTCTCTGTTTATATTACACTAGACCCTGTCTCTGTTTATATTACACTAGACCCTGTCTCTGTTTATATTACACTAGACCCTGTCTCTGTTTATATTACACTAGACCCTGTCTCTGTTTATATTACACTAGACCCTGTCTCTGTTTATATTACACTAGACCCTGTCTCTGTTTATATTACACTAGACCCTGTCTCTGTTTATATTACACTAGACCCTGTCTCTGTTTATATTACACTAGACCCTGTCTCTGTTTATATTACACTAGACCCTGTCTCTGTTTATATTACACTAGACCCTGTCTCTGTTTATATTACACTAGACCCTGTCTCTGTTTATATTACACTAGACCCTGTCTCTGTTTATATTACACTAGACCCTGTCTCTGTTTATATTACACTAGACCCTGTCTCTGTTTATATTACACTAGACCCTGTCTCTGTTTATATTACACTAGACCCTGTCTCTGTTTATGTTGCACTAGACCCTGTCTCTGTTTATATTACACTCGACCCTGTCTGTGTTTATATCACACTAGACCCTGTCTCTGATAATATTACTCTCGGCCCTGTCTCTGTTTATATTACACTCGACCCTGTCTCTGTTTATATTATACTAGACCCTGTCCCTGTTTATATTACACTAGACCCTGTCTCTGTTTATACTACACTAGACCTGTGCTTTTCCTGCCCTGGGAGTGTTTGATGGGACAGTGTAGAGAGAGCTTTACTCTGTATCTAACCTGTGCTGTACCGACCCTGGCAGTGTTTGATGGGACAGTGTACAGGGAGCTTTACACTGTATCTAACCCGTGCTTTTCCTGCCCTGGGAGTGTTTGATGGGACAGTGTAGAGAAAGCTTTACTCTGTATCTAACCAGTGCTGTACCTGCTCTGGCAATGTTTGATGGGACAGTGTAGAGGGAGCTTTACTCTGTATCTAACCCGTGCTGTACTTGCCCTGGGAGTGTTTGATGGGACAGTGTAGAGGGAGCTTTACGCTGTATCTCACCCCGTACTGTACCTTGCCTGGGAGTGTTTGATGGGACAGTGTAGAGGGAGCTTTACTCTGTATCTAACCCGTGCTGTACCTGCACTGGGAGTGTTTGATGGGATAGTGCAGAGAGAGTTTACTCTGTATCTAAACCGTGCTGTCCCTGCCCTGGGAGTGTGTGATGGGACAGTATAGAGCGAGCTTTACTCCGTATCTAACCCGTGCTGTGCCTGCCCTGGGACAGTGTAGAGAGAGCTTTACTCTGTATCTAACCTGTGTTGTACCTGCCCTGGGAGTGTTTGATGGGACAGTGCAGAGTGGGCTTTGCTCTCTATATAGCGTGGGCTGTACTTGCCCTGGGAGTGTTTGATGGGACAGTGTACAGGGAGCTTTACGCTGTATCTAACCTGTGCTACATCTGCCCTGGGAGTGTTTGGTGGGACAGTTTAGAGGGAGCTTTACACTGTATCTGACCTGTGCTTTTCCTGCCCTGGGAGTGTTTGATGGGACAGTGTAGAGAGAGCTTTACTCTGTATCTAACCTGTGCTGTATCTGCCCTCGCACTGTTTGATGGGACAGTGTAGAGGGAGCTTTACTCTGTATCTAACCTGTGCTGTACCTACCCTGGCAGTGTTTGATGGGACAGTGTAGAGGGAGCTTTACACTGTATCTAACCCGTGCTTTTCCTGCCCTGGGAGTGTTTGATGGGACAGTGTAGAGAAAGCTTTACTCTGTATCTAACCAGTGCTGTACCTGCTCTGGCAATGTTTGATGGGACAGTGTAGAGGGAGCTTTACTCTGTATCTAACCCGTGCTGTACTTGCCCTGGGAGTGTTTGATGGGACAGTGTAGAGGGAGCTTTACGCTGTATCTAACCCCGTACTGTACCTTGCCTGGGAGTGTTTGATGGGACAGTGTAGAGGGAGCTTTACTCTGTATCTAACCCGTGCTGCACCTGCTCTGGATGTGTTTGATGGGACAGTGTAGAGGGAGCTTTACTCTGTATCTAACCCGTGCTATACCTGCTCCAGGAGTGTTTGATGGGACAGTGTAGAGGGAGCTTTACTCTGTATCTAACCCGTGCTGTACCTGCCCTGGGAGTGTTTGATGGGACAGTGCAGAGGGAGCTTTACACTGTATCAAACCCGTGCTGTCCCTGCCCTGGGAGTGTTTGATGGGACAGTGCAGAGGGAGCTTTACACTGTATCAAACCCGTGCTGTACCTGCCCTGGGAGTGTTTGATGGGACAGTGCAGAGGGAGCTTTACTCTGCATCTAACCCGTGCTGTATCTGCCCTCGGACTGTTTGATGGGACAGTGTCGAGGGAGCTTTACTCTGTATCTAACCCGTGCTGTACCTGCCCTGGGAGTGTTTGATGGGACAGTGTAGAGGGAGCTTTACGCTGTATCTAACCCGTGCTTTTCCTGCCCTGGGAGTGTTTGATGGGACAGTGTAGAGAGAGCTTTACTCTGTATCTAACCTGTGTTGTACCTGCCCTGGGAGTGTTTGATGGGACAGTGCAGAGGGAGCTTTACACTGTATCAAACCCGTGCTGTCCCTGCCCTGGGAGTGTTTGATGGGACAGTGCAGAGTGGGCTTTGCTCTGTATCTAACCTGTGCTGTATCTGCCCTCGGACTGTTTGATGGGACAGTGTAGAGGGAGCTTTACTCTGTATCTAACCCGTGCTGTACCTACCCTGGCAGTGTTTGATGGGACAGTGTAGAGGGAGCTTTACACTGTATCTGACCCGTGCTTTTCCTGCCCTGGGAGTGTTTGATGGGACAGTGTAGAGAAAGCTTTACTCTGTATCTAACCAGTGCTGTACCTGCTCTGGCAGTGTTTGATGGGACAGTGTAGAGGGAGCTTTATTCTGTATCTAACCTGTGCAGTACCTGTCCTGGGAGTGTTGATGGGACAGTGTTGAGGGTGCTTTACTCTGTATCTAACCCGTGCTATACCTGCTCCAGGAGTGTTTGATGGGACAGTGTAGAGGGAGCTTTACTCTGTATCTAACCCGTGCTGTACCTGCCCTGGGAGTGTTTGATGGGACAGTGCAGAGAGAGCTTTACACTGTATCTAACCCGTGCTGTTCCTGCCCTGGCAGTGTTTGATGGGACAGTGTGGAGAGAGCTTTACTCTGTATCTAACCCGTGCTGTACCTGCCCTGGGAGTGTTTGATGGGACAGTGCAGAGGGAGCTTTTCTCTGTATCTAACCCGTGCTGTACCTGCCCTGGGAGTGTTTGTTGGGACAGTGTAGAGGGAGCTTTACTCTGTATCTAACCCGTGCTGCACCTGCCCTGGGAGTGTTTGATGGGACAGTGTAGAGAGAGTTTACTCTGTATCTAACCCTACTGTACCTGGCCTGCAGTGTATAGGGAGCTTTACTCTGTATCTAACCTGTGCTGCACCTGCCCTGGGAGTGTTTGATGGGACAGTGTGGAATGAGCTTTACTCTGTATCTAACCCGTGCTATACCTGCTCCAGGAGTGTTTGATGGGACAGTATAGAGGGAGCTTTACTCTGTATCTAACCCGTGCTATACCTGCTCCAGGAGTGTTTGATGGGACAGTATAGAGGGAGCTTTACTCTGTATCTAACCCGTGCTGTACCTCCCCTGGGAGTGTTTGATGGGACAGTGTCGAGGGAGCTTTACTCTGTATCTAACCTGTGCTGGACCTGCTCTGGCAGTGTTTGATGGGACAGTGTACAGGGAGCTTTACTCTGTATCTAACCCGTGCTATACCTGCTCCAGGAATGTTTGATGGGACAGTATAGAGGGAGTTTTACTCTGTATCTAACCTGTGCTGTATCTGCCCTCGGACTGTTTGATGGGACAGTGTAGAGGGCGCTTTGCTCTGTATCTAACCCGTGCTGTAGCTGCCCTGGCAGTGTTTGATGGGACAGTATAGAGGGAGCTTTATTCTGTATCTAACCCGTGCATTACCTGCCCTGGGAGTGTTTGATGGGACAGTGTAGAGGGAGCTTTACTCTGTATCTAACCCGTGCTGTACCTGCCGTGTGAATGTTTGATGGGACAGTGTAGAGGGAGCTTTGCTCTGTATGTAACCCGTGCTGTACCTGCCCTGGGAGTGTTTGATGGGACAGTGTAGAGCGAGCTTTACTCTGTATCTAACCCGTGCTGTACCTGCTCTGGCAGAGTTTGATGGGACAGTGCAGAGGGAGTTTTACTCTGTATCTAACCTGTGCTGTATCTGCCCTGGTAGTGTTTGATGGGACAGTGTGGAGAGAGCTTTACTCTGTATCTAACCCGTGCTGTACCTGCCCTGGGAGTGTTTGATGGGACAGTGTAGAGGGAGCTTTACTCTGTATCTAACCCGTGCTGTACCTACCCTGGGAGTGTTTGATGGGACAGTATAGAGCGAGCTTTACTCTGTATCTAACCCGTGCTGTAGCTGCCCTGGGAGTCTTTGATGGGACAGTGTACAGGGAGCTTTACTCTATCTAACCCGTGCTGTACCTGCCCTGGGAGTGTTTGATGGGACAGTGTGCAGGGAGCTTTACTCTGTATCTAACCCGTGCTGTACCTGCCCTGGGAGTGTTTGATGGGACAGTGTACAGGGAGCTTTACTCTGTATCTAACCCGTGCTGTACCTGCCCTGGGAGTGTTTGATGGGACAGTGTAGAGGGAGCTTTACTCTGTATCTAACCCGTGCTATACCTGCTCCAGGAATGTTTGATGGGACAGTATAGAGGGAGTTTTACTCTGTATCTAACCTGTGCTGTATCTGCCCTCGGACTGTTTGATGGGACAGTGTAGAGGGCGCTGTGCTCTGTATCTGACCCGTGTTGCAGCTGCCCTGGCAGTGTTTGATGGGACAGTATAGAGGGAGCTTTATTCTGTATCTAACCCGTGCATTACCTGCCCTGGGAGTGTTTGATGGGACAGTGTAGAGGGAGCTTTACTCTGTATCTAACCCGTGCTGCACCTGCTCTGGATGTGTTTGATGGGACAGTGTAGAGGGAGCTTTACTCTGTATCTAACCTGTGCTGTATCTGCCCTGGTAGTGTTTGATGGGACAGTGTGGAGAGAGCTTTACTCTGTCTCTAACCCGTGCTGCACCTGCTCTGGATGTGTTTGATGGGACAGTGTAGAGGGAGCTTTACTCTGTATCTAACCCGTGCTGGACCTGCTCTGGCAGTGTTTGATGGGACACTGTCGAGAGAGCTTTACTCTGTATGTAACCCGTGCTGTATCTGCCCTGGTAGTGTTTGATGGGACAGTGTGGAGAGAGCTTTACTCTGTATCTAACTCGTGCTGTCCCTGCCCTGGGATTGTTTGATGGGACAGTGTAGAGAGAGCTTTTCTCTGTATCTAAACCGTGCTGTACCTGCCCTGGGAGTGTTTGATGGGACAGTGTGGAGGGAGCTTTATTCTGTATCTAACCCGTGCTGCACCTGCCCTGGGAGTGTTTGATGGGACAGTGTAGAGAGAGTTTACTCTGTATCTAACCCGTGCTGTACCTGCCCTGTGAGTGTTTGATGGGACAGTGTAGAGGGAGCTTTACTCTGTATCTAACCCGTGCTGTACCTGCCGTGTGAATGTTTGATGGGACAGTGTAGAGGGAGCTTTGCTCTGTATGTAACCCGTGCTGTACCTGCCCTGGGAGTGTTTGATGGGACAGTGTAGAGCGAGCTTTACTCTGTATCTAACCCGTGCTGTACCTGCCCTGGGAGTGTTTGATGGGACAGTGTAGAGGGAGCTTTGTTCTGTATGTAACCCGTGCTGTAGCTGCCCTGGGAGTGTTTGATGGGCCTGTGTAGAGGGAGCTTTACTCTGTATCTAACCCGTGCTGTACCTGCCCTTTTGTGCTCTACACCCCTATTTATAAAATCTAAGAGCCCATGTGCTTTTTAAACACTTGATCAGCTTGTCCCTCCCACTTTTAAAGGTGTGTGTATCTGAACTCCTTGTTGGTTTTAGTGATATTAACAGTACATGGCTAAAGTATATTAACATAAATGTCTGAGAAAATGTGTATTGTGGGAGAGAGAAGTTTAGTCTGAGTTAGAAACTCAAACAGGCGTTTCACTGCAGACAGGTCGCCACGGCAACACTGATAAGACATTCCATTCCACAAATTCCGCTCGGGTGAAACTCTAATCAGATCAGGGGAAAGAACCGGGTTTGTCTGTTATTAACCACAATATAAGCTTAAACCAGAGTCAGTAATAGAATAGATCAGATTATAATGTGTGATGTTTATACCTCTAACTGTGAAACTATAAGAAATAACATCATTAACAGCAGGCAGGCTAGTTTAGGGATAATGAGAACATTACTGAAGAAAAGGGAACCAGGGAAAGTGTCCTTGTAAACCACACCTCTTTACTGTTCTGTTCCTCGATTCCTTTTAAACTATTTCCATTTAATGTAGATTTCCTACCATTTTCTTCCTCCCAAAATGCATCACCTCACATTTCTCTGTGCATTTAATTTCATCTGCCATCTCCCTGCCCCATTTACTAACCTGTGTATTCACACTGAAGTCACTTACAGTCCTCTTCACAGTTGGCCAGGGTCCCTATTTTAGTCTCATCTGGAGATTTTGATCTTGTGCCCCACATACCCAAGCCCAGATCATTTCTCTCTATTGAGAAGAGCAGTGGTCCCAACACTGACCCTGGGAGACACCACTGTGTACATCCCTCCAGTCTGAAGAACATCCATTAACCACTACTCTCTGTTTTCTGCCCTTTACTCAACTTCCTATCCACGCTGCCCCACTCCCTTCAATACCGTCAGCCTTCATTTGATCAACAAGCCTCCTGTCCGGCACCTTATCAAACACCTTTTGACAATCCATCTCCACAACATCCACTGCATTTCCTTTCTCACTACACTGTGTTATTTCCTGAAATAATCCCTGCTGTCTGTCCTGAGTGAATCCATTTCACTGCCAAATGTTGCAATGTTTGCTCCACCCCACAGGGTTCCATCTGTGGTGTGGAGCAAACAACAGAAAGTCCACAAAGCGGCCCCGCGGCAAACTCCGGGACAGGGAGGAAGTGAGTCAGGGAGTGTCTGTAAATGGAGACTGGTCAGGGAGTGTCTGTAAATGGAGGAGAAATGGAGACTGGTCAGGGAGCGTCTGTAAATGGAGGAGAAAAGGTGAGTGGTCAGGGAGCGTCTGTAAATGAAGGAGAAATGTTGAGTGGTCAGGGAGTGTCTGTAAATGGAGGAGGAATGGAGACTGGTCAGGGAGCGTGTGTAAATGGAGGAGAAATGGAGACTGGTCGGAGCGTCTATAAATGAAGGTGAAATGGTGAATGGTCAGGGAGCGTCTAAATAGAGGAGAAATGGGGACTGGTCAGGGAGCATCTATAAATGGAGAAGAAATGTGACTGGTCAGGGAGCGTCTGTAAATGGAGGAGAAATGGTGAGTGATGAGGGAGCATCTGTAAATTGAGAAGAAATGGAGACTGGTCAGGGAGCGTCTGTAAATGAAGGAGAAATGGCGACTAGTCGGGGAGCGTCTGTAAATGGAGGAGAAATGGCGACTGGTCAGGGAGCATCTGTAAATGTCAGAGCAATGGTGACTGGTCAGGGAGTGTCTATAAATGGAGGAGAAATGGCGACTGGTCAGGGAGCGTCTGTAAATGAAGGAGAAATGGCGACTGGTCGGGGAGTGTCTGTAAATGAAGGAGAAATGGTGACTGGTCAGGGAGTGTCTGTAAATGAAGGAGAAATGGTGACTGGTCAGAACATAAGAACATAAGACGTAGGAGCAGGAGTAGGTCATTTGGCCCCTCGAGCCTGCTCCACCATTCAATAAGATCATGGCTGATCTGATCTTGGCCTCAACTCCACTTCCCTGCCCACTCCCCTTAACCCTTGACTCCCTTACCATTCAAAAATCTGTCTATCTCCACCTTAAATATATTCAATGACCCAGCCTCCACAGCTCTCTGGGGAAGAGAATTACAAAGATTCACGACCCTCTGAGAGAAGAAATTCCCCTTATTCTGAAATTATGTCCCCTAGTTCTAGATTCCCCCACGAGGATGAAAAATCCTCTCTGCATCTACCCTGCCGAGCCCCTTCAGAATCTTACATGTTTCAATAAGATCCCCTCTCACTCTTCTAAACTCCAATCAGTATAGGCCCAACCTGCTCAACCTTTCTTCATAAGACAACCCCTTCATCTCCGGAATCAACCTCGCAAACCTTCTCTGAACTGCCTCCAATGCAAGTATATCCTTCCTTAAATAAGGAGACCAAAACTGTACACAGTACTCCAGGTGTGGCCTTACCAACGCCCTGTACAGTTGTAACAGGACTTCCCTACTTTTCTACTCCATTCCCTTTGCAATAAAGGCCAACACTCCATTTCCCTTCCTAATTACTTGCTGTACCTACATGCTAACTTTTTGTGATTCATGTACAAGGACCCCCAGATCCCTCTGTACCTCAGCATTTTGTAATCTCTCCCCATTTAAATAATAATTTGCTTTTTTATTTTTCCTACCAAAGTGGATAACCTCACATTTTCCCACATTAAACGCCATCTGCCAGATTTTTGCCCACTCACTGAGCCTGTCTCTATCCCTTTGGAGATTCTTTGACTCCTCCACACAACTTGCTAACCCACCTTTGTATCATCAGCAAATTTGGCTGCATTACACTCAGTCCCTTCATCCAAGTCATTAATATAGATTATAAATAGTTGAGGCCCCAGCACTGATCCCTGTGGCACCCCACTAGTTACAGTCTGCCAACCTGAAAATGACCCATATATCCCGACTCTCTGTTTTCTGTTAGTTAGCCAATCCTCGATCCATGCTAATATATTACCCCCAACCCCGTGAGCTCTTATCTTGTGTAGTAACTTTTTATGTGGCACCTTATTGAATGCCTTCTGGAAATCCAAATACACTACATCTACTGGTTCCCCTTTATCCACCCTGCTCGTTACATCCTTAAAGAACTCTAGTAAATTTGTCAAACATGATTTCCCTTTCATAAAACCATGCTGACTCTGCTTGACTATATTATGATTTTCTAAATGTCCTATCACTTCCTTAATGATGGACTCCAGCATTTTCCCAATGACAGATGTTAGGCTAACTGGTCGATAGTTGCCTGCTTTCTGTCTCCCTCCTTTCTTAAATAGTCTCAGGGCAGGTACAGCACGGGTTAGATACAGAGTAAAGCTCTCTCTGCACTGTCCCATCAAACAGTCCCAGGGCAGGTACAGCACGGGTTAGATACAGAGTAAAGCTCCCTCTGCACTATCCCATCAAACACGCCAGGGCAGGTACAGCAAGCGTTAGATACAGAGTAAAGCTCTCCCTACACTTTCCTATGAAACACTCCTAGGGCAGGTACAGCACGGGTTAGATACAGAGTAAAGCTCCCTCTACACTGTCCCATCAAACACTCCCTGGGCAGGTACAACACGGGTTATATATAGAGTAAAGCTCCCTCTGCACTGTCCCATCAAACACCCCAGGGCAGGTACAACACGGGTTAGATACACAGTAAAGCTCCCTCTATGCCGTCCCATCAAACACTCCCAGGGCAGATACAGCACGGGTTAGATACAGAGTAAAGCTCCCTCTGCACTGTCCCATCAAACACTGCAAGGGCAGGTACAGCACGGGTTAGATACAGAGTAAAGTTCCCTCCACACTGTCACATCAAACACTCTCAGGGCAGGTACAGCACGGGTCAGATACAGAGTAAAGCTCCCTCTGCACTGTCCCATCAAACACTCCCAGGGCAGGTACAGCACTGGTTAGATACAGAGTAAAGCTCCCTCTACAGTGTCCCATCAAACACTCCCAGGGCAGGTACAGCACGGGTGAGATACAGAGTAAAGCTCCCTCAATGCTGTCCCATCTAACACTCCCATGGCAGGTACAGCACGGGTTAGATACAGAGTAAAGCTCCCTCAATGCTGTCCCATCAAACACTCCCAGGGCAGGTAGAGCACGCGTTAGGTACAAAGTAAAGCTCCCTCTACACTGTCCCATCAAACACTCCCAGGGCAAATACAGTACGGGGTTAGATACAGAGTAAAGCTCCCTCCACACTGTCCCATCAAACACTCCCAGGGCAGATACAGCACGGGTTAGATACAGAGTAAAGCTCCCTCTGCACTGTCCCATCAAACACTCTCAGGGCAGGTACAGCACGGGTCAGATACAGAGCAAGGCTCCCTCTGCACTGTCCCATCAAAGACTCCCAGGGCAGGTACTGCACTGGTTAGAGACAGAGTAAAGCTCCCGCTATGCTGTCCCATCTAACACTCCCAGGGCAGATAAAGCACGGGTTAGATACAGAGTAAAGCCCCCTCTACACTGTCCCATCAAACACTCCCAGGACAGGTACAGCACAGGTTAGATACAGCGTAAAACTCCCTCTGCACTGTCCCATCAAACAGTCCCAGGGCAGGTACAGCACAGGTTAGATACAGGGTAAAGCGCCCTCTGCACTGCCCCATCAAACAGTCCCAGGTCAGGTACAGCACGGGTTAGAGACAGAGTAAAGCTCCCTCAACACTGTCCCATCAAACACACCCAGGGCAGTTTAGCATGGCTTAGATACAGAGTAAAGCTCCCTCTGCACTGTCCCATCAAACACTCCCAGGGCAAGTACAGCACAGGTTAGATACAGAGCAAAGCTCCCTCTGCACAGTCCCATCAAACACTCCCAGGGCAGGTACAGCACGGGTTAGATACAGTGTAAAGCTCCCTCTGCACTGTACCATCAAATAGTCTCAGGGCAGGTACAGCACGGGTTAGATACAGAGTAAAGCTCTCTCTGCACTGTCCCATCAAACAGTCCCAGGGCAGGTACAGCACGGGTTAGATACAGAGTAAAGCTCCCTCTGCACTATCCCATCAAACACGCCAGGGCAGGTACAGCAAGCGTTAGATACAGAGTAAAGCTCTCCCTACACTTTCCTATGAAACACTCCTAGGGCAGGTACAGCATGGGTTAGATACAGAGTAAAGCTCCCTCTGCACTATCCCATCAAACACGCCAGGGCAGGTACAGCAAGCGTTAGATACAGAGTAAAGCTCTCCCTACACTTTCCTATGAAACACTCCTAGGGCAGGTACAGCACGGGTTAGATACAGAGTAAAGCTCCCTCTACACTGTCCCATCAAACACTCCCTGGGCAGGTACAACACGGGTTATATATAGAGTAAAGCTCCCTCTGCACTGTCCCATGAAACACCCCAGGGCAGGTACAACACGGGTTAGATACACAGTAAAGCTCCCTCTATGCCGTCCCATCAAACACTCCCAGGGCAGATACAGCACGGGTTAGATACAGAGTAAAGCTCCCTCTGCACTGTCCCATCAAACACTGCAAGGGCAGGTACAGCACGGGTTAGATACAGAGTAAAGTTCCCTCCACACTGTCACATCAAACACTCTCAGGGCAGGTACAGCACGGGTCAGATACAGAGTAAAGCTCCCTCTGCACTGTCCCATCAAACACTCCCAGGGCAGGTACAGCACTGGTTAGATACAGAGTAAAGCTCCCTCTACAGTGTCCCATCAAACACTCCCAGGGCAGGTACAGCACGGGTGAGATACAGAGTAAAGCTCCCTCAATGCTGTCCCATCTAACACTCCCATGGCAGGTACAGCACGGGTTAGATACAGAGTAAAGCTCCCTCAATGCTGTCCCATCAAACACTCCCAGGGCAGGTAGAGCACGCGTTAGGTACAAAGTAAAGCTCCCTCTACACTGTCCCATCAAACACTCCCAGGGCAAATACAGTACGGGGTTAGATACAGAGTAAAGCTCCCTCCACACTGTCCCATCAAACACTCCCAGGGCAGGTACAGCACGGGTTAGATACAGAGTAAAGCTCCCTCTGCACTGTCCTATCAAACACTGCAAGGGCAGGTACAGCACGGGTTAGATACAGAGTAAAGCTCCCTCTATTCTGTCCCATCAAACACTCCCAGGGCAGGTACAACGCGGGTCAGATACAGAGTAAAGCTCCCTCTACACTGTCCCATCAAACACTCCCAGGGCAGGTACAGCACTGGTCAGATACAGAGTAAAGCTCCCTCTACACTGTCCCATCAAACACTCCCAGGGCAGGTACAGCATGGGTTAGATACAGAGTAAAGCTCCCTCTGCACTGTCCCATCAAACACTCTCAGGGCAGCTACAGCACGGGTTAGATACAGAGTAAAGCTCTCTCTGCACTGTCCCATGAAACACTACCAGGGCAGGTACAGCACGGGTTATATACAGAGTGAAGCTCACTCCGCACTGTCCTATCAAACACTCTCAGGGCAGCTACAGCACGGGTTAGATACAGAGTAAAGTTCCCTCTACACTGTCCCATCAAAGACTCCCAGGGCAGGTACAGCATTGGTTAGATACAGAGTAAAGCTCCCTCTATGCTGTCCCATCTAACACTCCCAGGGCAGATAAAGCATGGGTTAGATACAGAGTAAAGCCCCCTCTACGCTGTCCCATCAAACACTTCCAGGGCAGGTACAGCACGGGTTAGATACAGAGTAAAGCTCCCTCTACACTGTTCCATCAAACACTCCCAGGGCAGGTATAGCACGCGTTAGGTACAGAGTAAAGCTCCCTCTACACTGTCCCATCAAACACTCCCAGGGCAGGTACAACACGGGTCAGATACAGAGTAAAGCTTCCTCCACACTGTCCCATCAAACACTCCCAGGGCAGGTACAGCACGGGTCAGATACAGAGTAAAGCTTGCTCTATCGTGTCCCATTAAACACTGCCAGTGCAGGGACCACGCGGGTAAGATACAGAGTAAAGCTCCCTCCACACTGTCCCATCAAACACTCCCAGGGCAGGTACAGCACGGGTTAGATACAGAGTAAAGCTCGCTCTGTACTGGCCGATCAAACACTCCCAGGGCAGGTACAGCACGGGTTCGATACAGAGTGAAGCTCCCTCTACACTGTCTCATCAAACACTGCCAGTGCAGTTCAGCATGGCTTAGATACAGTGTAAAGCTCCCTCTACACTGTACCATCAAACACACCCAGGACAGGTACAGCATGGGTTAGATACAGAGTAAAGCTCCCTCTACACTGTCCGATCAAACACTCCCAGGGTAGGTACAGCACGGGTTAGATACAGAGTAAAGCTCCCTCTACACTGTCCCATCAAACACTCCCAGGGCAGGTACAGCACGGGTGAGATACAGAGTAAAGCTCCCTCAATGCTGTCCCATCTAACACTCCCATGGCAGGTACAGCACGGGTTAGATACAGAGTAAAGCTCCCTCAATGCTGTCCCATCAAACACTCCCAGGGCAGGTAGAGCACGCGTTAGGTACAAAGTAAAGCTCCCTCTACACTGTCCCATCAAACACTCCCAGGGCAAATACAGTACGGGGTTAGATACAGAGTAAAGCTCCCTCCACACTGTCCCATCAAACACTCCCAGGGCAGGTACAGCACGGGTTAGATACAGAGTAAAGCTCCCTCTGCACTGTCCTATCAAACACTGCAAGGGCAGGTACAGCACGGGTTAGATACAGAGTAAAGCTCCCTCTATTCTGACCCATCAAACACTCCCAGGGCAGGTACAACGCGGGTCAGATACAGAGTAAAGCTCCCTCTACACTGTCCCATCAAACACTCCCAGGGCAGGTACAGCACTGGTCAGATACAGAGTAAAGCTCCCTCTACACTGTCCCATCAAACACTCCCAGGGCAGGTACAGCATGGGTTAGATACAGAGTAAAGCTCCCTCTGCACTGTCCCATCAAACACTCTCAGGGCAGCTACAGCACGGGTTAGATACAGAGTAAAGCTCTCTCTGCACTGTCCCATGAAACACTACCAGGGCAGGTACAGCACGGGTTATATACAGAGTGAAGCTCACTCCGCACTGTCCTATCAAACACTCTCAGGGCAGCTACAGCACGGGTTAGATACAGAGTAAAGTTCCCTCTACACTGTCCCATCAAAGACTCCCAGGGCAGGTACAGCATTGGTTAGATACAGAGTAAAGCTCCCTCTATGCTGTCCCATCTAACACTCCCAGGGCAGATAAAGCACGGGTTAGATACAGAGTAAAGCCCCCTCTACGCTGTCCCATCAAACACTCCAGGGCAGGTACAGCACGGGTTAGATACAGAGTAAAGCTCCCTCTACACTGTTCCATCAAACACTCCCAGGGCAGGTATAGCACGCGTTAGGTACAGAGTAAAGCTCCCTCTACACTGTCCCATCAAACACTCCCAGGGCAGGTACAACACGGGTCAGATACAGAGTAAAGCTTCCTCCACACTGTCCCATCAAACACTCCCAGGGCAGGTACAGCACGGGTCAGATACAGAGTAAAGCTTGCTCTATCGTGTCCCATTAAACACTGCCAGTGCAGGGACCACGCGGGTAAGATACAGAGTAAAGCTCCCTCCACACTGTCCCATCAAACACTCCCAGGGCAGGTACAGCACGGGTTAGATACAGAGTAAAGCTCGCTCTGTACTGGCCGATCAAACACTCCCAGGGCAGGTACAGCACGGGTTCGATACAGAGTGAAGCTCCCTCTACACTGTCTCATCAAACACTGCCAGTGCAGTTCAGCATGGCTTAGATACAGTGTAAAGCTCCCTCTACACTGTACCATCAAACACACCCAGGACAGGTACAGCATGGGTTAGATACAGAGTAAAGCTCCCTCTACACTGTCCGATCAAACACTCCCAGGGTAGGTACAGCACGGGTTAGATACAGAGTAAAGCTCCCTCTACACTGTCCCATCAAACACTCCCAGGGCAGGTACAGCACGGGTGAGATACAGAGTAAAGCTCCCTCAATGCTGTCCCATCTAACACTCCCATGGCAGGTACAGCACGGGTTAGATACAGAGTAAAGCTCCCTCAATGCTGTCCCATCAAACACTCCCAGGGCAGGTAGAGCACGCGTTAGGTACAAAGTAAAGCTCCCTCTACACTGTCCCATCAAACACTCCCAGGGCAAATACAGTACGGGGTTAGATACAGAGTAAAGCTCCCTCCACACTGTCCCATCAAACACTCCCAGGGCAGGTACAGCACGGGTTAGATACAGAGTAAAGCTCCCTCTGCACTGTCCTATCAAACACTGCAAGGGCAGGTACAGCACGGGTTAGATACAGAGTAAAGCTCCCTCTATTCTGACCCATCAAACACTCCCAGGGCAGGTACAACGCGGGTCAGATACAGAGTAAAGCTCCCTCTACACTGTCCCATCAAACACTCCCAGGGCAGGTACAGCACTGGTCAGATACAGAGTAAAGCTCCCTCTACACTGTCCCATCAAACACTCCCAGGGCAGGTACAGCATGGGTTAGATACAGAGTAAAGCTCCCTCTGCACTGTCCCATCAAACACTCTCAGGGCAGCTACAGCACGGGTTAGATACAGAGTAAAGCTCTCTCTGCACTGTCCCATGAAACACTACCAGGGCAGGTACAGCACGGGTTATATACAGAGTGAAGCTCACTCCGCACTGTCCTATCAAACACTCTCAGGGCAGCTACAGCACGGGTTAGATACAGAGTAAAGTTCCCTCTACACTGTCCCATCAAAGACTCCCAGGGCAGGTACAGCATTGGTTCGATACAGAGTAAAGCTCCCTCTATGCTGTCCCATCTAACACTCCCAGGGCAGATAAAGCATGGGTTAGATACAGAGTAAAGCCCCCTCTACGCTGTCCCATCAAACACTTCCAGGGCAGGTACAGCACGGGTTAGATACAGAGTAAAGCTCCCTCTACACTGTTCCATCAAACACTCCCAGGGCAGGTATAGCACGCGTTAGGTACAGAGTAAAGCTCCCTCTACACTGTCCCATCAAACACTCCCAGGGCAGGTACAACACGGGTCAGATACAGAGTAAAGCTTCCTCCACACTGTCCCATCAAACACTCCCAGGGCAGGTACAGCACGGGTCAGATACAGAGTAAAGCTTGCTCTATCGTGTCCCATTAAACACTGCCAGCGCAGGGACCACGCGGGTTAGATACAGAGTAAAGCTCCCTCCACACTGTCCCATCAAACACTCCCAGGGCAGGTACAGCACGGGTTAGATACAGAGTAAAGCTCGCTCTGTACTGGCCGATCAAACACTCCCAGGGCAGGTACAGCACGGGTTCGATACAGAGTGAAGCTCCCTCTACACTGTCTCATCAAACACTGCCAGTGCAGTTCAGCATGGCTTAGATACAGTGTAAAGCTCCCTCTACACTGTACCATCAAACACACCCAGGACAGGTACAGCATGGGTTAGATACAGAGTAAAGCTTCCTCTACACTGTCCGATCAAACACTCCCAGGGTAGGTACAGCACGGGTTAGATACAGAGTAAAGCTCCCTCTACACTGTCCCATCAAACACTCCCAGGGCAGGTACAGCACGGGTTAGATACAGAGTAAAGTTCCCACTACACTGTCCCATCAAACACTCCCAGGGCAGGAACAGCACGGGTTAGATACAGAGTAAAGTTCCCACTACACTGTCCGATCAAACACTCCCAGGGTAGGTACAGCACGGGTTAAATACAGAGTAAAGCTCCCTCCACACTGTCCCATCAAACACTCCCAGGGCAGGTACAGCACGGGTTAGATACAGAGTAAAGCTCCCTCTACACTGTCCCATCAAACACTCCAGGGCAGGTACAGTACGGGTTAGCTACAGAGTAAACTCCCTCGACACTGTCCCATCAAACACTCCCAGGGCATCTACAGCCCACGCGAGATACAGAGTAAAGCTCCCTCTGCACAGTCCCATCAAACACTCCCAGGGCAGGTACAGCACAGGTTAGATACAGAGTAAAGCTCCCTCTGCACAGTCCCATCAAACACTCCCAGGGCAGGTACAACACAGGTCAGATACAGAGTAAAGCTTCCTTCACACTGTCCCATCAAACACTCCCAGGGCAGGTACAGCACGGGTCAGATACAGAGTAAAGCTTGCTCTATCGTGTCCCATTAAACACTGCCAGGGCAGGGACCACGCGGGTTAGATACAGAGTAAAGCTCCCTCCACACTGTCCCATCAAACACTCCCAGGGCAGGTACAGCACGGGTTAGATACAGAGTAAAGCTCGCTCTGTGCTGGCCGATCAAACACTCCCAGGGCAGGTACAGCACGGGTTCGATACAGAGTGAAGCTCCCTCTACACTGTCTCATCAAACACTGCCAGTGCAGTTCAGCATGGCTTAGATACAGTGAAAAGCTCCCTCTACACTGTACCATCAAACACACCCAGGACAGGTACAGCACGGGTTAGATACAGAGTAAAGCTCCCTCTACACTGTCCGATCAAACACTCCCAGGGTAGGTACAGCACGGGTTAGATACAGAGTAAAGCTCCCTCTACACTGTCCCATCAAACACTCCCAGGGCAGGTACAGCACGGGTTAGATACAGAGTAAAGTTCCCACTACACTGTCCCATCAAACACTCCCAGGGCAGGAACAGCACGGGTTAGATACAGAGTAAAGCTCCCACTACACTGTCCGATCAAACACTCCCAGGGTAGGTACAGCACGGGTTAAATACAGAGTAAAGCTCCCTCCACACTGTCCCATCAAACACTCCCAGGGCAGGTACAGCACGGGTTAGATACAGAGTAAAGCTCCCTCTACACTGTCCCATCAAACACTCCAGGGCAGGTACAGTACGGGTTAGCTACAGAGTAAACTCCCTCGACACTGTCCCATCAAACACTCCCAGGGCATCTACAGCCCACGCGAGATACAGAGTAAAGCTCCCTCTGCACAGTCCATCAAACACTCCCAGGGCAGGTACAGCACAGGTTAGATACAGAGCAAAGTTGCCTCTACACTGTCCCATCAAACACTCCAGGGCAGGTACAACAAGCGTTAGATAAAGAGTGAAGCTCTCCCTACACATTCCTAACAAACACTCCAGGGCAGGTACAGCACAGGTTAGATACAGAGTAAAGCTCCCTCTACACTGTTCCTCAGGCATTCCCAGTGCAGGTACAGCACGGTTAGATACAGAGTAAAGCTCCCTCTGCACTGTCCTATGAAACACTGCAAGGGAAGGTACAGCACGGGTTAGATACAGAGTAAAGCTCGCTCTATACTGTCCCATCAAACACTCCCAGGGCAGGAACAGCATGGGTTAGATACAGAGTAAAGCCCCCTCTACACTGTCCCATCAAACACTCCCAGGGCAGGTACAGCACGGGTTAGATACAGAGTAAATCTCCCTCTGCACTGTCCCATCAAACACTCTCAGGGCAGGTACAGCACGGGTTAGATACAGAGTAAAGCTCCCTCTATATTGTCCCATCCCAACATTCCCAGGGCAGGTACAGCACGGGTTAGATACAGAGCAAAGCTCCCTCTACATTGTCCCATCAAACACTCCCAGGGTAGGTACAGCACGGGTTAAATACAGAGTAAAGCTCCCTCTACACTGTCCCATCAAACACTCCCAGGGCAGGTGCAGCCCACGCGAGATACAGAGTAAAGCTCCCTCTGCACTGTCCCATCAAACACTCCAGGGCAGATACATCACGGGTTAGATACAGAGTAAAGCTCCCTCTACACTGTCCCATCAAACAATTCCAGGGCAGGTACAGCACGGGTTAGATAGAGTAAAGCTCCCTCTACATGGTGGCATAGTGGTTAGCACTGGTGCCTCACAGCGCCAGAGACCCGGGTTCGAATCTGACCTCGAGTGACTGTCTGTGTGGAGTTTGCACATTCTCCCCGTGTCTACGTGGGTTTCCTCCGGGTGCTCCGGTTTCCTCCCACAGTCCAAAAATGTGCGGGTTAGGTTGATTTGGCTATGATAAATTGACCCTTAGTGTTAGGGGGGGATTAAATATGTGGGGTTATGGGGATAGGATGGGATATGTTAGGGGGAATTAAATACGTGGGGTTACGGGGGTAGGGTGGGATATGTGTACTGTGGGGATTAAAGCAGGGACAGGGTACTGGATTTGGATGATCAGCCATGATCGTATTGAATGGTGGAGCAGGCTCGACGGGCCGAATGGCCTACTCCTGCTCCTAGATTCTATGTTTCTATGTTACACTGTCCCATCAAACAATCCCAGGGCAGGTACACGGACCTGTTACCGATATCTTCGCTTGATACAAATCTATTTAGTCTCCTCTTATCTTGGAGACATCAAATATCGACACACTGTTATTTGAAATAGCAAAATATTAAACTCTAGCCCAGTTAGAGGGGTTTTTATCATCAGCAGAAACAAACTCCAACTGTCAGAATGAACATGGTTCAGTCCTGGATGAGATTAACAGTAGCAAAAACAGCAGAATCTAAGCCCTGCAGTCACTTGTGAACTCGCTGGTGTCTCAGCAGGTGGGATGACTGAGTGAAACCGTTCCCACACAAGGAGCAGGTGAACGGCCACTCCCCAGTGTGAACTCGCTGGTGTGTCAGAAGATCCCTTGTGCTTTTAAAGTTCTTCTCACACTCAGAACATTTAAAAGCTCTCTTATCAGTGTGAACGCGTTGGTGTGACGTGAGGCTGGAGGAGTTCGTGAATTCCTTCCCACACACAGAGCAGGTGAACGGCCTCTCCCCACTGTGAAGTCGCCGGTGTGTCAGCAGGTGGGATGACCGAGCGAATCTGTTCCCACACTCAGAGCACGTGAACAGTCGCTCCCCAGTGTGACTGCGTTGATGAGCTTCCAGCTGGGATGGGTAACTGAATCCCTGCCCACAGTCCCCACATTTCCACGGTTTCTCCGTGGTGCGGGTGTCCTTGTGTCTCTTCGGGTTGGACGATCAGTTGAAGCCTCGTCACACACAGAACACGTGTACAGTTTCTCCCCGCTGTGAACGGTGCGATGTTTTTTCAGACTGTGTAACTGGTTAAAGCTCTTTTCACAGTCAGTGCACTGGAACACTCTCACTCGGGTGTGTGTGTCTCGGTGCTTTTCCAGTCACACTGATGTTTGAAATCTTTTCCCACAGACAAAACAGTCAAACATTTCTCCTTCCACATTCAAAGGCCAATGATATTCAGGTCCTGATGAATGGAGTGACTCTGTCAGATCTTAAAATGATGTTTGGTTTGAGTTTCCTGTCTGTAAATCCTCCCCTTCTCACAGCCTGTAAAAGGAGTTTACAAAAGACATCACTGAGTAGAGGATAGAAATTCAGAACAGACAATTCTAGTTTCTATGGAACATTCTTTCCTCTCTTGTTCCCCCAAAGCTGTAAATCTCCATCCAACACACTCTCCCTCCTCCCTGTGCTGAAATCCAAACCCATCGCACCATCTCCAACACACTGAAGGTGCTGACTCTGGCTGGGTTCAGTTCTACACTCACTGGGTCCCCTCCCTCTCCTCCCCTGAAGGTGCTGACTCTGGCTGGGTTCAGTTCTACACTCACTGGTTCCCCTCCCTCTCCTCCCCTGAAGGTGCTGACTCTGGCTGGGTTCAGTTCTACACTCACTGGTTCCCCTCCCTCTCCTCCCCTGAAGGTGCTGACTCTGGCTGGGTTCAGTTCCACACTCACTGGTTCCCCTCCCTCTCCTCCCCTGAAGGTGCTGACTCTGGCTGGGTTCAGTTCCACACTCACTGGTTCCCCTCCCTCTCCTCCCCTGAAGGTGCTGACTCTGGCTGGGTTCAGTTCCACACTCACTGGTTCCCCTCCCTCTCCTCCCCTGAAGGTGCTGACACTGGCTGGGTTCAGTTCACTCACTGAGATCCTGAATCCACGTCCTGAAGTATCGCCCACTGGTGATTCCTTTACAAAGATGGCCGCGCATTCGCTCTACTACTCAATGAAGATGGCGACTCACAAACTCGCAGCCTTCCTTTACAAAGATGGCGGCTGTTAAACCGGGCCTATTGCCGGGAAAAAGCCTCCGAGTTGCAAACACGGAACCTGTAGGTTCTCATTCCGGGCTTGCGGCCTACACCAGGTGTTTCTGAAGCTCACCCGCCGGGTACGTTACCTCCTTGCGCCCCGCTGATTTGTAATCGGATCAAAAACCGCGTCTCCCAAATCGGCCCGCTCCCTGCCCTCGCATGGCTCTGATCACACTGACACTGCGCATGCTCCAGCTACGGGCGGGCACTGCGCCTGCGCACTAGGCTCCTCCAGCGTGAACAAGATATTTTTATTCAAATACAATAATACCTGTACAACTCAACAATTACACAGTAAATCCATTACATAGTAAATCCATTACATTCATCCATCACAGTAAAAAATAAAGCCTTAAAAACAGCCTCATAGTTAATATAAATGCAATGATTAATTTTACAAATAATCAATAATGTTTACAGTACAAATACCCTTAAACAATACCACACAACTTTTTAGATTTAATATAATAAATCTCAAAGTTAACTCCACATAAAACAAAAACTATTTCAACACCAGTGTACAAACACATAGCACCATCATAATCCAATTAAATGCTGCAGATAACATTTATTCCAATAAACCAAGAAAAAACCCGTTTTACGCCAGTCCTACTGGCATTGTTCATTCGATCATTCGATCGATCATTCATTCAATTGTTCGTTCGTTCATTCAAGCGTTCGTTCGATCGAGACACTAGACAATAACCTCAAAGTAAGTTCCTACATAACCACCAATACATCACCATGTGCAAATTCCCACAATCCTTATCAGAAAATCAATTAAGCTCCAAGTAAACTGCTTTCAAACAGAAAACCTGAAACCTTCCCAACAAAACAATTAAATACCAGTTCTACACCAGTCCTATTGGCAATCCATTAACTCATATCATTTGATGTTGTCGAACCATGTAAAGTCATAGTCCTTGTCCACAGTCTTCAGCCCTTCCACGGAAAATCCTGAAATCCCGTAAAAAGACCGAACACTCAAATCTTCTTCTGCTTGCTGTTATCGCTCACAGGACCCAACCATCAAAGAATACTCATCATTCCTTACTGATATTACTTTGCTCTGTCTTTTAATTTCCTTTTATTTTCCGTCTTTTAACCATTCACATTTTCCATCTTGTAACCGCTCACGGGCCACATTACAGATGGAAACAGTTTGTCTTTCCTCCTCCAATATGGCGATGCATAAACCGGTCCCATGACCAAGAAAAAGCCTCACAGCTGCCGCCAGGCAGAGCAGATGCTGGGCCGCTGGAACTCATTCAGGCCCGAGACCATTCTGCAACTTTCAGAACCAGTGCAGCAATGCTCACCAACCGCATCTCCCGACTCCACCTCTGCCGACCAGCCGCCCCGCCCTGGGCCCCCAGTATGGGATTCTCCATACTGGGCCTCCCGCCCAGGCCACTCTCTTCCGGGTCTTCCACCTTGGGCCTTCTGCACCGGGCCCTCCGCACCGGCACTCCCCGCGAGCAGCCGGGATGTGGAGCAGCCCGTTCACACAGCACCGAGTTAAGCCGAGTTGAAAATCTCACAGCCTTTCCTCCCCAGGCCTTTTGCACTGGGCCCTCCACACTAGCATTCCCCGCAAGCAGCCGGGGTGCGGAGCTCAACCGTTCACACAGCACCAAACTGAGCTGAGAATCTCACAGCCTTTCCTCCCCAGGCCTTTTGCACTGGGCCCTCCACACTAGCATTCCCCGCAAGCAGCCGGGGTGCGGAGCTCAACCGTTCACACAGCACCAAACTGAGCTGAGAATCTTGCAGCCTGGGCTTAGATTTTGTCATTGGGGCGGGCTGGGTATGAACATGGTTCAGTGCTCAATGCAATCGCAGTAAATTCTGTTCCCTCCTTAATGTGGCCTTTCAATGGCGGGGCTTTTACCCAGCATTCCCCGCGAGGGAGAATGTGCCGCACCAGGACTACAGGAGCCCAGTGCGCAGGCGCGGGACACGTCTGGGTTTGGAGCATCAGCGGTGCGTGTCATCTCAGAGGACGGTGCTTGTGGAACAGCTCCTGACCAATCTGTGAGAAGCGGCCAACGGAGCGGAGTAATTGACCGGCGGGTGGTCGGGGAGGCCGCAAGCCCCGAATAATAACCTGAAGGTCCCGCGTTTGCAGCTTCGGGGCTTCTCTTATTATTATCTTAATGGCGAGAAACTGGAAAGTACTGCAGTACAAAGGGATCTGGGGGTCCTAGTGCAAGAAAATCAAAAAGTTAGTATGCAGGTGCAGCAGGTGATCAAGAAGGCCAACGGAATGTTGGCTTTTATTGCTTGGGGGATAGATTATAAAAACAGGGAGGTATTGCTGCAGTT
Organism: Squalus acanthias; assembly: GCA_030390025.1. NCBI lineage: Eukaryota > Metazoa > Chordata > Chondrichthyes > Squaliformes > Squalidae > Squalus > Squalus acanthias. The sequence goes on along the minus strand of JASTWF010000300.1, from coordinate 248,874 downwards.
ATATAAGGTATTGGTGAGACCACATCTGGAATACTGCATCCAGTTTTGGTGTCCATACTTAAGAAAAGACATACTTGCTCTCGAGGCAGTGCAAAGAAGGTTCACTCGGTTGGTCCCCGGGATGAGGGGGTTGACATATGAGGAGAGGTTGAGTAGATTGGGACTCTACTCATTGGAGTTCAGAAGAGTGAGAGGCGATCTTATTGAAACATATAAGATTGTGAAAGGGCTTGATCGGGTGGATGCGATAAGGATGTTCCCAAGGATGGGTGAAACTAGAACTAGGGGGCATAATCTTAGAATAAAGGGCTGCTCTTTCAAAACTGAGATGAGGAGAAACTTCTTCACTCAGAGGGTAGTAGGTCTGTGGAATTTGCTGCCCCAGGAAGCTGTGGAAGCTACTTCATTAAATAAATTTAAAACAGAAATAGACAGTTTCCTAGAAGTAAAGGGAATTAGGGGTTACGGGGAGCGGGCAGGAAATTGGACATGAGGCTGAGTTCGGATCGGTCGAGGCCCTGTAGGTGGCGTTGCGGGCCCAGGGGCCGAGTGGCCGGGTCCTGCTCCTACTTCTTGTGTTCTTTAGATTTGAGGTGAGGATCAGATCAGCCATGATCTTATTGAATGGCGGAGCAGGCTCGAAGGGCCGATTGGCCTACTCCTGCTCCTATTTCTTATGTTCTTATGTTCTTATGTTCTCCCGGTCACAGGTCCAGGATAACGGCCGCCATTTTGATTCAGTGAGTAGCAAAGTGCATGCGCGGTCATCTTGGTGAGGAACTAAGAGTGGGCGGGGCTTCAGTGTCTGTTCCCAACCGGGTCCTAGTGCCCGGGAGAGTAAATCAGTGACTCAATTATTTGATTCAGACTCTCCACACTTCGCATTTCTCACCATCTCTCCTGAAGTCGCTGGTAAAAGCAGAGCAGACGGTTAACATCCCACACAATTGTAACAGAAGAGCCCCAGAGCTGGGCCCCTTGTACAGTCCCAGGATAGGAATCCCCATGTACAGTTCCAGGGTTAGAATCCCTATGTACAGTCCCAGGATAGGAATCCCCATGTACAGTCCCAGGGTTATAATCCCCATGTACAGTCCCAGGGCTGGGCTCCCCATGTGCAGTTCCAGGGTTAGAATCCCCATGTACAGTCCCAGGGTTAGAATCCCCATGTACAGTCCCAGGGTTGGAATCCCCATGTACAGTCCCAGGGTTGGACTCCCCATGTACAGTCCCAGGGTTGGAACCTTCAGCAACACCAAGTGCGGTTTTCAGGCCCCGAGTCGGAGCCGCCGGGCCCGGGGCAACACCGAGTGGGAACGGCGATATATGCCCAAGTCAGGATAGTGTGTGACTTGGAGGGGAACTGGGAGGTGATGGTGTTCCCATGCACCTGCTGCCCTTGTCCTTCTAGGTGGTGGAGGTCGCGTGTTTGGGAGGTGCTGTCAAAGTTCTAGTCGAGTTACAGATGTATAAAGTCGCTCTCCTTCACCCTCCCCCTCCCACCTCGCTCTCTCTCCTCCCATAGAGGCCAGAGTCTTGAGTAGGCCCAGACCGGGTGGCGGGTTCCCTTCCCTGAAGGACATTAGTGAACCAGTTGAGTTTTTACGTCAATCCGGCAGCTTTCATGGTCACTTTTTTCTAGTGCCGGCCCCACAAATTCCCAGATTCATTCAACTCAATTTCACAACCTGCCTTTGTGTTTTTGTGGGTTCTCTCTCACCCTCCCTTTTTCCTGTTTTAAATTAATTTTACAGGCTGTTAGAAGGGGAGGATTTGCAGACGGGAAACTCAAACCAAACATCACTTCAAGATCTGACAGAGTCGCTCAATTCATCAGGACCTTTGAGCATGGAAGCAGAAAGCACCGTTCAGAGTGGGGAGAAACCGTACACGTGTTCTGTGTGTGGACGAGGCTTCAGCCGATCCTCTGGCCTGTCGAGAAACAAGCGCAGTCACACCAGGGAGAGACCGTTCACCTGCACTGAGTGTGGGAAGGGATTCACTAATTCATCCAACCTGCTGCAGCACCAGCGAGTTCACACTGACGAGAGACCTTTTAAATGCCCGGACTGCGGGAAGTGCTATAAAAGTTCCAGGGAACTGACACGCCATCAAAGTGTTCACACTGACGAGAGACCGTTCAGGTGCTCTCACTGCGGGACTGGGTTCAGGCGATCATCTCACCTCACTGTACACCAGCGCACTCACACCGGGGAGAGACCGTTCACCTGCTCCGAGTGTGGGAAGGGATTCACTCAGTCATCCGACCTTCTGAAACACCAGCGAGTTCACACTGGGGAGAGACCGTTCACCTGCACTGAGTGTGGGATGGGATTCAGGTGTTCAACCCACCTGCTGACACACCAGCGAGTTCACACCGGGGAGAGGCCGTTCACCTGCTCCGAGTGCAGGAAGGGATTCACGTGTTCATCCCACCTGCTGACACACCAGCGAGTTCACACTGGGGAGATGCCGTTCACCTGCTCCGAGTGTAGGAAGGGATTCATGTGTTCATCCCACCTGCTGAAACACCAGCGAGTTCACACTGGGGAGTGACCGTTCACCTGCTCCGAGTGTGGGAAGGGCTACACTCGGTCATCCACCCTGTTGACACATCAGGTGTCAAACTGCGATCTGTTCCTGACTGAAAGTGAAATGGCAGGGTTAAGTTTCCAGTCTAAAAATGACTGGTAATTATTCTGTGACAGTTTAATGTGTTCGTAGAATCATAGAATGGTAACAGCACAGAAGGTGCCCATTCGGCCCATTGAGCCCGTGCCGGCTCTCTGCAAGAACACTTCAGCTAGTCCCACTCCCCCACCCTTCCCTCGTAGCCCTGCAAATTTTTGTCCTTCAGGTACTCATCCAATTCCCTTTTGAAAGCCACGATTGAATCTGCCTCCACCACCCTTTCAGGCAGTGCATTCCCGATCCTAACCACTCACTGCGTAAAAAGTTTTTCCCCATGTCACCTTTGGTTCTTCTGCCAATCACCTTAAATCTGTGTCCTCCAGTTCTCGACCCTTCCACCAATGGGAACAGTTTCTCTCTACTCTGTCCAGACCCCTCATGATTTTGAACACCTCTATCAAATCGACTCTCAACCTTCTCTGCTCTATGGAGAACAACCCCAGCTTCTCCAGTCTATCAAGGTAACTGAAGTCCCTCATCCCTGGAACCATTCTTGTAAATCTTTTCAGCACCTTCTCGAATGCCTTCACATTGGAGCAGGAGTCGGCCATTTGGCCATTCGAGCATGCTCCATCATTCAATATGATCATGGCTGATCCTCCATCTCAATACCATATTCCCGCTCTCTCCCCATACCCCTTTATGTCTAGAAATCTATCTATCTCCTTCTTAAATATATTCAGTGACTTGGCCTCCACAGCCTTCTGTGGTAGAGAATTCCACAGGTTCACCACCCTCTGAGTGAAGAAATTTCTCCTCATCTCAGTCCTAAATGTCCTATCCCGTCTCCTGAGACTGTGACCCCTCGTTCTAGACCCCCAGCCAGGGGAAACATCCTCCCTGCATCCAGTCTGTCTAGCCCTGTCAGAATTTTATACGTTTCAATGAGATCCCCTCTCATTCTTCTAAACTCTAGTGAATACAGGCCTAGTCGACCCAATCTCTCCTCATACGACATCCCAGGAATCAGTCTGGTGAACCTTCGCTGCACTCCCTCTATGGCAAGTATATCCTTTCTTAGGTAAGGAGACCAAAACTGCACACAGTACTCCAGGTGTGGTCTCACCAAGGCCCTGTATAACTGTAGTAAGACATCCTTGCTGCTGTACTCAAATCCTCTTGCAATGAAGGCCAACATACCATTTGCCTTCCTAACTGCTTGCTGCACCTGCATGTTTGCTTTCAGTGACTGGGGTACAAGGACACCCAGGTCTCTTTGTACAGCAACATTTCCCAATCTATCACCATTTAAACAATACTCTACCTTTCTGTTTTTCCTACCGAAGTGGATAACTTCCCATTTATCCACGTTATACTGCATCTGCCATGTATTTGCCCACTCACTCAACTTGTCTAAATCGCCTTGAAGCCTCTTTGCATCCTCCTCACAACCCCACCTAGTTTTGTGTCGTCAGCAAACTTGGAAATATTACATTTGGTTACCTCATCCAAATCATTGATATGTATTGTGAATAGCTGGGGCCCAAGCCCTGACCCCACTAGTCACTTCCTGCCACTCCGATTAAGACCCATTTATTCCTACTCTCTGTTTCCTGTCTGTTAACCAATTTTCAATCCATGCCAGTATATTACCCCCAATCCCATGTGCTTTAATTTTGCACACTAACCTCTTATGTGGAACTTTATCAAAGGCCTTCTGAAAATCCAAATACACCACATCCACTGGTTCTCCCTTATCTATTCTACCAGCTACATCCTCAAAAAACTCCAGTAGGTTTGTCAAACACGATTTCCCTTTCATAAATCCATGTTGACTTTGTCTAATCCCGTTGATATTTTCTAAGTGTCCTGTTATCACATCCTTTGTAATAGACTCTAGCATTTTCCCTACTACTGATGTTAGGCTAAACAGTCTGTAGTTCCCTGTTTTCTCTCTCCCTCCTTTTTTTAAATACCTCCTCTTTATCAATTTTTATCCTATCAAGTATCTCCACTACCTCCTCCTTCACTATGTCTATGGCAGGACCCTCTTCCTTGGTGAAGACAGATGCAAAGTACTCATTTAGTACCTCAGCCATACCCTCTGTCTCCATGCATAGGTCTCCTTTATGGTCCCTAATCGGCCCCACCCCTCCTCTTACTACCCGTTTACTATTTATATGCCTATAGAAGACTTTTGGATTACCTTTTATGTTGGCTGCCATTCTATTCTCATACCCTCTCTTTGCCCCTCTTATTTTCTTTTTCACTTCTCCTCTGACCTTTCTATATTTAGCCTGATTCTCAGATGTATTTGCAACCTGACATCTGTCATACGCGCTCTTTTTCTGCTTCATCATAATCTCTATCTTTTTTGTCATCCAGGGAGCCCTGACTTTAGTTGTCCTGCCTTTCCCCCTAGTGGGAATGTACCTCAACTGTACCTGAACTATTTCCTCTATAAAGGCAGCCCATTGTTCCATTACAGTTTTGCCTGCTAATCTTTGATTCCAGTTTACCCGGGCCAGATCCGTTCTCATCCCACTGAAATTGGCCTTCCCCCAGTTAAACATTTTTACTCTAGATTGCTCCCTGTCCTTTTCCATAGCTAATCTAAACCTTATGATACGATGATCACTGTTCCCTAAATGTTCACCTACTGACACTTGCTCCACTTGACCCACCTCATTCCCCAGAACCAGATCCAGCAATGCCTCCTCCCTCGTAGGGCCGGAAATGTACTGATCAAGAAAGTTCTCCTGAACACACTTCAGAAATTCTTCCCCTTCTCTGCCCTTAACACTATTACGATCCCAGTCTATATTAGGATAGTTGAAGTCCCCCATTATCACTACTCTATAGTTCTTGCACCTCTCTGTAATTTCTCTGAAAATTTGCTCCTCCATATCTTTCCCACTAGTTGGTGGTCTATAGAATACACCTAGTAGTGTAATGGCACCTCTATTATTTCTTAACTCTAGCCGTATAGATTCTGTCCTTGACCCCTCCAGGACATCCTCCCTCTCCAGCACTGTAACATTCTCCTTGACCAATACTGCCACACCACCTCCTATCTTTCCTTCCCTACCTTTCCTGAACACTTTATAACCAGGAATATTTAATACCCAATCCTGCCCTTTTTCGAACCAGGTCTCAGTTATTGCCACAACATCATATTCCCATGTGGCTATTTGTGCCTGCAGCTCACTTACCTTGTTTACTACGCTTCGTGCGTTCACATACATACACTGTAAACCCATCTTAGACCATCCTGTATTCTCTCTTAGTTTGACCCCACCTAATACCTTACTATCTCTTACTGTAGTGCTCTCTGCCTCTCCCAATCCTTTGAGCACTTTATTTCCCCTTTCTAATGTTACATCCTGGTGCCCATCCCCCTGCCAACTTAGTTTAAACCCTCCCCAACAGCAAACCTCCCCACGAGGATATTGGTACCGGCTCTGTTGAGGTGCAACCCGTCCGGCCTGTACAGGTCCCACCTCCCCCAGAACCGGCCCCAATTCCCCAGGAATCTGAAGCCCTCCCTCCTGCACCATCTCTCCAGCCACACATTCATCTGCTCGATCCTCCTATTTCTATACTCACTCGCGCGTGGCACCGGGAGTAATCCGGAGATTACTACCTTTGAGGTCCTGCTTTTTAATCTCTTTCCCAGCTCCCTAAAATCTGCCTGCACGACCTCATCCCTCTTTCTCCCTACGTTGTTGGGACCGATATGGACAACGACCTCTGGCTGTTCACCCTCCCCCCTCAGAGTGTCCTGCAGCCGCTCAGTGACATCCTTAACCCTGGCACCAGGGAGGCAACATACCATCCTGGAGTCAGGTCTGCAGCTGCAGAAACGCCTGTCTGCTCCCCTAACTATTGAGTCCCCTCCCACTATTGCTTTCCCTGTCTTCCTCCTCCACCCCTGTGCAGCTGAGCCACCCGTGGTGCCATGGACTTGGCTCTGGCTGTACTCCCCAGAGGAACCATCACCCTCACCAGTACTCAGCACAGAATACTGGTTGGAGAGCGAGATGCACTCCGGGGACTCCTGCACTACCTGCCTGGTCCTCCTCTTCTGTCTGGCAGTCACCCATTCCCTCTCTGCCTGCGCACTCATTAGCTGCGGGGTGACCACCTCCTGAAACGTGCTATCCACGGAGCTCTCAGCCTCGCGGATGCTCGGCAGTGACGCCAGCTGCTGCTCAAGCTCCGAAACCCGGAGCGCGAGCTCCTCCAGCTGACCACACCTCCGGCACACGTGGTTGTCCAGGACACGGGAAGCGTCCTGGAGTTCCCACTATTTTTTTTTATTCGTTCATGGGATGTGGGCGTCTCTGGCAAGGCCAGCATTTATTCCCCATCCCTAAGTGCCCTTGAGAAAGGGGTGGTGAGCCGCCTTCTTGAACCGCTGCAGTCCATGTTAGGGAGGGAGTTCCAGGATTTTGACCCAGTGCCGATGAAGGATCGGCGATATATTTCCATGTCGGGATGGTGTGTGACTTGGAGGTGATGGTGTTTCCATGCGCCTGCTGCCCTTGTCCTTCTAGGTGGAAGAGGTCGCGTGTTTGGGAGGTGCTGCCGAAGAAGCCTTGGCGAGTTGCTGCAGGGCATCTTGTAGATGGTACACACTGCAGCCACGGTGCGCCGGTGGTGGAGGGAGTGAATGTTTAAGGTGGTGTATGGGGAGGAATTTTTGAAATGTGTTCCGGAGAATTTCCTTGACCAGTATGTTCTTGGCCCAACTAGGAAGGAAGCATTGCTGGATCTGGTGCTGGGGAATGAGGTGGGTCAGGTTGACCAAGTGTCTGTGGGAGAACACTTGGGTACGAGTGATCATCGTATCATAAGATTTAGATTAGCAATGGAGAGGAGCAAGGAACAACTGAGAATGGAACTTCTAAACTGGAATAGGGCTAACTTCAATGGGATGCGAAAGGATCTAGCCAGGGTCAAATGGAACCAAAGACTGACAGGAAAAACTATAACGGAACAATGGGTGATCTTTAATGAGGAGATGTTCCAAGTACAATTTCAAAACGCACATCATTATAAAATACATTTCCTGATTCAATTACTTCTAGTCCATATAATCAATTTTAATTTCACAAACAAATTATGCCCAGACTTTGTGATTTTACAAAGAAGACAAAAGTAACAATTGCGTTTGGATGCGAATCATTTATCCTCCCCTTCGAGCAATGTGTCTTGCAAAATAGGATTACACAGGATATACGGCACAGAAACACACCATTCGGCCCAACCAGTCCATGCCGGCGTTTATGCTCCACTCGAGCCTCCTCCCGTCTTTCCTCATCTAACTATTAGCATAACCCTCTATTCCCTTCTCCCTCATATGCTTGTCTAGCCTCCCCTTAAATGCATCTATACTATTCACTTCAACCACTCCCTGTGGTAGCGAGTTCCACATTCTCACCACTCTCTGGGTAAAGAAGTTTCTCCTGAATTCCCTATTGGATTTCTTGGTGACTATCTTATATTGATGGCCTCTAGTTATGCTCTTCCCCACAAGTGGAAACATTCTCTCTGTATCCACTCTATCAAAACCTTTCATAATTTTAAAGACCTCTATTAGGTCACCCCTCAGCCTTCTTTTTTCAAGAGAAGTGTCCCAGCCTGTCCATCCTTTCCTGATATGTACACCCTCTCATTTCTGGTATCATCCTTGTAGATCTTCTCTGCACCCTCTCCAGTGCCTCTATATCCTTTTTATAATATGGTGACCAGAATTGTACGCAGTGCTCCAAGTGTGGTCTAACCAAGGTTCGATACAAGTTTAGCAGAACTTCACAACTTTTCCATTCTATAACAATTCAATTCTATAACAATCGATCCCAATAATTTAACCCAATAGGTTAAAGTCTTAAGTCCAATTTTGACAGCACGCTGTGACATTCGATGTCTGCAGATAATGGGAGATAAATTCTTAAAACTGCTGGATCTCTTGCTCTGCCATCAACCTCTTATCAAACTGGAGCAGGCATTGCCTAATATGGTCGTCTCTGGCTACTGCGCAGTCCAGAGACACAAGTCTGCATTTTCTTCAACACACATCAACAACGTCAGAAGCAGGTAAAAACACTGTGGCCTGCCTGGGGCAGCACAAACCACTAGTCTCCAGACTTTTCTTATCCCAACATCATATTTCTGATCGAAACATTCTATGATGAAAATATCCAAGGCCAGTTGGTTGCAAACACCAGCTGTTGCTCAGTGAAATCTCTCTCTCTCTAATGATACCGACCACATTTTCCCCGATATCGAATGAACTAAACATGAACACCTTTCAGAAGCTGAATTAACCGAGGTCCATATGCCAACACCCCTCTCATCTTCCATTCACTTCAACTGAAAGGAAACCGACAGATTGGACCAGTCAGGATTTGAAAGATATTTACAACAGATTCTAGATGTTCTTAGAGTTGGTATCTTTCTCTATTCTGTCCACTTGAGGAGTTAGATAACAGACTTTCTCCTGTGAATATAGAGCTGGGGTATTGGGCCGTGATGTGTTCACTTGTTCATCTTGTTGACTCTAAACCTTTGCCAATTATTTGATGTGATCTGTTTACTTGTACGTATTTTTTTAAATACACTTGCTGAGTGGATTCAAATTGAAATTGAAAGCAGGTTTTGCAGGCGTGATGCTCTATTCACACATCGAAGGTGAGAGAGATGCTGTGGGTCACACGCTAAGTCCAGTAGCTGGCAGTGATTAACAGACTGGGTTTTGTGTTTAGTGATCCCGGGCGTGTTACCGATACCTTCCCTGGATACCGAGGCTAGGAGAGGCACTCTGGAATGTATGGGGAGCTGGGACTTGTCCATGAGAGTAACCGAAGGTACAAGAACTGAAATAATCTCAAATTAGAAAGGAGAAAAGGCCCAAAAATGGAGCAGTCGGTAACAGGACATCAATTCGTCTCCTCTTAACTTGGAGACATCAAATATCGACACACTGTGTTATTTCAAATATCAAAATATTAAACTCCAGCCCAGTTATAGGGGTTATTAACATCAGCAGGAAGAAACTCCACCTGTCAGAATGAAGACGATTCAGTCTGGGATGTAATTAACAGCAGCAATAACAGCAGAATCCAACCCCTGCAGTCACTTGTGAACTCGTTGAAGTCTCAGCAGGTTGGATGACTGAGTGAATCCCTTCCCACACTCAGAGCAGGTGAACGGTCTCTTCCCAGTGTGAACTCGCTGGTGTCTCAGCAGGGTGGATGACCGAGTGAATCCCTTCCCACACTCAGACCAGGTGAACGGTCTCTCCCCAGTGTGAACTCGCTGGTGTTTCAGCAGCCTGGATGATGAAGGGAATTCCTTCCCATACAGGGAGCAGGTGAACGCCCTCTCCCCAGTGTGAACTCGCTGGTGTATCAGCAAGTCAGATGATCGAGTGAATCCCTTCCCACACTGAGAGCAGGTGAACGCCCTCTCCCCAGTGTGAACTCGCTGGTGTATCAGCAAGTCAAATGATCGAGTGAATCCCTTCCCACACTGAGAGCAGGAGAACGCCCTCTCCCCAGTGTGAACTCGCTGGTGTATCAGCAAGTCAGATGATCGAGTGAATCCCTTCCCACACTGAGAGCAGGTGAATGGCCTCTCCCCAGTGTGAACTTGCTGGTGTATCAGCAGGTCGGATGACTGAGTGAATCCCTTCCCACACAAGGAGCAGGTGAACGGTCTCTCCCCGGTGTGAACTCGCTGGTGTTTCAGCAGCCTGGATGATGAAGGGAATTCCTTCCCACACAGGGAGCAGGTGAACGGCCTCTCCCCAGTGTGAGTGCGATGATGAATTTCCAGCTCAGATGAGTAATTGAATCCCTTCCCACAGTCCCCACATTTCCATGGTTTCTCCGTGGTGCGGGTGTCATTGTATCTTTCCAGGTTGGACGATCAGTTGAAGCCTTGTCCACACACAGAACACGTGTACGGTTTCTCCCCGCTGTGAATGGTGCGATGTTTTTTCAGGCTGTGTAACTGGTTAAAGCTCTTTCCACTGTCAGTGCACTGGAACACTCTCACTCGGGTGTGTGTCTCGGTGCTTTTCCAGTCATACTGTTCTTTGAAATCTTTTCCCACAGACAGAACAGACAAACATTTCTCCTTCCACATTCAAAGGCCGATGATATTCAGGTCCTGAGTAAACGAGTGACTGTCAGATTTTGACGTGATGTTTGGTTTGAGTTTCCCATCTGCAAATCCTCCCGTTCTAATACCCTGTAAAAGGAGTTTACAAAATTCATCACTGTAAGTACAGGACAGAAATTCAGAACAGACAATTATAGTTTCTATCGAACATTCTTTCCTCTCTTCTTCCTCCAAAGCTGTAAATCCCCGTCCCACATATTGTCCCTCCTCCCTGTGCTAAAATCCAAAGACGTCTCAAGATAGTTTGTCCTCCGCTCCCAGTTTTCAGTATGATCAGTTCTACACTCACTGGTTCTCCTCCCCCGAAGGTGCTGACTCTGGCTGGGTTCAGTTCACTCACTGGTTCCCCTCCCTCTCCTCCCCTGAAGGTGCTGACTCTGGCTGGGTTCAGTTCACTCACTGGTTCCCCTCCCTCTCCTCCCCTGAAGATGCTGACTCTGGCTGGGTTCAGTTCTGCACTCACTGGTTCCCCTCCCTCTCCTCCCCTGAAGGTGCTGACTCTGGCTGGGTTCAGTTCTACACTCACTGGTTCCCCTCTCTCTCCTCCCCTGAAGGTGCTGACTCTGGCTGGGTTCAGTTCTACACTCACTTGTTCCTCTCTCTCCTCCCCTGAAGGTGCTGACTCTGGCTGGGTTCAGTTCTACACTCACTTGTTCCTCTCTCTCCTCCCCTGAAGGTGCTGACTCTGGCTGGGTTCAGTTCTACACTCAAGGGGACCCTGAGGCCTTGCCCACGGTTTGGTCCTTTACAAAGATGGCCGTGCGAATCAAGATGCCGACGAACAAAGACAATGCTTTCCTTTACAAAGATGGCCGCCCTTAGCCTGGTCCTGTTACCGGGAAAAAGCCCTGGAGCTGCAAACGCGGAACCTGTAGGTTCTCATTCGGGGCTTGCGACCTGCACCAGGTGTTTATGAAGCTCACCCGCCGGGTGCGTTACCTCCCTGCGCCCCGGTGATTCGTAATCGGCGTAAAAACCGCGTCTCCCAACTCGGCCCGCTCCCAGCACTCGCCTGGCTCTGATCACACTGACACTGCGCATGCTCCAAATACAGGCAGGCATTGCGCCTGCGCACTGCGCTCCTCCAGTGTGAATGGGGCACATTCTCCCCCGCGGGGCATGCTGGGGAACATTGAAAGCCCCAATCAGTGAATGGAGAATGAGTTTCTGTGATCCCATTGAAGAGAAAATTCATCAATAATTCACACAGAAACCCAAGTGCACGGGCACTCTGCCATGGTTCAGTCCTGGATGTGATTAATAACAGAATCCAAACCCCTGCAGTCACCTGTGAACTCACTGGAGTCTCAGCAGGTGGGGTGAATTTCTTCCCACACACAGGATATTGAATCAGCCTCTCTCCAGTATCAATGCGCTGATCGTGCATCAGTTGCTTTGAACTTTGAAAGCTTTTTCAATGTCAGAGTATTTAAAGCATCTGTTCTCAATGTGGACACTCTGGAGTGTCAACAGGTGGGAGAACGGAGTCAATCCCTTCTCACACGTGAAGTATCTAAACGGTCTCTCTCCAGTGTGACTGTGCTGGTGTGTCAGTAAATGGGATGGTCGATAGAATCCCTTTCCACATACAGAGCAGTGAACGGATTCTCCCCATTACGAACATGTCCGTGTGCTAATAGGTGAGATGAGTGAGTGAATCTCTTTCCACACTCAGCTGGTGAATGGCCTCTCCCGGTGTGACTGTATCCATGAGTTTCCACCTCAGACGGGCAACTGAATCCATTCCTACTGTCTAAAAACATTAATTACACCATCTGGGATTTTGTTTCGCCCCTTCTCTCCAGAAGGTGCTGAATCTGGCTGGGTGCAATTCCACAGGCATTAGTTAACCTCTAGTGCCTCACCGTCAGCCGACTCAGTGAGTGTCAGCAGCATTTCCACTGTGGTCGGCATCACAGCCGAGTCCAATCATGTCCTCAATTAACATCCATACACTTCCCAGTTCAGGTCACTGGATCGCCATCAAGAGCAGGGGCAGTGGCTGATTTTTACACTTAGCCCAGTGGTACTGAGGCCAATTATGGCCCCTGAACTGCTGCCTTGGTTGAGATCAACTAACAGCCCAGATCAAGGATTGAATTTGTGACCTTCCCAGTCAGTAGTGCCGAGTGTTTTAAAGCGTGGGGGGGGGGGGGGTTTAGAAAAGAATATTTAGAAAGAAATATCACTCCACCTTTAAATGAAACCTTCGTCACACTGCAAAATTCTGAAGTCTTTCCAAATTAACCAAGCAAGTCAAATGGATCATCAAAAACAGAGACATTTTAGAAAGGATCAAGTCACTGAAACAGACAGGTTTACAATCACTGCACAGTACAGAAGGGAGCGACTGTTAATGGGAGCTCTGTTAGTGAAGTCCTCCGACACTCCAAAGATAAACGGGTCTGTCCCTTTAACTATAAATAGACAGAGAAAGGGGAGTCCCTGTCCCTTTAAATATCTGGCCCATTCCCCCAGTCAGTGGAGGAGGAACAGCGCGCGGTCTCTTTATATCCTGACCCAGCGGGCCCCGCCGGATGGGCTGCCGCAGGGTCCTAAAGGCCACATAAAGTTTACAACATCGGGTTAAACAGAAAAACTGAAAAGAGCTCACACAAAGTGTTTGTTATATGTGTGATGGAAACAAAACTCATCATTCTTAATGTTTGCGAGTGCATTCCACAGAGATAAATGATATTCACCAATTATTGATCAGCATTTTATTTCCTTTATTCACAGTGTAACTTCAGAGCGTTGAATCCCTTTAACATTTATTGAGAACCCATTGTCTTGTGGGCTCTTGTTTAGAAAGTGATGTCACACTGACCATTCCGTTCCCAAGGTGAGCCTGTCTGTCCGCAGTATTCAGTGGGAAAGGGGATTAAATCACACCGAGGATAATGAGCAGCCACCCACCAGTCTCTGCACTTTATTGTCCAGTGATCACCTCACCATCACACAGAAGCTCCTGATATAAACCTCCAGTGGGTGATGATTGGTGCAGGGTCAGTGGTGGAGTTCCGCAGCGGGAGTGATCCTGGAGTAACCCCGTGGATGTTCTGGGTCGTGTATTTTTAGTTATCCTGGTGTCTAACACGCACACATCAATAAAACAGGGAATTCCTGGAAACACGCTGCAGGTCCTTCTTTATCTGGAGATCAAATGTCTGTTGTATAATTGTACCAGCAGTTAACAGGCTCCTGTGAACTCCTCCCTCTGCTATTTTAATGCAGACTTTAACCAATTTATGGTTTTTAAATGAGTTAACGCCTGCCTTAAAATGGCAGACTCAGGACTGTCTCACACACACATATTAAATCTTCGTGGAATAATTACCAGTCATTTTTAGACTGGAAACTTAACCCTGCCGTTTCACTTTCAGTCAGGAACAGATCGCAGTTTTACACCAATCTCTGATTTAACAGCACGTTTCCAGCATTCACCGTTGTTCTTCCTGACTCTAAACACAGTTGTAAAGGAGCCTTCTGTTCCGTGCCTTCTGTTCAGTGTGGCCCTGAAGGACTGTGTCCAGGCTGAAGTTCTGTTCCCGCCGTACGATCCTCCCCCCAGATTGTCCTTTCTGAGCTCAAGCCAGGTGATGATAAATAGTTACCGGGGTTATTAACATCAGCAGAAACAAACCCCAACTGTCAGAATAAACATGGTTCAGTCCTGGATGTGATTAACAGCAGCAATAACATCAGAATCCAACCCCTGCAGTCACTTGTGAACTCGCTGGTGTTTCAGCAGGTTGGATGACTGAGTGAATCCCTTCCCACACACGGAGCAAGTGAACGGCCTCTCCCCGGTGTGAACTCGCTGGTGTGTCAGCAGGTTGACTGACTGAGTGAATCCCTTCCCACACACGGAGCAGGTGAACGGCCTCTCCCCAGTGTGAACTCGCTGGTGTATCAGCAGGTGGAATGACAGTGTGAATCCCTTCCCACACATGGAGCAGGTGAACGGCCTCTCCCCAGCATGAACTCGCTGGTGTGTCACCAGGCTGGAAGAACGAGTGAATCCCTTCCCACACTCGGAGCAGGTAAACAGCCTCTCCCCAGTGTGAGTGCGCTGGTGTGTCACCAGGCTGGAAGAACGAGTGAATCCCTTCCCACACTCGGAGCAGGTGAACGGCCTCTCCCCAGTGTGAACTTGCTGGTGTATCAACAGGCTGGAAGAACGAGTGAATCCCTTCCCACACTCGGAGCAGGGGAACGGCCTCTCCCCAGTGTGAGTGCTCTGGTGCACAGTGAGGTTAGATGATTGCCTGAACCTCTTCCCACAGCGAGTGCAACTGAACGGTCTCTCATCAGTGTGAACCCGTTGATGGCGCATCAGTTCCCCGGAAACTTTAAAGCACTTCCCGCAGTCCTGACATTTAAAAGGTCTCTCGTCAGTGTGAACTCGCCAGTGCTGCATCAGGTGGGATGAATTAGTGAATCCCTTCCCACACTCAGTGCAGGTGAACGGCCTCTCCCCGGTATGAACTCGCTGGTGCTGCAGCAGGTGGGATGTACACGTGAATCCCTTCTCACACTCAGTACAGGTGAACGGCCTCTCCGCGGTGTGACTGCGCTTGTGTCTCGACAGGCCAGAGGATCGGCTGAAGCCTCGTCCACACACAGAACACGTGTACGGTTTCTCCCCGCTCTGAACGGTGCTTTCTGCTTCCATGCTCAAAGGTCCTGATGAATCGAGTGACTCTGTCAGATCTTGAAGTGATGTTTGGTTTGAGTTTCCAGTCTGCAAATCCTCCCCTTCTAATACCCTGCAAAATGAATTTAAAACAGGAAAAAGGGAGGGTGAGAGAGAACTCACAAAAACACAAAGGCAGGTTGTGAAATTGAGCTCAATGAATCTGGGAATTTGTGGGGCCGGCACTAGAAAAAAGTGACCATGAAAGCTGCCGGATTGTCGTAAAAACCCAACTGGTTCACTAATGTCCTTCAGGGAAGGGAACCAGCCACCCGGTCTGGGCCTACACAAGACTCTGGCCTCTATGGGAGGAGAGAGAGCGAGGTGGGAGGGGGAGGAGTGAAGGAGTTACTTTATACATCTGTAACTCGACTAGAACTTTGACAGCACCTCCCAAACACGATACCTCCACCACCTAGAAGGACAAGGGCAGCAGGTGCATGGGAACACCATCACCTCCCAGTTCCCCTCCAAGTCACACACTATCCTGACTTGGGCATATATCGCCGTTCCTACATCATCGCTGGGTGAAAATCCTGGAACTCCTCACCTAACAGCATTCTGAGAGTACCTTCACCACACGGACTGCAGAGGTTCAAGAAGAAGGCCCAGCATCACCTTCTCAACGGGCAACTGGGGACTGGCAATATATGCTGGCCTTGCTAGTGACACCCACATCGAATGAATTAAAAAAATCTGTATATATAAAATGGATTGAAAGCCTTTACAGAAATACTTGTTCCTAAAATGATAATCTTTCACACTTTATGGACAATGTCTGTTTAGCACCTTAATCTCCCCTGGAATCCACCTCCCTTCACAGTCTCACATTGGAAATTGTTGGGTCCCACTGGGCTCAGAAGTACTGGGGGTTAAAGCCAGCAGCTTCTCCCCCCTCTCCACTCCAGCTCAAACTGATGCAACAAGAAAGCCCTGCACAGGAGGCCAGGGACCGACAGCCACCGCCCACCCTGATGCTAACTGGCTCTGAATTGCTCCCTCTGCTGTATAAATGCAAGTTGTTGTGTTTCTTGTCTGGGGGAGGTGCTGCACCCTGGGGTTAATGGTGCCGGGGCCCTGGCCGCACGTTCACCGGCTCTGACTCGGGGCCTGAGACCCACACTCGGTGTTGCTGAGGGATTCCAACCCTGGGACTGCACATGGGGATTCTAACCCTGGGACTGTACATGGGGATTTTAACCCTGGGACTGTACATGGGGATTCTAACCTTGGGACTGTACATGGGGATTCTAACCCTGGGACTGTACATGGGGATTCCAACCCTGGGATTGGACATGGGGATTCTAACCCTGGGACTGTACAAGGGGGGCCCAGCTCTGGGGCTCTTCTGTTACAATTGTGTGGAATGTTAACCGTATGCTCTGCTTTTACCAGCACCTTCAGGAGAGATGGTGAGAAATCCGAAGTGTGGAGAGTCTGAATCAAACAACTGAGTTAATGAAATTTCCCGGGCACTAGGACCCGGTTCGGAACAGACACTGAAGCCCCGCCCACTCTTTGTTCCGCACCAAGATGACCGCGCATGCGCTTTGCTACTCACTGAATCAAGATGGCGGCTGTTATGCTGAGCCTATGACCGGAAAAAGCCCCGAAGCTGCAAATGCAGGAGCTTCAGGTTATTATTCGGGGCTTCCGGCCTACACCAGTTGTTTATGCAGCCTCCCCGCACATCCGCCTGTCCATTAGTCCGCGATGTCCGCCCGCTTCTTAGTGATTAATCGGAACTGCTCTGTGTCATTGCTTTTGCGCGCTCTCCCCAATTACACACACCGCGCATGCTCCAAACTAGGCGGTCCTACGCCTGCGCACTGGGCTCCTGTAGTCTGGGTGAATCTTTTATTCAAACCAATAATACCAATTACATAGTAAAACCATTATATTCATCCATCACAGTAAATGCAGTACAAATACCCCCAAACAATACCACACTTTTTTTTTAGATTTAAAATAATACATCTCACTTAACTCCACATAAAACAACCCATTTCAACACCACAGTGTACAAACACATAGATGTAGTCTGGGTGCGGCACCTTCTCCCCCGCGGGGAATGCTGGGTAGAATCCCCGCCATTGAAAGGCCCCATTCGTGAATAGATCAACATTTACCAGGATTGCATTGCGCACTGAACCATGTTCATGCCCAGCCCGCCCGAATGACAAAATCGAAGCCCAGGCGGCAAGATTCTCAGTTCAGTTTGGTGCTGTGTGAACGGGTGAGCGCCACACCCCGGCTGCTCGCGGGGAATGCCGGTGCGGAGGGCCCGGTGCAGAAGGCCCAGGGAGGAAAGGCTGTGCGATTTTTAACTCGGCGCTGTGTGAACGGGCTGCTCCACACCCCGGCTGCTCGCGGGGGAATGCAGGTGCGGAGGGCCCGGTGCAGAAGGCCCAAGGTGGAAGACCCGGAGGAGAGTGGCCTGGGCGGGAGCCCCAGCACGGAGAACCCCAGGCGGGGGGCCCAGGGCGGGTCGGCAGAGGTGGAGTCGGGAGATGCATTTGGTGAGCATTGCTGCACTGGTTCTGAAAGTTGCGGAATGGTCTCGGGCCTGAATGAGTTCCAGCGGCCCAGCATCTGCTCTGTCTGGCGGCAGCTGTGAGGCTTTTTCTTGGTCATGGGACCGGTTTATGCGTCGCCATATTGGTGAAGGAAAGACAAATTGTTTCCTTATGTAATGGGGCGCGTGACCAGTTACAAGATGGAAAATGTGAATGGTTAAAAGACGGAAAATAAAAGGAGAGTAAAAGACAGAGCAAAGTAATATCAGTAAGGAATGATGAGTATTCTTTGATGGTTGGGTTCTGTGAGCAATAACAGCAAGCAGAAGAAGATTTGAGTGTTCGGTCTTTTTACGGGATTTCAGGAAGTGGATGGCTTCTTTTTCCGTGGAAGGGCTGAAGACTGTGGACAAGGACTATGACTTTACATGGTTCGACAACATCAAATGATATTCGTTAATGGATTGCCAATAGGACTGGTGTAGAACTGGTATTTAATTGTTTTGTTGGGGAAGGTTTCAGGTTTTCTGTTTGAAAGCAGTTTACTTGAAGCTTAATTGATTTTCTGATAAGGACTGTGGGAATTTGCACATGGTGATGTATTGGTGGTTCTGTAGGAACTTATTTTGAGGTTATTGTCTAGTGTTGGTGTGGTTGAAAAGATAAAGTAAATTAATATTGGTAATTTATTGAACGAACGGACGCTCGAGTGAACGAACGGACGAACGATTCAAACGAACGCATTCATGCATCTTGGAACTTGCACTCGATCGAACGAATGATCACTTGTGCAGTGATAGAACGAACGATTCGAGCGAACGCACGCAGGCGCGCATTTAGACAAATGCTACGCACGCACGCACTCATACATACATATTGGAACTTACACTCGATCGAACGAACGACCTCATGGGGTAGTGGTCGAACGAACGATTCGAGCGAACGCAAGCATACATATTGGAACTTACGCTCGATCGAACGAACGAACAATTGAATGAATGATCGAACGAACAATTGAATGAATGATCGAATGATCGAACGAACAATGCCAGTAGGACTGGCGTAAAATGGGTTTTTTCTTGGTTTATTGGAATAAATGTTATCTGTAGCATTTAATTGGATTATGATGGTGCTATGTGTTTGTACACTGGTGTTGAAATGGTTTTTGTTTTATGTGGAGTTAACTTTGAGATTTATTATTTTAAATCTAAAGTTGTGTGGTATTGTTTAAGGGTATTTGTACTGTAAACATTATTGATTATTTGTAAAATTAATCATTACATTTATATTAACTATAAGGCTGTTTTTAAGGCTTTATTTTTTACTGTGATGGATGAATGTAATGGATTTACTATGTAATGGATTTACTATGTAATTGATGAGTTGTATAAGTATTATTGTATTTGAATAAATATATTACCCAGACTACAGGAGCCCAGTGCGCAGGCGCGGTAGCGGCCGGTATATTGAGCATGCGCAGTGCGGTACTGGAGACGGACACGCTGGAGAGGAACAGCAGCCGGGAGCGTGATTCCGCAGTGAGTAAGAATCCGGGGGCACAGGGGAGTAATGGACCGGCAGGTAGGTGGGGAGGCTTCATAAACAACTGGGGTAGGCCGCAATCCCCGAATAATAACCTGAAGGTCCCGTGTTTGCAGCTGCGGGGATTTCTTCCGCTAACAGGCCCAGGTTAACGGCAGCCATCTTTGTAAAGGAGGGCGGAAAGTTTCAGTGCGACGCCATTTTGATTCAGTGTGTAACAGAGTGCATGCGCGGCCATCTTAGTATAGGAACTTAGAGTGGGCGGGGCTTCAGTGTCTGCTTCCAACCGGGTCCCAGTGCCCGGGAGAGACAATCATTGAACATCAGAACACAATAGGAGCAGGAGTCGGCCAGACGGGGCTTCAGGGTCCCAGTGCCCGGGAGTGAAAATCAAAGTCTCAGTTATTTTATTCTCACTCTCCACACGGGATTCCTCACCATCTCTTCTGAAGGCGCTGGTAAGTGCCAAGCTTAGAGTTTACATGCCATAGAATTGTAAGAGAAGAGCCCCAGAAGGTTGTGGGTTCAAATCCCACTCCTGAGACTTGAGCGCAAAAATCTAGGCTGACGCTCCAGTGCAGTGCTGAGGGAGTGCTGCACTGTCAGAGGTGCCGTTTTTCGGATGAGACGTTAAACTGAGGTCCCATCAGCCCTCTCCAGGTGGAGGTAGAAGATCCCATGGCACTATTTCGAAGAAGAGCAGGGGAGTTATCCCCGGTGTTCTGGCCAATATTTATCCCTCAACCAACATCACTTAAAAAAAACCAGATTATCTGGTCATTATCACATTGCTGTTTGCGGGAGCTTGCTGTGCACAAACTGGCTGCCGCCTGTCCTACATTACAACAGTGACCACACTTCCAAAAAGTACTTCATTGGCTGTAAAGTGCTTTGGGATGTCCAAGGCCATGAAAGGTGCTATAGAAATGCAAGTCTTTCGTTCTTTCAGAGCTGTGCCCTCATGCACAGTCCCAGGGTTGAAATCCCCATGTACAGTGCCTGGGTTAGAATCCCCATGTACAGTCCCAGGGTTGAAATCCCCATGTTTTGTCCCTTTGATTCCCCTAGAGTCCAAAAATCTATCTGTCTCAGCCTTAAATATACTCAAGCATCCACAGCCCTCTGGGGCAGAAAATTCCAAAGATTCACAACCCTCTGAGTGAAGAAATTCCTCCTCATCTCTGTCTTAAATGGCCTACCCCTTATCCTAAGACTGCCCCCTAGTTCTAGACACTCCAGCCAGGGGAAACAACCTCTCAGCATCTACCATGTTAATCCCCTTCAGAATCTTGTATGTTTCAATGAGATCACCTCTCATTCTTCTAAACTCCAGAGAGCATAGGCCCATTCTACACAATCTCTCATCATAGGACAGCCCTCTCATCCCAGGAATTAATCTAGTGAACCTTCGTTGCACTGCCTCCAAGGCAAGTATATCCTTCCTAGATAAGGAGACCAAAACTGTACACAATACTCCAGGTGTGGTCTCACCAAGGCCCTGTACAATTGTAGCAAGACTTCCTTACTCTTATAGTCCAACCCCCTTGCAATAAAGGCCAACATGCCATTCGACTTCCTTATTGCTTGCTGTACCTGCATGCTAGCTTTCTGTGTTTCTTGCACGAGGACACCCAAATCTCTCTGAACACCAACATTTGAAAGTTTCTCACCATTTAAAAAATATTCTGTTTTTTCTATTCTTCCTACCAAAGTGAATAACCTCACATTTCCCTATATTATACTCCATCTGCCACCTTACTGCCCACTCACTTAGTCTATCTATATCCCTTTGCAGCCTCTTTGTGTTCTCCTCACAGCTTACTGTCCCACCTAACTTTGTATCATCAGCAAACTTGGATACATTACACTCGGTCCCTTCATCTAGGTCATTAATATAGATTGTAAATAGCTGAGGCCCCAACACTGATCCTTGCGGCACTCCACTAGTTA
The DNA here is from genome assembly GCA_030390025.1 of Squalus acanthias. Lineage (NCBI taxonomy): Eukaryota > Metazoa > Chordata > Chondrichthyes > Squaliformes > Squalidae > Squalus > Squalus acanthias. Next base: position 227,352 of record JASTWF010000300.1, on the reverse strand, counting down.
CAGCCTGCCAACCTGAAAAAGACCCGTTTATCCCTACTCTCTGTTTTCTGTCCGTTAACCAATCCTCTATCCATGCTACTATATTACCCCCAACCCCATGAGCCCTAATCTTGTGTAATAACCTTTTATGTGGCACCTTATCGAATGCCTTTTGGAAATCCAAATATACTACATCCACTGGTTCCCCTTTATCTACCCTGCTAGTTACATCCTCAAAAAACTCTAATAAATTTGTCAAACATGATTTCCCTTTCATAAAACCATGTTGACTCTGCCTAATCATATTATGATTTTCTAAGTGACTTGATACCACTTCCTTAACAATGGATTCCAGTATTTTCCCGACAACTGATGTCAGGCTAACTGGTCTGTCGTTCCCTGTTGTCTCTCTCCCTCCTTTCTTGAATAGCAGTGTTACATTTGCTACCTTCCAATCTCCTCAGACAAGGAGACCAAAACACTGCACAGTACTCCAGCTGTGGTTTCACCAAAACCCTGTACAATTACAGCAATACCTCCTTACTCTTGTACGCCAACCCCGTTGCAATAAAGGCCAACATGCCTCTTACTGCAATTACATAGGGCACTGGTGAGACCACACCTGGAGTATTGTGTACAGTTTTGGTCTCCTTACCTAAGGAAGGATATACTTGCCATAGAGGGAGTGCAACAAAGGTTCACCAGACTGATTCCTGGGATGGGGGGATTGTCCTATGAGGAGAGATTGAGTAGACTAGGCCTATATTCTCTAGAGTTTAGAAGAATGAGCGGTGATCTCATTGAAACATACAAAATTCTTACAGGGCTTGACAGGGTAGATGCAGGGAGGATGTTTCCCCTGGCTGGGGAATCTAGAACCAGGGGTCACAGTCTCAGGATAAGGGGTCGGCCATTTGGGACTGAGATGAGGAGAAATGTCTTCACTCAGAGGGTGGTGAACCTGTGGAATTCTCTACCCCAGAGGGCTGTGGAGGCTCAGTCATTGAGTGTATTCAAGACAGAGATCGATAGATTTTTGAATATTAAGGGAACCAAGGGATATGGGGATAGTGCAGGAAAGTGGAGATGAGGTGGAAGATCAGCCATGATCTTATTGAATGGCTGGAGCAGGCTCGAGGGCCGAATGACCCACTCCTGCTCCTATTTCTTATGTTCTTCTGCCATTTGCCTTCCTAATTGCTTGCTGTACCTGCATGCTAACGTTGTGTTTCCTGTACGAGGACAATAAATCTCTCTGAACACCAACATTTAATAGTTTCTCACCATTTAAAAACATATTCTGCTTTTCTATTCTTCCTACCAAAGTGAATTATACTCCATCTGAACCTTACTGCCCACTCACTTAGTCTATCTATATCCCTTTGCAGACTCTTAGTGTTCTCCGCACTGCTTACTGTCCCACCTAGCTTTGTATCATCAGCAAACTTGGATACATTACACTCGGTCCCTTCATCTAAGTCATTAATATAGATTGTAAATAGCTGAGGCCCCAACACTGATCCTTGCAGCACCCCACTAGTTACAGCCTGCCAACCTGAAAATGACCCGTTTATCCCTACTCTCTGTTTTCTGTCCGTTAACCAATCCTCTATCCATGCTAATATATTACCCCAACCTCATGAACGCTTATTTTGCGTAACAACATTTTATGTGGCACCTTATCGAATGCCTTTTGGAAATCCAAATATACTACATCCACTGGTTCCCCTTTATCTACCCTGCTAGTTACAGCAAAAACTCAAATAAATCATCAAACACGATTTCCCTTTCATAAAACCATGTTGACTCTGCCGAATCATATCATGATTTTCTAGGGAAATAGGAATGGGAGTCGGCCATTCACCCCCTCTGGCCTGTTAGGAACATAGGAATAGGATGAGGCCCTTCAGTCCCTTGAGCCTGTTCCACCACACAGTTCGATCATGGCTGATCTGTATCTGAACAGGATGAGGCCCTTCAGTCCCTTGAGCCTGTTCCACCACACAGTTCGATCATGGGCTGATCTGTATCTGAACAGGATGAGGCCCTTCAGTCCCTTGAGCCTGTTCCACCAGACAGTTCGATCATGGCTGATCTGTATCTGAATAGGAGGAGGCCCTTCAGTCCCTTGAGCCTGTTCCACCAGACAGTTCGATCATTGGCTGATCTGTATCTGAATAGGAGGAGGCCCTTCAGTCCCTTGAGCCTGTTCCTCCACCACAGTTCGATCATGGCTGATCTGTATCTGAACTCCTTCTACTCGGCTTGGTTCCCGAACCCAACAACATCCCATCCAGTTTAAACAGAAATGTATTCCTGGGATGTGGGCGTCGTGGCAAGGCCAGCATTTATTGCCCATCACTAATTGCCCTTGAGAAGGTGGTGGTGAGCTGCCTACTTGAACCGCTGCAGTCCGTGTGGTGAAGGTACTCCCACAGTGCTGTTAGGGAGGGAGTTCCAGGATTTTGACCCAGCGACGATGAAGGAACAGTGATACATTTCCAAGTCAGGATGGTGTGTGACTTGGAGGTGGTGGTGTTCCCATGCGCCTGCTGCCCTTGTCTTTCTAGGTGATAGAGGTCGTGGGTTTGGGAGGTGTTGTCGAAGAAGCCTTGGTGAGTTGCTGCAGTTCATCTTGTATATGGTGCACACTGCAGCCACGGTGGTGGAGGGAGTGAATGTTTAAGGTGGTGGATGGGGTGCCAATCAAGCTGGATGGTGTCGAGCTTCTTGAGTGTTGTTGGAGCTGCACTCATCCAGGCAAGTGGAGAGTATTCCATCACACTCCTTACTTGTGCCTTGTAGATGGTGGAAAGGCTTTGGGGAGTCAGGAGGTGAGATGCTGCAGAATACCCAGCCTCTGACCTGCTCTTGTTGCCACAGTATTTATGTGGCTGGTCCAGTTAAGTTTCTGGTCAATGGTGACACCCAGGATGTTGATGGTGGGGGATTCGGCGATGGTAATGCCGTTGAATGTCAAGGGGCGGTGGTTAGACTCTCGCTTGTTGGAGATAGTCATTGCCTGGCACTTGTGTCTGGCCTATCTCCATCAGCAGGGGCGCAGCGCGCAGGCGCGGGAAGGGCTGGTCCCGGAGCCCGCCTTCCTGTGCGGAGCATGCGCGGTGCGGCTCCAGGAAACTGAGCGGGGGCGAGCGCGGCCTCAGCAACACTGAGTGCGCGTCTCAGGCCCCGAATCAGAGCGGCCGGGCCCGGCGGACGTGCGGCCAGGGCCCCGGCACCAGGAAACCCAGGGTGCAGCGCCTCCCCCAGACAGGAGAAACCACAACTGGCATCGACACAGCAGACCCGTAAACAACGATGTAGAACGACAATGGGAAACGTTTAAAACAGGGTTCAACAGAGTGCAGGAAAAATATATTCCACTAAAAGGAAAGAGCAAACTAAACACTAATGAGACTCCATGGATGAATAAAGACATAAGGAAAAAATTGAGGGTAAGGAAAGAGGCATACGTCAAGTACATAGACAGCAGGGGAGTGCATGATAAGAGAGAATACAAAGTGATTAGGAGAGAAGTCAAAAAAACAATTAGGAAGGCAAAGAGCAACTATGCAATTAAATTATCAAGGAACATAAAACTAAATAGTAAAATATTTTACAGGCACATCAATAAAAAAGGAAGGTTGGGATGGGAATAGGGCCATTAAGTGATGGACAGGACAATACCACAGGTAACAATAGGGAGATGGCAGAAATATTAAATCATTATTGCGCTTCGGTATTTACCAGGGTGATAGAACAGGTGGACATGACATTGGATGATGAGATGAGTAATGAGATAAGTGCATTTAAAATAAAAAAGGGGAGATATTAAATAAACGAATCAAACTCAGCGGATAAAAAATGGATTGCATCCACGTATTTTAAAAGAGTCTAGGGAAGAGTTAGCAGAGGCATTACTACACGTATTTAATAATTCGTTAGAAAATGGTGTAGTGCCAGAGGACTGGCGGATAGCTAACGTAATACCTATATTTAAGAAGGGGGATAGAACGTGTCCAGGGAATTATAGACCAGTCAGCTTAACATTGGTGGTAGGAAAAATAATGGAATCCCTACTAAAGGAGAGAATAGAAGAACATCTAGAAATGAAAAATATAATAATAAATAGTCAGCATAGATTTCAAAAGGGAAAATCTTGCTTGACCAACCTTACTGAATTTTTTGAAGAGGTAACAGAGAGAGTAGACAATGGTAATGCAGTAGATGTAATTTATCTAGATTTTCAAAAGGCCTTCGATAAGGTACCCCATAATAGACTCATGAATAAGGTCAGAGAATGCAGAGTCAGGGGACAAGTAGCAGAATGGACGAAAGGTCTTCGACCTGAAACGTTAACTCTGTTTCTCTCTCCACGGATGCTGCCTGGCCTGCTGAATTTTTACAGCGTTTTCTGTTATAGCAGAATGGATTGCTGGCTGGCTTCAAGACAGAAAGCAGAGAGTGGGAGTAAAGGGCAGCTATTCACAGTGGCAGAAGGTGGGTAGTGGTGTTCCACAAGGATCAGTGCTGGGACCACTGCTGTTCACAATTTACATTAACGATTTAGACTTTGGAATCAAAAACACAATTTCTAAATTTGCGGATGACACCAAATTGGAGGGGGCTAGTCAATACTGAGGAGACTGCAACAAATTACAGGAGGACATTAATAAACTTGCAGAATGGGCATATAATTGGCAAATGAAGTTCAACACAGACAGATGTAAAGGTATTACATTTTGGGAAGAAGAATAGGGAGGTCACTTATCACTTGGAGGGTGCGAGTCTAGGTGGGGTAGAGGAACAAAGGGATCTCGGAGTACAAATACACAAATCACTAAAAGTTGCGACACAGGTTAGCAAGGCCATAAAAAAAGCAAACCAAGCACTAGGGTTTATTTCTAGAGGGATAGAATTGAAAAGTAGGGAAGTTATGCTAAACCTGTATCGAACCTTGGTTAGACCACACTTGAAGTACTGCGTACAGTTCTGGTCGCCATATTATAAAAAGGATATAGAGGCACTGGAGAGGGTGCAAAAAAGATTTACAAGGATGATAGCAGAAATGCGAGGGTATACATATCAGGAAAGGATGAACAGGCTGGGTCTCTTTTCTTGAAAGCAGAAGGTTGAGGGGTGACCTAATAGAGGTCTTTAAAATTCTGAAAGGTTTTGATAGAGTGGATACAGAGAGAATGTTTCCCCTTGTGGGGAAGAGCATAACTAGAGGCCATCAATATAAGATAGTCACCAAGAAATCCAATAGGGAATTCAGAAGAAACTTCTTTACCCAGAGAGTGGTGAGAATGTGGAACTCGCTACCACAGGGAGTGGTTGAGGCGAACAGTATCGATGCATTTAAGGGGAGGCTAGACAAGCAGATGAGGGAGAAGGGAATAGAGGGTTATGCTGATAGATTTAGATGAGGAAAGATGGGAGGAGGCTCGAGTGGAGCATGGACTGGTTGGGCCGAATGGCTTGTTTCTGTGCTGTATATCCTGTGTAACCCACCAATCCTATTGGATTTCTTGGTGACTATCTTATATTGATGGCCTCTAGTTATGCTCTTCCCCACAAGTGGAAACATTCTCTCTGTATCCACTCTATCAAAACCTTTCATCATTTTATAGACCTCGATTAGGTCACCGCTGGATGTGGAAGTCGGTCCCTGGCCGCCTGTGTAGGTCTTTTTGTTGCTTCAGTTTGAGCTGGAGTGGAGATGGAGGAGAAGCTGCTGGGTTTAACCCCCAGTACTTCTGAGCCCAGGAGGACCCAACAATTTCCAATGTGAGACTGTCAATGGAGGTGGATTCTGGGGGAGATTAGGTTGTTAAACAGACTCTGTCCCTACAATGTAAAAGAGTATTGTTTTAGGAACAAGTATTTCTGTAGAGGCTTTTAATCCACTTTACATACAGATTTCTTTTATTCATTCCTGGGATGTAGGTATTGCTGGCAAGGCCAGCATATGTTGTCAGTCCCTAATTGCCCTTGAGAAGGTGGTGGTGAGCCGCCTACTTGAACCGCTGCAGTCCGTGTGGTGAAGGTTCTCCCACAGTGCTGTTAGGGAGGGAGTTCCAGGATTTTGACCCAGTGACAATGAATG
>JASTWF010000300.1:149519-220764 GCA_030390025.1 Squalus acanthias | reverse complement strand
ACACTAGACCCTGTCTCTGTTTATATTACACTAGACCCTGTCTCTGTTTATATTACACTAGACCCTGTCTCTGTTTATATTACACTAGACCCTGTCTCTGTTTATATTACACTAGACCCTGTCTCTGTTTATATTACACTAGACCCTGCCTCTGTTTATATTACACTAGACCCTGTCTCTGTTTATATTACACGAGACCCTGTCTCTGTTTATATTACACTAGACCCTGTCTCTGTTTATATTACACTGGACCCTGTCTCTGTTTATATTACACTAGACCCTGTCTCTGTTTATATTACACTAGACCCTGTCTCTGTTTATATTACACTAGACCCTGTCTCTGTTTATATTACACTAGACCCTGTCTCTGTTTATATTACACTAGACCCTGTCTCTGTTTATATTACACTAGACCCTGTCTCTGTTTATATTACACTAGACCCTGTCTCTGTTTATATTACACTAGACCCTGTCTCTGTTTATATTACACTAGACCCTGTCTCTGTTTATATTACACTAGACCCTGTCTCTGTTTATATTACACTAGACCCTGTCTCTGTTTATATTACACTAGACCCTGTCTCTGTTTATATTACACTAGACCCTGTCTCTGTTTATATTACACTAGACCCTGTCTCTGTTTATATTACACTAGACCCTGTCTCTGTTTATATTACACTAGACCCTGTCTCTGTTTATATTACACTAGACCCTGTCTCTGTTTATATTACACTAGACCCTGTCTCTGTTTATATTACACCGGACCCTGTCTCTGTTTATATTACACTAGACCCTGTCTCTGTTTATATTACACTAGACCCTGTCTCTGTTTATATTACACATACTCTGTCTCAGTTTATATTACACTATTCCCTGTCTCTGTTTATATTACACTAGACCCTGTCTCTGTTTATATTACACTAGACCCTGTCTCTGTTTATATTACACTAGACCCTGTCTCTGTTTATATTACACTAGACCCTGTCTCTGTTTATATTACACTGGACCCTGTCTCTGTTTATATTACACTAGACCCTGTCTCTGTTTATATTACACTAGACCCTGTCTCTGTTTATATTACACTAGACCCTGTCTCTGTTTATATTACACTAGACCCTGTCTCTGTTTATATTACACTAGACCCTGTCTCTGTTTATATTACACTAGACCCTGTCTCTGTTTATATTACACTGGACCCTGTCTCTGTTTATATTACACTAGACCCTGTCTCTGTTTATATTACACTAGACCCTGTCTCTGTTTATATTACACTAGACCCTGTCTCTGTTTATATTACACTAGACCCTGTCTCTGTTTATATTACACTAGACCCTGTCTCTGTTTATATTACACTAGACCCTGTCTCTGTTTATATTACACTAGACCCTGTCTCTGTTTATATTACACTAGACCCTGTCTCTGTTTATATTACACTAGACCCTGTCTCTGTTTATATTACACTAGACCCTGTCTCTGTTTATATTACACTAGACCCTGTCTCTGTTTATATTACACTAGACCCTGTCTCTGTTTATATTACACTAGACCCTGTCTCTGTTTATATTACACTAGACCCTGTCTCTGTTTATATTACACTAGACCCTGTCTCTGTTTATATTACACTAGACCCTGTCTCTGTTTATATTACACTAGACCCTGTCTCTGTTTATATTACACTAGACCCTGTCTCTGTTTATATTACACTAGACCCTGTCTCTGTTTATATTACACTAGACCCTGTCTCTGTTTATATTACACTAGACCCTGTCTCTGTTTATATTACACTAGACCCTGTCTCTGTTTATATTACACTAGACCCTGTCTCTGTTTGTATTACACTAGACCCTGTCTCTGTTTATATTACACTAGGCCCTGTCTCTGTTCATATTACACTAGAGCCTGTCACTGTTTATATTACACTAGACCCTGTCTCAGTTTATATTACACTAGACCCTGTCTCTGTTTATATTACACTAGGCCCTGTCTCTGTTTGCATTGCACTAGACCCTGTCTCTGTTTATATTACACTAGACCCTGTCTCTGTTTATATTACACTAGACCCTGTCTCTGTTTATATTACACTAGACCCTGTCTCTGTTTATATTACACTAGACCCTGTCTCTGTTTATATTACACTAGACCCTGTCTCTGTTTATATTACACTAGACCCTGTCTCTGTTTATATTACACTAGACCCTGTCTCTGTTTATATTACACTAGACCCTGTCTCTGTTTATATTACACTAGACCCTGTCTCTGTTTATATTACACTAGACCCTGTCTCTGTTTATATTACACTAGACCCTGTCTCTGTTTATATTACACTAGACCCTGTCTCTGTTTATATTACACTAGACCCTGTCTCTGTTTATATTACACTAGACCCTGTCTCTGTTTATATTACACTAGACCCTGTCTCTGTTTATATTACACTAGACCCTGTCTCTGTTTATATTACACTAGACCCTGTCTCTGTTTATATTACACTAGACCCTGTCTCTGTTTATATTACACTAGACCCTGTCTCTGTTTATATTACACTAGACCCTGTCTCTGTTTATATTACACTAGACCCTGTCTCTGTTTATATTACACTAGACCCTGTCTCTGTTTATATTACACTAGACCCTGCCTCTGTTTATATTACACTAGACCCTGTCTCTGTTTATATTACACTAGACCCTGTCTCTGTTTATATTACACTAGACCCTGTCTCTGTTTATATTACACTAGACCCTGTCTCTGTTTATATTACACTAGACCCTGTCTCTGTTTATATTACACTAGACCCTGTCTATGTTTATATTACACTAGACCCTGTCTCTGTTTATATTACACTAGACCCTGTCTCTGTTTATATTACACTAGACCCTGTCTCTGTTTATATTACATAGACCCTGTCTCTGTTTATATTACACTAGACCCTGTCTCTGTTTATATTACACTAGACCCTGTCTCTGTTTATATTACACTAGACTCTGTCTCTGTTTATATTACACTAGGCCCTGTCTCTGTTTATATTACACGAGACCCTGTCTCTGTTTATATTACACTAGACCCTGTCTCTGTTTCTATTACACTAGACCCTGTTCTCTGTTTATATTACACTAGACCCTGTCTCTGTTTATATTACACTAGACTCTGTCTCTGTTTATATTACACTAGACCCTGTCTTTGTTTATATTACACTAGACCTGTCTCTGTTTATATTACACAGACCCAGTCTCTGTTTCTATTACACTAGACCCTGTCTCTGTTTATATTACACGAGACCCTGTCTCCCTTTATATTACACTAGAACCTGTCTCTGTTTATATTACACTAGACCCTGTATCTGTTTATATTACACATGACCGTGTCTCTGTTTATATTACACGAGACAATGTCTCTGTTTATATTACACTAGACCCTGTCTCTGTTTATATTACACTAGGACCTGTCTCTGTTTATATTACACTAGACTCTGTCTCTGTTTATATTACACCAGACCCTGTCTCTGTTTATATTACACTAGACCCTGTCTCTGTTTATATTACACTAGACCCTGTCTCTGTTTATATTACACTAGACCCTGTCTCTGTTTATATTACACTAGACCCTGTCTCTGTTTATATTACACTAGACCCTGTCTCTGTTTATATTACACTAGACCCTGTCTCTGTTTATATTACACTAGACCTGTCTCTGTTTATATTACACTAGACCCTGTCTCTGTTTATATTACACTAGACCCTGTCTCTGTTTATATTACACTAGACCTGTCTCTGTTTATATTACACTAGACCCTGTCTCTGTTTATATTACACTAGACCCTGTCTCTGTTTATATTACACTAGACCCTGTCTCTGTTTATATTACACTAGACCCTGTCTCTGTTTATATTACACTAGACCCTGTCTCTGTTTATATTACACTAGACCCTGTCTCTGTTTATATTACACTAGACTCTGTCTCTGTTTATATTACACTAGACCTTGTCTATGTTTATTTTACACTAGACCACTCTCTCTTTATATTACACTGGTGCCTGTCTCTGTTTATGTTACACTAGACCCTGTCTCTGTTTATATTACACTAGGACCCTGTCTCTGTTTATATTACACTAGAGCCTGTCTCTGTTTATATTACACTAGACCCTGTCTCTGTTTATATTACACTAGACCCTGTCTCTGTTTATATTACACTAGCCCTGTCTCTGTTTATATTACACTAGACCCTGTCTCTGTTTATATTACACTAGACCCTGTCTCTGTTTATATTACACTAGACCCTGTCTCTGTTTATATTACACTAGACCCTGTCTCTGTTTATATTACACTAGACCCTGTCTCTGTTTATATTACACTAGACCCTGTCTCTGTTTATATTACACTAGACCCTGTCTCTGTTTATATTACACTAGACCCTGTCTCTGTTTATATTACACTAGACCCTGTCTCTGTTTATATTACACTAGACCCTGTCTCTGTTTATATTACACTAGACCCTGTCTCTGTTTATATTACACTAGACCCTGTCTCTGTTTATAATACACGAGACCCTGTCCCTATTTATATTACACTAGACCCTGTCTCTGTTTATATTACACTAGACCCTGTCTCTGTTTAGATTACACTAGACCCTGTCTCTGTTTATTTTGCATTAGACCCTGTCTCAGTTTATATTACACTAGACCCTGTCTCTGTATATATTACACCAAGCCCTGTCTCTGTTTATATTACACTAGACCCTGTCTCTGTTTATATTACACGAGGCCCTGTCTCTGTTTCTATTACACCAGACCCTGTCTCTGTTTATATTACACTAGACCCTGTCTCTGTTTATATTACACTAGACCCTGCCTCTGTTTATATTACACTAGACCCTGTCTCTGTTTATATTGCACTAGGCGCTGTCTCTGTTTATTTTACACTAGACCGTGTCCCTCTTTATATTACACTAGACACTGTCTCTGTTTATATTACACTCGACCCTGCCTGTGTTTATATTACACTAGACCCTGTCTTTGTTTATATTACACTAGTCTCTGTCTGTGTTTATATTACACTAGACCCTGTCTCTGTTTATATTACAATAGACCCTGTCTCTGTTTATATTACACTAGACCCTGTCTCTGTTTATATTACACTAGACCCTGTCTCTGTTTATATTACACTAGACCCTGTCTCTGTTTATATTACACTAGACCCTGTCTCTGTTTATATTACACTAGACCCTGTCTCTGTTTATATTACACTAGACCCTGTCTCTGTTTATATTACACTAGACCCAGTCTCTGTTTATATTACACTAGACCCTGTCTCTGTTTATATTACACTAGACCCTGTCTCTGTTTATATTACACTAGACCCTGTCTCTGTTTATATTACACTAGACCCTGTCTCTGTTTATATTACACTAGACCTGTCTCTGTTTATATTACACTAGACCCTGTCTCTGTTTATATTACACTAGACCGTGTCTCTGTTTATATTACACTAGACCCTGTCTCTGTTTATATTACACTAGACCCTGTCTCTGTTTATATTACACTAGACCCTGTCTTTGTTTATATTACACTAGACTCTGTCTCTGTTTATATTACACTAGACACTGTCTCTGTTAATATTAGACAAGACCCTGTCTCTTTTATATTACAATAGACCCTGTTTCTGTTTATATTACACTAGACCCTGTCTCTGTTTATATTAGACTAGGCCCTGTCTCTGTTTATATTACACTAGACCCTGTCTCTGTTTATATTACACTGGACTCTGTCTCTGTTTATATTACACTAGACCTTGTCTATGTTTATATTACACTAGACCCTGTCTCTGTTTATATTACACTAGACCCTGTCTCTGTTTATATTACACTAGACCCTGTCTCTGTTTATATTACACGAGACCCTGTCTGTTTATATTACACGAGACCCTGTCTGTGTTTGTATTACGCTAGGCCCTGTCTCTGTTTATTTTACACTAGACCACTCTCTCTTTATATTACACTGGAGCCTGTCTCTGTTTATGTTACACTAGACCCTGTCTCTGTTTATATTACACTAGACCCTGTCTCTGTTTATATTACACTAGACCCTGTCTCTGTTTATATTACACTAGACCCTGTCTCTGTTTATATTACACTAGACCCTGTCTCTGTTTATATTACACTAGACCCTGTCTCTGTTTATATTACACTAGACCCTGTCTCTGTTTATATTACACTAGACCCTGTCTCTGTTTATATTACACTAGACCCTGTCTCTGTTTATATTACACTAGGACCCTGTCTCTGTTTATATTACACTAGGGCCTGTCTCTGTTTATGTTACACTAGACCCTGTCTCTGTTTATATTACACTAGACCCTGTCTCTGTTTATATTACACTAGACCCTGTCTCTGTTTATATTACACTAGGCCCTGTCTCTGTTCATATTACACTAGAGCCTGTCTCTGTTTATATTACACTAGACCCTGTCTCTGTTTATATTACACTAGACCCTGTCTTTGTTTATATTACACGAGACCTTGTCTCTCTTTGTATTACACTAGACCCTGTCTCTGTTTGTATTACACTAGACCCTGTCTCTGTTTATATTACACCAGGCCCTGTCTCTGTTTATATTACACTAGACCCTGTCTCTGTTTATATTACACTCGACACTGTCTCTGTTTATAGTAGACTAGACCCTGTCTCTGTTTATATTACACTGGACTCTGTCTCTGTTTATATTTCACTGGACCCTGTCTCTGTTTATATTACACTAGACCCTGTCTCTGTTTATATTACACTAGACCCTGTCTCTGTTTCTATTACATTAGGCCCTGTCTCTGTTTATAATACACTAGACCCTGTCTCTGTTTCTATTACACTATACCCTGTCTCTGTTTATATGACACTAGAACCTGTCTCACTTTATAATACACTGGACACTGTCTTTGTTTATATTACACTAGACCCTGTCTCCCTTTATATTACACTAGACCCTGTCCCTGTTTATATTACACTAGACCCTGTCTCAGTTTATATTACACTAGCACCGGTTTCTCTTTACGTTACACTGAACTATGCCTGAGTTGTTACTGTACTAGACCGTGTCTCTGTTCGACAGACAGACATTAATTAATCTAAATAAAGATATATATGTCTAATTGATGTGGGATTATGTGGGTAATATCTGTGTTGAAAGGACGGGGTGAACCTTCTAACAATCCCCCAGGTCCAATGTCAAGCCATTCTGATGAGGTCACATCGAGCACTCTGAGTGGCTGAGGGTCAGAGGTCACACTGCTGTTGCTATGGCCACCAAGTGACACTGATGACGCTGCATTGTTTTGGTGATGAGGTCACAGGGTGATTCTGGGTTGCTGATGTGAAGAAGTCAAACTGGTAAAATCCTAATTGCAACAAGCTGGAGGTTGCACTTTTAATAAATAAAAACAGGAAATACTGGAAATATTCAGCCGGTCAGGCAGCATGTGTGGAGAGAGAAACAGAGTTAACGTTTCAGCTCAGTGACCTTTCATCAGAACTGGGAAATGTTGGAGATGTAACCGATTTTAAGCAGGTGCGGAGGCAGGGAATGGGGGGAGGGGAGCAAAGAACAAAAGGGAATTTCCGTACTCGTGCTTCCGATATGTCTTCCTTTTACTTTAACCGAGGATTCCCCTCTACTGTGGTTGACAGGGCCCTCGGCCGTGTCCGTTCCATCTCCCGCAATTCTGCTCTTCCCCCGTCCCCTCCCTCCCAGAACTACCACAGTGTTCCCCTTGTCCTCACCTTTCACCCCACCAGCCTCCACAATCAATGGATCATCCTCCGCCATTTCCACCACCTCCTGCGTGATCCCACCACCAAACACATCTTCCCCTACTCTTTCAGCATTCCGAAGGGACTGCTCCCTCCGTGAAACCCTGGTCCATTGCTCAATCAGCCCCGACACCCCCTCCCCTTCCCACGGCACCTTCCGGTGCAAGCGCAGGAGTCGCCACACCTGCCCTTTTACCTCTGTCCAGGTCCTCATGATTTTGAACACCTCTATCAAATCTCCTCTCAATCTTCTCTGCTCTAAGGAGAGCAACCCCAGCGTCTGAGTCTATCCACGTATCTGAAGTACCTCGTCCCTGGAAACATTCTCGTCAATTTTTTCTGCACCCTCCCTCAGGCCTTCACATCCTTCCTAAAGTGCGGTGCTCTGAATTGGACACAATACTCCTGTGTTTTATACAGGTTCATCATAATTTCTACACTTTTGTACTCTATACCTCTATTCATGAAGCCCAGGATCCCGTAAGCATTTTTAACTGCTTTCTCAACCTGCCCTGCCACCTTCAACGATTTGTGCACTCGTACCCCTCGGTCTCTCTGTTCATGCACCCCCTTTAGAATTGTACCATTTAGTTTATATTTCCTCTCTTCATTCTTTCTACCAAAATGTATCACTTCACACTTTTCTGCGTTAAATTTCATCTGCTACGTGTCCGCCCATTCCACCAGCTTGTCTATGTCCTCTTGAAGTCTATCACTCTCCTCCTCACTGTTCACTATAAGTTTTGTGTCATCTGCAAATTTTGAAATTGTGCTCTGTAGACCCACGTCCAAGTGATTAATATATATCAAGAAAAGCAGTGGTCCTAGAACCGACCCCTGGAGAACACCACTGTAAACCTTCCTCCAGTCCGAAAAACAACCGTTCACCACTACTCTCTGTTTCCTGTCACTTAGCCAATTTTGTATCCATGCTGCCACTGTCCCTTTCATTCCATGGGCTTCAACTTTGCTGGCAAGCCTATTATGTGGTACTTTATGGAACGCCTATTGGAAGTCCATGTACACCACATCAACCGCATTGCCCTCATCAACCCTCTCTGTTACCTCATCAAATAACTCGATCAAGTTGGTTAAACATGATTTGCCTTTAACAAATCCATGCTGGCTTTCCTTAATTGATCCACACTTATCTAAGTGATTGTTAATTTTGTCCCTGATTATTGTTTCTAAAAGCTTCCCCACTACTGAGTTTAAACATACTTGCCTGTAGTTGCTGGGTTTATCTTTACACCCTTTTTTGAACAAGGGTTTAACATTTGCAATTCTCCAGTCCTCTGGCATCAAACCTGTTTCTAAGGAGGATTGGAAGATTATGGTCAATACCTCTGCAATTTCTTCTTTCACTTCCCTCGGCAACCTAGGATGCATCCCATCCGGTCCTGGTGACTTATCTACTTTAAGTACAGCCAGCCTTTCTAGTACCTCCTCTTTATCAATTTGTATCCCATCCAATAGCTCCTCTACCTCCTTCTTCAATATGTTTTTGGCAGCATCTTCTTCCTTGGTAAAGACAGATGCAAAGTACTCATTTAGCACCTCAGCCATGCCCTCTGCCTCCATGCATAGGTCTCCTTTTGTGGTCCCTAATCAGGTCTATTTGAAGCAGAAAAAGAGAGCGTATGACAGATGTCAGGTTGCAAATACATCTGAGAATCAGGCAAAATATAGAAAGGTCAGAGGAGAAGTGAAAAAGAAAATAAGAGGGACAAAGAGAGGGTATGAGAATAGAATGATGAGTTTCCAGCTCACACGGGTAGTTGAATCGCTTCCCACAGTCCCCACATTTACACGGTTTCTCCCCGGTGTGACTGTGCTTGTGTCTCGACAGGTCAGAGGATCGGCTGAAGCCTCGTCCACACACAGAACACGTGTACAGTTTCTCCCCGCTCTGAACGGTGCTTTCTGCTTCCATGCTCCAAGGTCCTGATGAATCGAGTGACTCTGTCAGATCTTGAAGTGATGTTTGGTTTGAGTTTCCCGTCTGCAAATCCTCCCCTTCTAATACCCTGCAAAATGAAATTAAAACAGGAAAAAGGGAGGGTGAGAGAGAACCCATAAAAACACAAAGGCAGGTTGTGAAATTGAGCTGAATGAATCTGGGAATTTGTGGGGCCAGCACTAGAAAAAAGTGACCATGAAAGCTGCCGGATTGTCGTAAAAACCCAACTGGTTCACTAATGTCCTTCAGGGAAGGGAACCCGCCACCCGGTCTGGGCCTACACAAGACTCTGGCCTCTATGGGAGGAGAGAGAGCGAGGTGGGAGGGGAAGGAGTGAAGGAGAGCGACTTTATACATCTGTAACTCGACTAGACCTTTGACAACACCTCCCAGACATGCGACCTCCACCACCTAGAAGGACAAGGGCAGTAGGTGCATGGGAACACCATCACCTCCCAGTTCCCCTCCAAGTCACACACTATCCTGACTTGGACATATATCGCCGTTCCTACTCGGTGTTGCCCCGGGCCGAGCGGCTCTGACTCGGGGCCTGAGAACCGCATTCGGTGTTGCTGAGGGTTCCAACCCTGGGACTGTACATGGGGATTCTAACCCTGGGACTGCACATGGGGATTCCAACCCTGGGATTGTACATGGGGATTCCAACCCTGGGACTGTACATGGGGATTCCAGCCCTGGGACTGTACATGGGGATTCTAACCCTGGGACTGTACATGGGGATTCCAACCCTGGGACTGTACATGGGGATTCTAACCCTGGGACTGTACATGGGGATTCCAACCCTGGGACTGTACATGGGGATTCCAGCCCTGGGACTGTACATGGGGATTCCAACCCTGGGACTGTACATGGGGATTCTAACCCTGGGACTGTACATGGGGATTCCAACCCTGGGACTGTACATGGAGATTCTAACCCTGGGACTGTACATGGGGATGCCAACCCTGGGACTGTACATGGGGATTCCAGCCCTGGGACTGTACATGGGGATTCCAACCCTGGGACTGTACATGGGGATTCTAACCCTGGGACTGTACATGGGGATTCCAGCCCTGGGACTGTAAATGGGGATTCCAACCCTGGGACTGTACATGGGGATTCCTTTCCTGGGACTGTACATGGGGATTCCTATCCTGGGACTGTACATGAGAATTCCTATCCTGGGACTGTACATGGGGATTCTAACCCTGGGACTGCACATGGGGATTCTAACCCTGGGACTGCACATGGGGATTCTAACCGTGGGACTGTATATGGGGATTCTAACCCTGGGACTGTACATGGGGATTCTAACCCTGGGACTTTACATGGGGATTCTAACCCTGGGACTGTACATGGGGATTCCTATCCTCAGACTGTACATGGGGATTCTAACCCTGGGACTGTACAAGGGGGGCCCAGCTTCTGTTACAATTGTGTGGGATGTTAACCGTATGCTCTGCTTTTACCAGCGCCTTCAGGAGAGATGGTGAGAAATCCGAAGTGTGGAGAGTTTGAATCAAATACCAGATGGCTTGCATCCCTGGTTGCTAAGGGAATTGGGGAAGGAGATAGCGGAAGGGTTTGCCAGAATTTTCCAAACTTCCCTAGATGTGGGGGAGGTGCTTGAGGATCGGAAAGTGGCAAATGTGACACCATTGTTGAAGAAAGGGTGTAAGGACAATCCTAGTAACTACAGGCCGGTCAGTTTAACATCAGTGGTCGGTAAAGTTTTAGAAACAATAATCAAGGAAAAAAATTAACGGACATTTGGAGAGGTTTACGCTAATTAAGGAGAGCCAACACGGATTTGTAAAAGGCAGATCGTGTTTGACTAATCTAATTGAATTTTTTGATGAAGTAACAGAGAAGGGATGAAGGAAATGCAGTGGATGTTGTCTACATTGATTTTAGGAAGTCGTTTGACAAAGTACCACATAGAAGGCTGGTTAACAAAATTGAGGCTCATGGAATAGGTGGGTCAGTGGCAGTTTGGATAAGGAATTGGCTTAAGGACAGAAAACAGCGAGTTGTGGTAAATGGCTGTTTCTCAGACTGGAGGATGGTAGACAATAGTGTTCCCCAAGGGTCAGTGCTGGGGCCACTGCTTTTTTTGTTATATATAAATGACATGGATATTGGAATACAGAGTAGAATTTCTAAATTTGCCGATGACACCAAACTTGGGGGTGTGGCAAACAGTGATGATGATATCACTCGACTGCAACAGGACATAGAAAGGCTAGCAGAATGGGCAGACAAGTGGCAGATGGAATTTAATACAGAGAAGTGTGAGGTGATGTATTTTGGCAGAAGGAACAGGGAGAGGCAATATACACATAATGGCACAGTTTTAAAGAGTGTGCAGGGACAGAGGGACCTGGGAGTTAATGTGCATAGGTCCCTGAAGGTGGCAGGACATATTGAGAGAGTGGTTAACAAAGCATATGGGATCTTGGGCTTCATAAATAGAGGTATTGAGTACAAAAGTAGAGAAGTTATGCTGAACCTGTATAAAGCACTGGTTAGGCCACAACTGGAGTATTGCATCCAGTTCTGGTCACCACACTTTAGGAAGGATGTGAAGGCCCTTGAGAGGGTGCAGAGGAGATTTACAAGAATGGTTCCGGGGATGGAGGATCTTAGCTACAAGGGCAGGTTGGAGAAGCTGGATTTGTTTTCATTAGAGCAAAGGAGGTTGAGGGGTGATTTGATAGAGGTGTACAAGATTATGTGTTTGGATAGGCTAGACGGGGAAAGGCTGTTCCCACTAGTTGATGGTACAAGGACTAGGGGACACAGATTTAAGTTTTGGGCAAGAGATACAGGGGGGATGTGAGGAAATACTATTTTACACAGCGAGTGGTGAGGACCTGGAACTCGCTGCCAACGGAAGTGGTGGAAGCGGAGACACTTAATGTTTTCAAGGGGAGACTGGATACGCACTTGAGGGAAATAAACTTGCAGGGCGATGGGGATAGAGCAGGGGAATAGGATTGAATGGATTGCTGTACAGAGAGCCGGCACGGACTCGATGGGCCGAATGGCCTCCTCTGTGCCATCATGACTGTATAAAGGTGCTGACTCTGGCTGGGTTCAGTTCTACACTCACTGGTTCCCCTCCCTCTCCTCCCCTGAAGGTGCTGACTCTGGCTGGGTTCAGTTCTACACTCACTGGTTCCCCTCCCTCTCCTGAAGGTGCTGACTCTGGCTGGGTTCAGTTCTACACTCACTGGTTCCCCTCCCTCTCCTCCCCTGAAGGTGCTGACTCTGGCTGAGTTCAGTTCTACACTCACTGGTTCCCCTCCCTCTCCTGAAGGTGCTGACTCTGGCTGGGTTCAGTTCTACACTCACTGGTTCCCCTCCCTCTCCTCCCCTGAAGGTGCTGACTCTGGCTGAGTTCAGTTCTACACTCACTGGTTCCCCTCCCTCTCCTCCCCTGAAGGTGCTGACTCTGGCTGGGTTCAGTTCTACACTCACTGGTTCCCCTCCCTCTCCTGAAGGTGCTGACTTTGGCTGGGTTCAGTTCTACACTCACTGGTTCCCCTCCCTCTCCTCCCCTGAATGTGCCGACTCTGGCTGAGTTCAGTTCTACACTCACTGGTTCCCCTCCCTCTCCTGAAGGTGCTGACTCTGGCTGGGTTCAGTTCTACACTCACTGGTTCCCCTCCCTCTCCTCCCCTGAAGGTGCTGACTCTGGCTGAGTTCAGTTCTACACTCACTGGTTCCCCTCCCTCTCCACCCCTGAAGGTGCTGACTCTGGCTGGGTTCAGTTCTACACTCACTGGTTCCCCTCCCTCTCCACCCCTGAAGGTGCTGACTCTGGCTGGGTTCAGTTCGACATAGAAACATAGAACATAGGAGCAGGAGTAGACAATTCGGCCCCTCGAGCCTGCTCCGCCATTTAATGAGATCATGGCTGATCATCCAAATTCAGTACCCTGTCCCTGCTTTCTCCCCATATCCCTTGATCCCTTTAGCCTTAAGAAATATATCTAACTCCTTCTTGAATATATTTAATGAATTGGCCTCAACTGCCTTTTGTGGTCGTGAATTCCACAGGTTCACCACTCTCTGGGTGAAGAAATTCCTCCTCATCTCTGTCCTAAATGGCTTACAACGTATCTTAAACTGTGACCCCTGGTTCTGGACTCCCCCGCCATTGGGAACATCCTTCCTGCATCTAGTCTGTCCAGTTCTATCAGAATTTTATAAGTTTCAATGAGATCCCCTCTCATTCTTCTAAACTCCAGCGAATATAAGCCCAATCGACCCAATCTCTCCTCATACGTCATTCCTGCCATCCCAGGTATCAGTCTGGTGAATCTTCGCTGCACTCCCTCCATGGCAAGAACATCCTTCCTCAGATAAGGCGACCAAAACTGCACACAATACTCAAGGTGTGGTCTCACCAAGGCCCTGTACAACTGCAGCAAGACATCCTTGCTCCTGCACTCGAATCCTCTCGCTATGAAGGCCAACATACCATTTGCCTTCTAAACCGCCTGCTGCACCTGCATGCTTACCTTCAGCGACTGGTGCACAAGGACACCCAGGTCTCGTTGCACTTCCCCTTCTCCCAATCTATTGCCGTTCAGATAATAATCTGCCTTCCTCTTTTTGCCACCAAAGCGAATAACATCGCATTTATCCACATTATACTGCATTTGCCATGCATCTGCCCAATCACCCAACCTGTCCAAATCATACTGGAGTTTCTCTGCATCCTCCTCACAGCACACACGCCCACCCAGCTTTGTGTCGTCTGCAAACTTGGGGATATTACATCTAGTTCCCTCGTCTAGATCATTAATATATATTGTGAATAGCTGGGGTCCTAGCACCGATCCCTGCGGGACCCCACTAGTCACTGCCTGCCACTCGGAAAAAGACCAGTTTATTCCAACACTCACTGGTTCCCCTGCCTCTGCTCCCCTGAAGGTGCTGACTCTGGCTGGGTTCAGTTCCACACTCACTGGTTCCCCTCCCTCTCCTCCCCTGAAGGTGCTGACTCTGGCTGGGTTCAGTTCTACACTCACTGGTTCCCCTCCCTCTCCACCCCTGAAGGTGCTGACTCTGGCTGGGTTCAGTTCGACATAGAAACATAGAACATAGGAGCAGGAGTAGACAATTCGGCCCCTCGAGCCTGCTCCGCCATTTAATGAGATCATGGCTGATCATCCAAATTCAGTACCCTGTCCCTGCTTTCTCCCCATATCCCTTGATCCCTTTAGCCTTAAGAAATATATCTAACTCCTTCTTGAATATATTTAATGAATTGGCCTCAACTGCCTTTTGTGGTCGTGAATTCCACAGGTTCACCACTCTCTGGGTGAAGAAATTCCTCCTCATCTCTGTCCTAAATGGCTTACAACGTATCTTAAACTGTGACCCCTGGTTCTGGACTCCCCCGCCATTGGGAACATCCTTCCTGCATCTAGTCTGTCCAGTTCTATCAGAATTTTATAAGTTTCAATGAGATCCCCTCTCATTCTTCTGAACTCCAGCGAATATAAGCCCAATCGACCCAATCTATCCTCATACGTCATTCCTGCCATCCCAGGTATCAGTCTGGTGAATCTTCGCTGCACTCCCTCCATGGCAAGAACATCCTTCCTCAGATAAGGCGACCAAAACTGCACACAATACTCAAGGTGTGGTCTCACCAAGGCCCTGTACAACTGCAGCAAGACATCCTTGCTCCTGTACTCGAATCCTCTCGCTATGAAGGCCAACATACCATTTGCCTTCTAAACCGCCTGCTGCACCTGCATGCTTACCTTCAGCGACTGGTGCACAAGGACACCCAGGTCTCGTTGCACTTCCCCTTCTCCCAATCTATTGCCGTTCAGATAATAATCTGCCTTCCTCTTTTTGCCACCAAAGCGAATAACATCGCATTTATCCACATTATACTGCATTTGCCATGCATCTGCCCAATCACCCAACCTGTCCAAATCATACTGGAGTTTCTCTGCATCCTCCTCACAGCACACACGCCCACCCAGCTTTGTGTCATCTGCAAACTTGGGGATATTACATCTAGTTCCCTCGTCTAGATCATTAATATATATTGTGAATAGCTGGGGTCCTAGCACCGATCCCTGCGGGACCCCACTAGTCACTGCCTGCCACTCGGAAAAAGACCAGTTTATTCCAACACTCACTGGTTCCCCTGCCTCTGCTCCCCTGAAGGTGCTGACTCTGGCTGGGTTCAGTTCCACACTCACTGGTTCCCCTCCCTCTCCTCCCCTGAAGGTGCTGACTCTGGCTGGGTTCAGTTCTACACTCACTGGTTCCCCTCCCTCTCCTCCCCTGAAGGTGCTGACTCTGGCTAGGTTCAGTTCACTCACTGGTTCCCCTCCCTCTCCTCCCCTGAAGGTGCTGACTCTGGCTGGGTTCAGTTCACTCACTGGTTCCTCTCCCTCTCCTCCCCTGAAGGTGCTGACTCTGGCTGGGTTCAGTTCTACACTCACCGGTTCCCCTCCCTCTCCTCCCCTGAAGGTGCTGACTCTGGCTGGGTTCAATTCACTCACTGGTTCCTCTCCCTCTCCTCCCCTGAAGGTGCTGAGTCTGGCTGGGTTCAGTTCAACACTCACTGGTTCCCCTCCCTCTCCTCCCCTGAAGGTGCTGACTCTGGCTGGGTTCAGTTCTACACTCACTGGTTCCCCTCCCTCTCCTCCCCTGAAGGTGCTGACTCTGGCTGGGTTCAGTTCCACACTCACTGGTTCCTCTCCCTCTCCTCCTCTGA
Organism: Squalus acanthias; assembly: GCA_030390025.1. Lineage (NCBI taxonomy): Eukaryota > Metazoa > Chordata > Chondrichthyes > Squaliformes > Squalidae > Squalus > Squalus acanthias. The sequence goes on along the minus strand of JASTWF010000300.1, from coordinate 204,264 downwards.
AGGTGCTGACTCTGGCTGGGTTCAGTTCCACACTCACTGGGACCCTGAAGCCCCGCCCACTAGTGGTTCCTTTTTTCCACTTCTGACGAAAGGTCATCGACCTGAAACATTAACTCTGTTTCTCTCTTCACAGATGCTGCCTGACCTGCGGAGCATCTCCAGCATTTTGTTTTGATTCCTTTACAAAGCTGGCCACGCGCTCTATCACAGTATCAAGCAAGATGGCGACGCACAAACCCTCAGCTGTCCTTTACAAAGATGGCGGCCGTTAACCCGGGCCTGCTCCTGGGAAAAAGCCTCCGAGCTGCAAACGCGGAACCTGTAGGTTCTCATTTCGGGCTTGCGGCCTACACCAGGTGTTTATGAAATCCACCCGCCGGGTGCATTACCTTCCTGCGCCCCGCTGATTCGTAATCGGCTAAATTGCATCTGCAGTTTTTGTTAGTTTGTCGCCCTCGCCGTCCCAGATTACAATGACACTGCGCATGCCCCAAATACAGACGGGCGCTGCGCCTGCGCACTGGGCTCCTCCTGTGTGAATAGGGCACATTCCACAGACAGAGAAGTGAATGGATTCTCCCCCTTACCAATATGTTTGGGTGGGAATCGATGAGATGAGTGAGTGACTCTCTTTCCACACTCAGCTGGTGAACAGCCTCTCCCCGGTGTGACTGTATCCATGAGTTTGCACCTCAGACGGGTAACTGAACCCGTTCCCACATTCCCCACATTTACACTGTTGATTCAGGTGGGCGCACGAGTCTCACAGACTAGACGATTTGTTAAAAGTGGATCCAGGCACAGAACACGTGTCCTGTTTCTCCCCGCTGTGATTGGTGCTTTTTCCTCCTATAGCCAAAGGCCGATGATATTCAGGTCCTGATAAATCCGGTGAATCTGTCAGATCTTGACGCAATGTTTGGATTCAGTTTCCTTCTGCAGATCCTCCCCTTCTAATACCCTCAACTGGTGTTTACAACAGGATAGAACTTCAGAACAGACAAATCTAGTTTCTATACAACATCCTTTTCCCTCATGTCCCTCCTAAGCTGTAAATTTCCCATTCTACACACTCTCCCTTCATCCTTACTGCCTAAAAACAACATTCATTACATCATCTGGGATTTTGTGTCTCCCCTTCTCTCCAGAAGGAACTGAATCTGGCTGGATGCAATTAGTTAACCTCTACATTTTGGAGGAAGAACGAGGAGAGGCAATATATACTAAAGGGTACAATTCTATAGGGGTGCCTGAACAGAGAGACCTGGGGGTATATGTGCACAAATCGTTGAAGGTGGCAGGGCAGGTTGAGAAAGCGGTTAAAAAAGCTTACGGGATCCTGGGCTACATAAATAGAGGCATAGAGCACAAAAGCAAGGAAGTTATGATGAACTTTTATAAAACACTGGTCCTACCTCTCTGGAGTTTAGAAGAATGAGAGGTGATCTCATTGAAACATACAAGATTCTGAAGGGGATTGACAGGGTAGATGCTGAGAGGTTCTTTCCCCTGGCTGGATTGTCTAGAACTGGGGGGCATTGTCTCAGGATAAGGGGTCGGCCATTTAAGACCGAGATGAGGAGAAATTTCTTCATTCAGAGGGTTGTGAATCTTTGGAATTCTCTGCCCCAGAGTGCTGTGAATGCTGAGTCTTTGAGTATATTCAAGGCTGAGATAGATAGATTTTTGGATTCTAGGGAAATCAATTGCTTGCTGTACCTGCATGCTAACTCTCTGTGATTTGTGTTCGAGGAAACCCAAATCCCTCTGAACAAAAATATTTAATAATTTCTCACCATTTAAAAAATATTCTGTTTTTCTATTCTTCCTACCAAAATGAATAACTTCACATTTCTCCATATTATACTCCATCTGCCACCTTCTTGCCCACTCACTTAACCTGTCGATATCCCTTTGCAGACTCTTTGTGTCCTGCTGGTGGGTGGCTGCTCATTATCCTCGGTGTGATTTAATCCCCTTTCCCACTGAATACTGCGGACAGACAGGCTCACCTTGGGAACGGAATGGTCAGTGTGACATCACTTTCTAAACAAGAGCCCACAAGACAATGGGTTCTCAATAAATGTTAAAGGGATTCAACGCTCTGAAGTTACACTGTGAATAAAGGAAATAAAATGCTGATCAATAATGGCTGAAGATAATGATTTCTCTCTGTGGAATGTGCTTGCACACATTAAGAATGATGAGCTTTGTACACACACACACAGCAAACACTTTGTGAGGGTCTTTTCAGTTGTTGCTCTGAACCCGCTGAGAGCTGGTGAACCCGGTGGGCATTAGGACCCTGCGGCCGCCCATCCGGCGGTGCTGTGAGGTCACGGTTCCAGGCTCTGTCTCACCCAATCAGTGGGTCCCGCCAAAGCTCAATAGAAAATACTGCAGCAAAAACAATCCTGAACATTCACAAACTGGGAGCAATCGGCACAGCACAACACAAGTGTGAATTAGTAAACTTTAACACACAGAGTCTGTCACTAATTAGTACAAAGTGCAGGGCACTATTGCTCACCTTCAGTCCTGTCCCTCAATCCCAGCTCATCTCTGGGGGATTGTTACAAGGTTCACCCCGTCCTTTCAACACAGATATTACCCACATAATCCCACATCAATTAGACATTGCACACAGCTTCTGACAGTTATTAACAAGACTAGACCGATGCTTCGAACCAATAAATAAATAAATAAATCATCCCATCCCATCTCATCCCGGTGGATAAAACCTCAGACGGTTCCTTCGGAAGGATTGCTCTGGTTCCTCACCATATATGTGTCAGGATACTGAAACCTAGCTTTCTCACAGTCCACTCCTGGAGGCCCCACTCCCTGAGCCTACAACCTTCAGCAGGGTCAGTGCTGGAGTTCCGCAGCGGGAGTGATCCCAGAGTAACTGTCGGGATCGCACCCCGTGGATGTTCCGGGTCGTGTATTTTTAGTTATCCTGGTGTCTAACACGCACACATCAATAAAACAGGGAATTCCTGGAAACACGCTGCAGGTCCTTCTTTATCTGGAGATCAAATGTCTGTTCTATAATTGTACCAGCAGTTAACAGGCTCCTGTGAACTCCTCCCTCTGCTATTTTAATGCAGATTTTAACCAATTTCTTTTAAACGGGTTTATTTTGAATGAGTTAACACCTGCCTTAAAATGGTAGACTCAGGACTGTCTCACACACACATATTAAATCTTCGTGGAATAATTACCAGTCATTTTTAGAGTGGAAACTTAACCCTGCCGTTTCACTTTCAGTCAGGAACAGATCGCAGTTTGACATCAATCTCTGATTTGATAGCACGTTTCCAGCATTCACCGTTGTTCTTCCTGACTCTAAACACAGTTGTAAAGGAGCCTTCTGTTCTGTGCCCAGGAGCTCTGACCCATGGAAGAGAGCGGCTGGGACACATTCCTTATCAGCCTCAAGATTAAAGGGATATAGGTCTGCAAAGGGATATAGACTAAGTGAATGGGCAGTAAGGTGGCAGATGGAGTATAATGTAGGGAAATGTGAGGTTATTCACTTTGGTGGAAGAATAGAAAAACAGAATATCTTTTCAATAGTGAGAAACTTTCAAATGTTGGTGTTCAGAGAGATTTGGGTGTCCTCGTGCAAGAAACACAGAAAGCTAGCATGCAGGTACAGCAAGCAATAAGGAAGGCAAATGGCATGTTGGCCTTTATTGCAAGGGGTTGGAGTATAAGAGTAAGGAAGTCTTGCTACAATTGTACAGGGCCTTGGTGAGACCACACCTGGAGTACTGTACAGTTTTGGTCTCCTTATCTAAGGAAGGATATACATGCCTTGGAGTAGGTGCAACGAAGGTTCACGAGATTGATTCCTGGGATGAGAGGGCTGTCCTATGATGAGAGATTGTGTAGAATGGGCCTGTACTCTTTGGAGTTTAGAAGAATGAGAGGTGATCTCATTGAAACATGCAAGATTCTGAAGGGGATTGACAGGGTAGATGCTGAGAGGTTGTTTCCCCTGGCTGGAGTGTCTAGAACTAGGGGGCATAGTCTCAGGATAAGGGGTCGGCCATTTAAGACCGAGAGGAGGAGGAATTTCTTCACTCAGAGGGTTGTGAATCTTTGGAATTCTCTGCCCCAGAGGGCTGTGAATGTTCAGTCTTTGAGTATATTCAAGGCTGAGATAGATAGATTTTTGAACTCTAGGGGAATCAAGGGATATGGAGACCGGGTGGGAAACTGGAGTTGAGGTCGATGATCAGCCATGATCTTATTGAATAGCGGAGCAGGCTCGAGGGGCCATGTGGCCTACTCCTGTTCCTAATTCTTATGATCTTTTCTGATGGTCTTAATCTGCCCGGCAACTTTGCGGTCAGTGAAGAGGGACGAGAAAGACCACAGTGCCGTTTGCCCCTCTCAGTGTGGCCCTGAAGGACTGTGTCCAGGCTGTAGTTCTGTTCCCGCCGTACGATCCTCCCCCCAGATTGTCCTTTCTGAGCTCCAGCCAGGTGATGCTAAACACTCAGTTGCAGAATGGTTTCGGGCCTGAATGAGTTCCAGCGGCTCAGCATCTGCTCTGCCTGGTGGCAGCTGTGAGGCTTTTTCTTGGTCATGGGACCGGTTTATGCGTTGCCATATTGGTGAAGGAAAGACACATTGTTTCCTTATGTAATGGGACGTGTGAGCGGTTACAAGATGGAAAATGTGAATGGTTAAAAGACGGAAAATAAAAGGAAATTAAAAGACAGAGCAAAGTAATATCAGTAAGGAATGATGAGTATTCTTTGATGGTTGGGTCCTGTGAGCGATAACAGCATGCAGAAGAAGATTTGAGTGTTCGGTCTTTTTTACGGGATTTCAGGAAGTGGATGGCTTCTTTTTCTGTGGAAGGGCTGAAGACTGTGGACAAGGACTATGACTTTACATGGTTCGACAACATCAAATGATATGAGTTAATGGATTGCCAATAGGACTGGCGTAGAACTGGTATTTAATTGTTTTGTTGGGAAGGTTTCAGGTTTTCTGTTTGAAAGCAGTTTACTTGAAGCTTAATTGATTTTCTGGCAAGGACTGAGGGAATTTGCACATGGTGATGTATTGGTGGTTATGTAGGAATTTACTTTGAGGTTATTGTCTAGTGTTGGTGTGGCTGAAAAGATAAAGTAAATTAATATTGGTAATTTATTGAATGAACGGACGCTCGAGTGAATGAACGGACGAATGATTCGAACTAATGCATTCATGCATATTGGAACTTACACTCGATCGAATGAATGATCACTTGTGCAGTGATAGAACGAACGATTCGAGCGAATGCACGCAGGTGCACACTTAGACAAATGCTACGCACGCACGCATTCAGACATACATATTGGAACTTACACTCGATCAAACGAATGACCTCAAGGGGTAGTGGTCGAACGAACGATTCGAGCGAACGCAAGCATGCACATTGGAACTTACACTCGATCGAACGAATGATCGCGTGGTGAACGATCAAATGAACGATAATCGAGCGAACGCACGCAGGGGCGCACTTAGACAAATGATACGCACGCACGCATTCAGACATTTATATTGGAACTTACACTCGAACGAACGAACGCTTGAATGAACAAACGAACAATTGAATGAATGATCGAATAATCGAATGAACAATGCCAGTAGGACTGGCGTAAAACGGTTTTTTTCTTGGTTTATTGGAATAAATGTTATCTGTAGCATTTAATTGGATTATGATGGTGCTATGTGTTTGTACACTGGTGTTGAAATGGTTTTTGTTTTATGTGGAGTTAACTTTGAGATTTATTATTTTAAATCTAAAAAGTTGTGTGGTATTGTTTAAGGGTATTTGTATTGTAAACATTATTGATTATTTGTAAAATTAATCATTGCATTTATATTAACTATAAGGCTGTTTTTAAGGCTTTATTTTTTACTGTGATGGATGAATGTAATGGATTTACTATGTCATGGATTTACTATGTAATTGATGAGTTGTACAGGTATTATTGTTTTATATTCACACTGGAGGAGCCCAGTGCGCAGGTGCAGTGCTCGCCCGTTGCTGGAGCATGCGCAGTGTCACTATGATCAGAGACATGCGAGTGCAGGGAGCGGGCCGATTTGGGACACGCGGTTTTTGATCCGATTACGAATCAGCGGGGCGCAGGGAGGTAACGCACCCGGCGGGTGAGCTTCATAAGCACCTAGCATAGGCCGCAAGCCCGGAATGAGAACCTACAGCTTCCGTGTTTGCAGCTCGGAGGCTTTTTCCCAGGAACTAGGCCCGTGTTAACGGCGGCCATCTCTGTAAAGGAGCGCTGAGGGTTTTTGTGTCGCCATCTTGCTTCATCGAGCGGTAGAGCGCATGCGTGGTCATCTTTGTAAAGGAGCCAATAGGGGGCGTGGCTTCAGGGTCCCAGTGAGTGAACTGAACCCAGCCAGAGTCAGCACCTTCAGGGGAGGAGAGGGAGGGGAACCAGTGAGTGTGGAACTGAACCCAGCCAGAGTCAGCACCTTCAGGGGAGGAGACCCAGTGAGTGTAGAACTGAAATAACAACAGAAAACGCTGGAAAAACTCAGCAGGCCAGGCAGCATCCGTGGAGAGAGAAAGAGAGTTAACGTTTCAGGTCGATGACCTTTCGTCAGAACTGTGAAGAGCCGGAAATCAAATAGATTTAAGGCCAGAGTAAAGCTGGGAAAAGGGGGAGGGGATAAAAGAACAAAGGGGGAGATGAAGAGACATTAAGAGATATGCAAAGCTAGAGGTGGTGTTAATGTGACAGATTAAGGCTGAAAGAAGTGTGAAATCCACTGGCAGAATGAAGGACAGCTGCCAGCTTCTAGGAGGAAAAAAAAGGTGGGGTGGGCAAATAAAAGGGTGGAAAAAATAAAATATAAATGTGATTGGAGCTGAGGTTATGATCTAAAATTGTTGAACTCGATATTGAGTCCAGAGGGCTGTAGCGTGCCTAAACGAAAGATGAGGTGCTGTTCCTCGAGCTTACGCTGCGCTTCCGTGGAACAGTGTAATAGGCCGAGGACGGTGAGGTCAGAGTGGGAGTGAAGCGGTGAATTAAAGTGACAGGCCACCGGGAGCTCGGGGTCCCCCTTACGGACTGAACGGAGGTGTTCCGCAAAGCGGTCACCCAATCTGCGTTTGGTCTCCCCAATGTAGAGGAGACCACATCGTGAGCAGCGAATACAGTATACTAAATTGCAGGAAGTACAAGTAAATCGCTGTTTCACCTGGAAGGGGTGTTTGGGGCCCTGGACAGTGGGAAGAGGGGAGGTGTAAGGGCATGTGTTGCATCTCCTGCGCGTGCACGGGAAGGTGCCGGGCGAAGGGGAAGGGGTGCTGGGGGTGGTAGAGGAGTGGACTAGGGTGTCGCGGAGGGAGCGGTCCCTGCGGAATGCTGAAAGGGGAGGTGAGGGGAAGATGTGTTTGGTGGTGGGATCACGCTGGAGGTGGCGGAAATGGCGGAGGATGATCCGTTGAATGTGGAGGCTGGTGGGGTGAAAGGTGAGGACAAGGGGAACCCTATCGTGGTTCCGGGAGGGAGGGGCAGGGGTGAGGGCAGAAGTGCGGGAGATAGAACGGACACGGTCGAGGGCCGTGTCGACCACGGTAGAGGGGAATCCTCGGTTGAGGAAAAAGGAAGACATGTCGGAAGCACTGGTATGGAAGGTGGCATCATCAGAGCAGATGCGGCGGAGACGGAGAAACTGGGAGAATGGAATAGAGTCCTTACAGGAGGCGGGGTGGGAGAACTGAACCCAGCCAGAGTCAGTACCTTCAGGGGAGGAGAGGGAGGGGAACCAGTGAGTGAACTGAACCCAGCCAGAGTCAGCACCTTAAGGGTGGAGAGGGAGGGGAACCAGTGAGTGTAGAACTGAACCCAGCCAGAGTCAGCACCTTCAGGGGAGGAGAGGGAGGGGAACCAGTGAGTGTAGAACTGAACCCAGCCAGAGTCAGCACCTTCAGGGGAGGAGAGGGAGGGGAACCAGTGAGTGTATAACTGAACCCAGCCAGAGTCAGCACCTTCAGGGGTGGAGAGGGAGGGGAACCAGTGAGTGTAGAACTGAACCCAGCCAGAGTCAGCACCTTCAGCGAGAAGGACAATGTGTTGGAGATGGTGCGATGGGTTTGGATTTCAGCACAGGGAGGAGGGACAATGTGTGGGACGGAGATTTACAGCTTTGGGGGAACAAGAGAGGAAAGAATGTTCCATAGAAACTAGAATTGTCTGTTCTGAATTTCTATCCTCTACTTAGTGATGTCTTTTGTAAACTCCTTTTACAGGCTGTGAGAAGGGGAGGATTTACAGACCGGAAACTCAAACCAAACATAATTTCAAGATCTGACGGAGTCACTCCATTCATCAAGACCTGAGTATCATCGGCCTTTGAATGTGGAAGGAGAAATGTTTGTCTGTTCTGTCTGTGGGAAAAGATTTCAAACATCAGTGTGACTGGAAAAGCACCGAGACACACACACCCGAGTGAGAGTGTTCCAGTGCACTGACTGTGGAAAGAGCTTTAACCAGTTACACAGCCTGAAAAAACATCGCACCGTTCACAGCGGGGAGAAACCGTACACGTGTTCTGTGTGTGACGAGTCTTCAACTGATCATCCAACCTGGAGAGACACAAGGACACCCGCACCACGAGAGAAACCGTGGAAATGTGGGGACTGTGGGCAGGGATTCAATTACCCATCCCAGCTGGAAGCTCATCAACGCAGTCACACTGGGGAGAGACTGTTCACCTGCTCTGTGTGTGGGAACAGATTCTCTCGGTCATCCCACCTGCTGACACACCAGCGACTTCACACTGGGGAGAGGCCGTTCACCTGCTCTGAGTGTGGGAAGGGATTCACTCAGTCATCCCACCTGCTGACACACCAGCGAGTTCACACTGGGGAGAGGCCGTTCATCTGCTCTGAGTGTGGGAAGGGATCGTTCAGTCATCCAACCTGCTGAGACACCAGCGAGTTCACAAGTGACTGCAGGGCTTAGATTCTGCTGTTTTTGCTGCTGTTAATCTCATCCAGGACTGAACCATGTTCATTCTGACAGTTGGAGTTTGTTTCTGCTGATGTTAATCACCCCTCTAACTGGGCTGGAGTTTAATATTTTGATATCTGTCAAATAGATTAACTTTGTTTCGAACACGCCGTGGGTCGAATCCTTGATTTCTCCAATATAAGAGGAGTCTAATTGATGCCCTCTAACTGACTGCTCCATTTTTGGGCCTTTTCTCTTTTCTAACTCAAGAGTATTTCAGTTCTCACACCTTTAGTTACTCTCGTGCTCAAGCCCCGGCTCCCCAAACATTCCAGAGTGCCTCTCCTAGCCTTGCTATCAAGTGAAGGTATCGGTAACATGTCCGTGTACCTGCCCTGGGAGTGTTTGATGGGACAGTGTAGAGGGAGCTTAACTCTGTATCTAACCCGTGCTGTACCTGCCCTGGGAGTGTTTGATGGGACAGTGTAAAGGGAGCTTTACTCTGTATCGAAACTGTGCTGTACCTGCCCTGGGAGTGATTGATGGGACAGTGTAGAAGCAGCTTTACTCTGTATCTAAATCATGCTGTACCTGCCCTGGGAGTGTTTGATGGGACAGTGTAGAGGGAGCTTTAATCTGTATCTAACCCGTGCTGTACCTGTCCTGTGAGTGTTTGATGGGACAGTGTATCTAATCCGTGCTGTACCAGCCCTGGGAGTGTTTGATGGGATAGAGTCGATGGAGTTTTACTCTGTATCTAACCCGTACTGTACGTGCCCTGGGAGTGCTTGATGGGACAGTGTAGAGCTTGCTTTACTCTGTATTTAACCCGTGCTGTACCTGCCCTGGGAGTGTTTGATGAGACATTGTAGAGGGAGCGTTACTCTGTATTTAACCCGTGCTGTACCTGCCCTGGGAGAGTTTGATGGGACAGTGTAGAGGGAGCTTTAATCTGTATCTAACCCGTGCTGTACCTACCCTGGCAGTGTTTGGTGGGACAATGCAGAGGGAGCTTTTCTCTGTATCCAACCCGTGCTGTACCTGCCCTAGGACTGTTTGATGGGATAATGTAGAGGGAGCTTTACTCTGTATCTAACCCCGTACTGTACCTTCCCTGGGAGTGTTTGATGGGACAGTGTAGAGGGAGCTTTACACTGTATCTAACCCGTGCTGTACCTGCCCTGGGAGTGTTTGATGGGACAGTGTAGAGGGAGCTTTACTCTGTATCTAACCCGTGCTGTACCTGCCCTGGGAGTGTTTGATGGGACAGTGTAGAGGGAGCTTTACTCTGTATCTAACCTGTGTTGTATCTGCCATGGGAGTGTTTGATGGGACAGAGTACAGGGAGCTTTACGCTGTATCAAACCCGTGCTGTATCTGCCCTGGGAGTGTTTCATGGGAAAGTGTAGAGCGAGCTTTACTCCGTATCTAACCCGTGCTGTGCCTGCCCTGGGAGTGTTTGATGGGACAGAGTACAGGGAGCTTTACGCTGTATCTAATCATGCTGCATCTGCCCTGGCAGTGTTTGATGGGACAGTGTAGAGGGAGCTTTACTCTGTATCTAACCTGTGCTTTTCCTGCCCTGGGAGTGTTTGATGGGACAGTGTAGAAGCAGCTTTACTCTGTATCTAAATCATGCTGTACCTGCCCTGGGAGTGTTTGATGGGACAGTGTAGAGGGAGCTTTAATCTGTATCTAACCCGTGCTGTACCTGTCCTGTGAGTGTTTGATGGGACAGTGTATCTAATCCGTGCTGTACCAGCCCTGGGAGTGTTTGATGGGATAGAGTCGATGGAGTTTTACTCTGTATCTAACCCGTACTGTACCTGCCCTGGGAGTGCTTGATGGGACAGTGTAGAGCTTGCTTTACTCTGTATTTAACCCGTGCTGTACCTGCCCTGGGAGTGTTTGATGAGACATTGTAGAGGGAGCGTTACTCTGTATTTAACCCGTGCTGTACCTGCCCTGGGAGAGTTTGATGGGACAGTGTAGAGGGAGCTTTAATCTGTATCTAACCCGTGCTGTACCTACCCTGGCAGTGTTTGGTGGGACAATGTAGAGGGAGCTTTTCTCTGTATCCAACCCGTGCTGTACCTGCCCTAGGACTGTTTGATGGGATAATGTAGAGGGAGCTTTACTCTGTATCTAACCCCGTACTGTACCTTCCCTGGGAGTGTTTGATGGGACAGTGTAGAGGGAGCTTTACACTGTATCTAACCCGTGCTGTACCTGCCCTGGGAGTGTTTGATGGGACAGTGTAGAGGGAGCTTTACTCTGTATCTAACCCGTGCTGTACCTGCCCTGGGAGTGTTTGATGGGACAGTGTAGAGGGAGCTTTACTCTGTATCTAACCTGTGTTGTATCTGCCATGGGAGTGTTTGATGGGACAGAGTACAGGGAGCTTTACGCTGTATCAAACCCGTGCTGTATCTGCCCTGGGAGTGTTTGATGGGAAAGTGTAGAGCGAGCTTTACTCCGTATCTAACCCGTGCTGTGCCTGCCCTGGGAGTGTTTGATGGGACAGAGTACAGGGAGCTTTACGCTGTATCTAATCATGCTGCCCTGGGAGGTTTGATGGGACAGTGTAGAGGAGCTTTACTCTGTATCTAACCCGTGCTGTATCTGCCCTCGGACTGTTTGATGGGACAGTGTAGAGGGAGCTTTACTCTGTATCTAACCCGTGCTGTACCTACCCTGGCAGTGTTTGATGGGACAGTGTAGAGGGAGCTTTACACTGTATCTAACCCGTGCTTTTCCTGCCCTGGGAGTGTTTGATGGGACAGTGTAGAGAAAGCTTTACTCTGTATCTAACCAGTGCTGTACCTGCCCTGGCAGTGTTTGATGGGACAGTGTAGAGGGAGCTTTATTCTGTATCTAACCCGTGCAGTACCTGTCCTGGGAGTGGTGATGGGACACTGCAGAGGGAGCTTTACACTGTATCAAACCCGTGCTGAGGGAGCTTTACTTTGTATCTAACCCGTGCTGTATCTGCCCTCGGACTGTTTGACGGGACAGTGTAGAGGGAGCTTTACTCTGTATCTAACCCGTGCTGTACCTGCCCTGGGAGTGTTTGATGGGACAGTGTAGAGGGAGCTTTTTCTGTATCTAACCTGTGTTGTACCTGCCCTGGGAGTGTTTGATGGGACAGTGTCGAGTGGGCTTTGCTCTCTATATAGCGTGGGCTGTACCTGCCCTGGGAGTGTTTGATGGGATAGTGCAGAGAGAGTTTACTCTGTATGTAAACCGTGCTGTCCCTGCCCTGGGAGTGTTTGATGGGACAGTATAGAGCGAGCTTTACTCCGTATCTAACCCGTGCTGTGCCTGCCCTGGGAGTGTTTGATGGGATAGCGTAGAGGGATCTTTACTCTGTATCTAATCCGTGCTTTTCCTGCCCTGGGAGTGTTTGATGGGACAGTGTAGAGAAAGCTTTACTCTGTATCTAACCAGTGCTGTACCTGCCCTGGCAGTGTTTGATGGGACAGTGTGGAGAGAGCTTTACTCTGTATCTAACCCGTGCTGTCCCTGCCCTGGGAGTGTTTGATGGGACAGTGTAGAGAGAGCTTTTCTCTGTATCTAAACCGTGCTGTACCTGCCCTGGGAGTGTTTGATGGGACAGTGTATAGGGAGATTTACTCTGTATCTAACCCGTGCTGCACCTGCCCTGGGAGTGTTTGATGGGACAGTGTAGAGAGAGTTTACTCTGTATCTGACCCTACTGTACCTGGCCTGCAGTGTATAGGGAGCTTTACTCTGTATCTAACCTGTGCTGCACCTGCCCTGGAAGTGTTTGCTGGGACAGTATAGACGGAGCTTTACTCTGTATCCCACCCGTGCTGGACCTGCCCTGGGAGTGTTTGATGGGACAGTGTAGAGAGAGCTTTACTCTGTATCGAAACTGTGCTGTACCTGCCCTGGGAGTGATTGATGGGACAGTGTAGAAGCAGCTTTACTCTGTATCTAAATCATGCTGTACCTGCCCTGGGAGTGTTTGATGGGACAGTGTAGAGGGAGCTTTAATCTGTATCTAACCCGTGCTGTACCTGTCCTGTGAGTGTTTGATGGGACAGTGTATCTAATCCGTGCTGTACCAGCCCTGGGAGTGTTTGATGGGATAGAGTCGATGGAGTTTTACTCTGTATCTAACCCGTACTGTACGTGCCCTGGGAGTGCTTGATGGGACAGTGTAGAGCTTGCTTTACTCTGTATTTAACCCGTGCTGTACCTGCCCTGGGAGAGTTTGATGGGACAGTGTAGAGGGAGCTTTAATCTGTATCTAACCCGTGCTGTACCTACCCTGGCAGTGTTTGGTGGGACAATGTAGAGGGAGCTTTTCTCTGTATCCAACCCGTGCTGTACCTGCCCTAGGACTGTTTGATGGGATAATGTAGAGGGAGCTTTACTCTGTATCTAACCCCGTACTGTACCTTCCCTGGGAGTGTTTGATGGGACAGTGTAGAGGGAGCTTTACACTGTATCTAACCCGTGCTGTACCTGCCCTGGGAGTGTTTGATGGGACAGTGTAGAGGGAGCTTTACTCTGTATCTAACCCGTGCTGTACCTGCCCTGGGAGTGTTTGATGGGACAGTGTAGAGGGAGCTTTACTCTGTATCTAACCTGTGTTGTATCTGCCCTGGGAGTGTTTGATGGGACAGAGTACAGGGAGCTTTACGCTGTATCAAACCCGTGCTGTATCTGCCCTGGGAGTGTTTGATGGGAAAGTGTAGAGCGAGCTTTACTCCGTATCTAACCCGTGCTGTGCCTGCCCTGGGAGTGTTTGATGGGACAGAGTACAGGGAGCTTTACGCTGTATCTATTCATGCTGCATCTGCCCTGGCAGTGTTTGGTGGGACAGTGTAGAGGGAGCTTTACTCTGTATCTAACCTGTGCTTTTCCTGCCCTGGGAGTGTTTGATGGGACAGTGTAGAGAGAGCTTTACTCTGTATCTAACCCGTGCTGTATCTGCCCTGGGAGTGTTTGATGGGACAATGCAGAGGGAGCTTTACTCTGTATCAAACCCGTGCTGCACCTGCCCTGGGAGTGTTTGATGGGACAGTGTAGAGGGAGCTTTACTCTGTATCTAACCCGTGCTGTACCTGCCCTCGGACTGTTTGATGGGACAGTGTAGAGGGAGCTTTACTCTGTATCTAACCCGTGCTGTACCTGCCCTGGGAGTGTTTGATGGGACAGTGTAGAGGGAGCTTTACTCTGTATCTAACCCGTGCTTTACCTGCCCTGGGAGTGTTTGATGGGACAGTGTAGAGAGAGCTTTATTCTGTATCTAACCCGTGCAGTACCTGTCCTGGGAGTGGTGATGGGACACTGCAGAGGGAGCTTTACACTGTATCAAACCCGTGCTGTACCTGCCCAGGGAGTGTTTGATGGGACAGTGTAGAGGGAGCTTTACTCTGTATCTAACCCGTGCTGTACCTGCCCTGGGAGTGTTTGATGGGACAGTGTAGAGGGAGCTTTTCTCTGTATCTAACCTGTGTTGTACCTGCCCTGGGAGTGTTTGATGGGACAGTGTCGAGTGGGCTTTGCTCTCTATATAGCGTGGGCTGTACTTGCCCTGGGAGTGTTTGATGGGACAGTGTCAAGAGAGCTTCACTCTGTATCTCACCCGTGCTGTACCTGCCCTGGGAGTGTTTGATGGGATAGTGCAGAGAGAGTTTACTCTGTATGTAAACCGTGCTGTCCCTGCCCTGGGAGTGTTTGATGGGACAGTATAGAGCGAGCTTTACTCCGTATCTAACCCGTGCTGTGCCTGCCCTGGGAGTGTTTGATGGGACAGTGTACAGGGAGCTTTACGCTGTATCTAACCTGTGCTGCATCTGCCCTGGGAGTGTTTGGTGGGACAGTGTAGAGGGAGCTTTACACTGTATCTAATCCGTGCTTTTCCTGCCCTGGGAGTGTTTGATGGGACAGTGTAGAGAAAGCTTTACTCTGTATCTAACCAGTGCTGTACCTGCCCTGGCAGTGTTTGATGGGACAGTGTAGAGAGAGCTTTTCTCTGTATCTAAACCGTGCTGTACCTGCCCTGGGAGTGTTTGATGGGACAGTGTATAGGGAGATTTACTCTGTATCTAACCCGTGCTGCACCTGCCCTGGGAGTGTTTGATGGGACAGTGTAGAGAGAGTTTACTCTGTATCTGACCCTACTGTACCTGGCCTGCAGTGTATAGGGAGCTTTACTCTGTATCTAACCTGTGCTGCACCTGCCCTGGAAGTGTTTGCTGGGACAGTGTAGAGGGAGCTTTACTCTGTATCTAACCCGTGCTATACCTGCTCCAGGAGTGTTTGATGGGACAGTATAGACGGAGCTTTACTCTGTATCCCACCCGTGCTGGACCTGCCCTGGGAGTGTTTGATGGGACAGTGTAGAGGAGCTTTACTCTGTATCTAACCCGTGCTGTACCTGCCCTGGGAGTGTTTGATGGGACAGTGTAGCAGGGAGCTTTACTCTGTATCTAACCCGTGCTGTACCTGCCCTGTGAGTGTTTGATGGGACAGTGTAGAGGGAGCTTTACTCTGTATCTAACCTGTGCTGTACCTGCCCTGGGAGTGTTTGATGGGACAGTGTTGAGGGAGCTTTACTCTGTATCTAACCCGTGCTGTACCTGCCCTAGGAGTGTTTGATGGGACAGTATAGAGCGAGCTTTACTCTGTATCTTACCCGTGCTGTACCTACCCTCGGAGTGTTTGGTGGACAATGCAGAAGGAGCTATACTCTGTATCTAACCCGTGCTGCACCTGCCCTGGGACTGTTTGTTGGGACAGTGTAGAGCGAGCTTTACTCTGTATCTAACCTGTGCTGCATCTGCCCTGGGAGTGTTTGGTGGGACAGTGTTGAGGGAGCTTTACTCTGTATCTAACCTGTGCTGTACCTGACCTGTGAGTGTTTGTTGGGACAATATAGAGCGAGCTTTACTCCGTATCTAACCCGTACTGTTCCTGCCCTGAGAGTGTTTGATGGGATAGTGTAGAGGGAGCTTTCCTCTGTATCTAACCAGTGCTGTACCTGCTCTGGGAGAGTTTGATGGGACAGTGGAGAGGGAGTTTAACTCTGTATCTAACCTGTGCTTTTCCTGCCCTGAGAGTGTTTGATGGGACAGTGTAGAGTGGGCTTTGCTCTCTATCTAGCGTAGGCTGTACCTGCCCTGGGAATTTTTGCTGCAACTGTGTAGATGGAGCTTTAATCGGTATCTAACCCGTGTTGTCCCTGCCCTGGGAGTGTTTGATGGGACAGTGTAGAGAGAGCTTTACTCTGTATCTAACCCGTGTTGTCCCTGCCCTGGGAGTGTTTGATGGGACAGTGTCGAGGGAGCTTTACTCTGTATCTAACCCGTGCTGTACCTGCCCTGGGAGTGTTTGATGGGACAGTGTAGAGCGAGCTTTACTCTGTATCTGACCCGTGCTGTACCTGCCCTGGGAGTGTTTCATGGGACAGTGTAGAGGGAGCTTTGCTCTGTATGTAACCCGTGCTGTACCTGTCCTGGGTGTGTTTGATGGCCCTGTGTAGAGGGAGCTTTACTCTGTATCTAACCCGTGCTGTATCTGCCCTTTTGTGCTCTACACCCCTATTTATAAAACCTAAGATCCCATGTGCTTTTTAAGCACTTTATCAGCTTGTCCCTCCCACTTTTAAAGGTGTGTGTATCTGAACTCCTTGTTGGTTTTAGTGATATTAACAGAACATGGCTAAAGTACATTAACATAAATGTCTGATATAATGGGCATTCTGGGAGAGAGAAGTTTAGTCTGAGTTAGAAACTCAAACAGGCCTTTCACTGCAGACAGGTCGCCATGGCAACACTGATTAGACATTCCATTCCACAAATTCCGCTCGGGTGAAACTCTAATCAGATCAGGAGAAAGAACCGGGTTTGTCTGTTATTAACCACAATATAAGCTTAAACCAGAGTCAGTAATAGAATAGATCAGATTATAATGTGTGATGTTTATACCTCTAACTGTGAAACTATAAGAAATAACATCATTAACAGCAGGCAGGGTAGTTTAGGGATAATGAGAACATTACTGAAGAAAAGGGAACCAGGGAAAGTGTCCTTGTAAACCAACCTCTTTACTGTTCTGCTCCTCTACTCCTTTTAAACTTTGACCATTTAATGTAGATTTCCTACCATTTTCTTCCTCCCAAAATGCATCACCTCACATTTCTGTGCATTAAATTTCAGCTGCCATCTCCCTGCCCCATTTACTAACCTGTGTATTCACACTGAAGTCACTTACAGTCCTCTTCACAGTTGGCCAGGGTCCCTATTTTAGTCTCATCTGGAGATTTTGATCTTGTGCCCCACATACCCAAGCCCAGATCATGTCTCTATATTGAGAAGAGCAGTGGTCCCAACACTGACCCTGGGGGACACCACTGTGTACATCCCTCCAGTGATGAAGAACATCCATTAACCACTACTCTCTGTTTTCTGCCCTTTACCCAACTTCCTATCCACGCTGCCCCACTCCCTTTAATACCGTCAGCCTTCATTTGATCAACAAGCCTCCTGTCCGGCACCTTATCAAACACCTTTTGACAATCCATCTCCACAACATCCACTGCATTTCCTTTCTCACTACACTGTGTTATTTCCTGAAATAATCCCTGCTGTCTGTCCTGAGTGAATCCATTTCACTGCCAAATGTTGCAATCTTTGCTCCACCCCACAGGGTTCCATCTGTGGTGTGGAGCAAACAACAGAAAGTCCACAAAGCGGCCCCGCGGCAAACTCCGGGACAGGGAGGAAGTGAGTCAGGGAGCGTCTGTAAATGGAGACTGGTCAGGGAACGTCTGTAAATGGAGGAGAAAAGGTGAGTGGTCAGGGAGTGTCTGTAAATGGAGGAGAAAATGTGAGTGGTCAGGGAGCGTCTGTAAATGGAGGAGAAATGGAGACTGTTCGGAGCGTCTATAAATGAAGGTGAAATGGTGAATGGTCAGGGAGCGTCTAAATAGAGGAGAAATGGGGACTGGTCAGGGAGCGTCTGTAAATGAAGGAGAAATGGTGAGTGATGAGGGAGCGTCTGTAAATGGAGGAGAAATGGAGACTGGTCAGGGAGCGTCTGTAAATGGAGGAGAAATGTGAGTGATCAGGGAGCGTCTGTAAATAGAGGAGAAATGTGAGTGATCAGGGAGCATCTATAAATGGAGAAGAAATGTGACCGGTCAGGGAGCGTCTGTAAATGAAGAAATGGTGAGTGGTTAGGGAGCGTCTGTAAATGGAGGAGAAATGGTGAGTGATCAGGGAGCGTCTGTAAATGAAGGAGAAATGAGGACTAGTCAGGGAGCATCTGTAAATTGAGAAGAAATGGAGACTGGTCAGGGAGCGTCTGTAAATGAAGGAGAAATGGCAACTGGTCGGGGAGCGTCTGTAAATGGAGGAGAAATGGCGACTGGTCAGGGAGCGTCTGTAAATGTTGGAGCAATGGTGACTGGTCAGGGAGTGTCTATAAATGGAGGAGAAATGAGGAATGGTCAGGGAGCATCTGTAAATTGAGAAGAAATGGAGACTGGTCAGGGAGCATCTGTAAATGAAGGAGAAATGGCGACTGGTCGGGCAGCGTCTGTAAATGAAGGAGAAATGGTGACTGGTCAGGGAGTGTCTGTAAATGAAGGAGAAATGGTGACTGGTCAGAACATAAGACGTAGGAGCAGGAGTAGGTCATTTGGCCCCTCGAGCCTGCTCCACCATTCAATAAGATCATGGCTGATCTGATCTTGGCCTCAACTCCACTTCCCTGCCCGCTCCCCTTAACCCTTGACTCCCTTACCGTTCAAAAATCTGTCTATCTCCATCTTAAATATATTCAATGACCCAGCCTCCACAGCTCTCTGGGGAAGAGAATTCCAAAGATTCACGACCCTCTGAGAGAAGAAATTCCTCCTCATTTCCGATTTAAAAGGGTTTCCCCTTATTCTGAAATTATGTCCCCAAGTTCTAGATTCCCCCACGAGGATGAAACATCCTCTCTGCATCTACCCTGTCGAGCCCCTTCAGAATCTTACATGTTTCAATAAGATCCCCTCTCACTCTTCTAAACTCCAATCAGTATAGGCCCAACCTGCTCAACCTTTCTTCATAAGACAACCCCTTCATCTCCGGAATCAACCTCGCAAACCTTCTCTGAACTGCCTCCAATGCAAGTATATCCTTCCTTAAATAAGGAGACCAAAACTGCACACAGTACTCCAGGTGTGGCCTTACCAACGCCCTGTACAGTTGTAACAGGACTTCCCTACTTTTCTACTCCATTCCCTTTGCAATAAAGGCCAACACTCCATTTCCCTTCCTAATTACTTGCTGTACCTACATGCTAACTTTTTGTGATTCATGTACAAGGACCCGCAGATCCCTCTGTACCTCAGCATTTTGTAATCTCTCCCCATTTAAATAATAATTTGCTTTTTTATTTTTCCTACCAAAGTGGATAACCTCACATTTTCCCACATTAAACGCCATCTGCCAGATTTTTGCCCACTCACTGAGCCGACCTCTATCCCTTTGGAGATTCTTTGACTCCTCCACACAACTTGCTAACCCACCTTTGTATCATCAGCAAATTTGGCTGCATTACACTCAGTCCCTTCATCCAAGTCATTAATATAGATTGTAAATAGTTGAGGCCCAAGCACTGATCCCTGCAGCACCCCACTAGTTACAGTTTGCCAACCTGAAAATGACCCATATATCCCGACTCTCTGTTTTCTGTTAGTTAGCCAATCCTCGATCCATGCTAATATATTACCCCCAACCCCGTGAGCTCTTATCTTGTGTAGTAACTGTTTATGTGGCACCTTATTGAATGCCTTCTGGAAATCCAAATACACTACATCTACTGGTTCCCCTTTATCCACCCTGCTCGTTACATCCTTAAAGAACTCTAGTAAATTTGTCAAACATGATTTCCCTTTCATAAAACCATGCTGACTCTGCTTGACTATATTATGATTTTCTAAATGTCCTATCACTTCCTTAATGATGGACTCCAGCATTTTCCCAATGACAGATGTTAGGCTAACTGGTCGATAGTTGCCTGCTTTCTGTCTCCCTCCTTTCTTAAATAGGGGCGTTATATTTACGGTTTTCCAGTCCGCTGGGACCTCTCCAGAATCCAGGGAATTTTGGTAGATTACAACCAATGCATCCACTATCTCTGCAGCCACCTCTTTTAAGACTCTGGGATGCAGGCCATCGGGTCCAGGGGACTTGTCCACCTTTAGTCCCATTAGTTTGCCTAGTACTTTCTCTCTATTGATAGTGATTGCTTTAAGTTACCCCCCCCCCCCCACCCACCCCAATAGCCACTTGATTATCCATTATTGGGATGCTTTTAGTGTCTTCTACCATGAAGACCGATACAAAATATTTGTTCAAAGTCTCCGCCAATTCCCTGTTTCCCATTATTACTTCCCCAGACTCATCCTCTAGGGGACCAACGTTTACTTTAGCTACTCTCTTCCTTTTTATATACCTGTAGAAGCTCTTACTGTCTGTTTTTATATTTCTTGCTAGCTTCCTCTCATAAGCTATCTTCTCTCTCTTTATTATTTTTTTAGTCGTCCTTTGCTGGTTTTTAAAAATTTCCCAATCCTCTGGCCTTTCACTATTCTTCGCAACATTGTATGCTTTTATTTTCAATTTGATACCATCCTTTACTTCCTTAGTTAGCCATGGATGGTTCATCCTTCTCTTAGAGTCTTTCTTTTTCACTGGAATATATCTTTGCTGAGAGTTATGAAATATCTCCTTAAATGTTTGCCACTGCTTTTCTACAGTCTTACCCTGTAATATATTTTCCCAGTCCACTTTAACCAAGTCTGCCTTCATACCTTTGTAATTACCTTTGTTTAAGTTCAGGACACTAGTTTGAGACCTAGCTTTCTCACCCTCAAACTGAATTTGAAATTCTACCATGCTATGATCACTCTTCCCAAGAGGATCCTTCACTTCGAGATCATTAATTAATCCAGCCTCGTTACACATTACCAGATCTAAAATAGTCTTCTCCCTGGTTGGTTCCACAACATATTGTTCCAAGAAACCATCCCGTATACATTCTAAGAACTCTTCCTCAAGTCTACCTTTGCCAATATGCTTTGTCCAATCATTATGAAGATTAAAATCTCCCATGATTATAGCCGTACCTTTCTTACAAGCCTCTATTATTTCTTGATTTATTCTCTGTCCTACAGTGTGGCTACTGTTTGGGTGCCTGTAGACCACTCCCACCAGTGACTTTTTACCCTTATTATTTCTTATCTCCACCCAAACTGATTCTACGTCTTGATCTTCTAGGCCAGTATCATTTCTCATTACTGCACTGATCTCATCCCTTATTAACAGAGCTACACCACCTCCTTTTCCTTTCTGCCTATCCTTACGAAATGGCAAATACCCCTGAATATTCAGTTCCAATCATTGGTCACCTTGCAACCATGTCTCTGCAATGGCTATCAGATCAGAGCCATTTATTTCTATTTGTGCTGTCAAGTCATCTATCTTGGTACGAATGCTGCGTGTGTTCAGATATAGAGCTTTTCATTTTGTCTTTTTACCATTTTTCCCTACTCTGACCCCTCTGTCTGTAAATGAAGGAGTAATGGTGACTGGTCAGGGAGCGTCTGTAAATGCAGGAGAAATGGTGACTGGTCAGGGAGCGTCTATAAATGGAGGAGAAATGGTGAGTGGTCAGGGAGTGTCTGTAACTGGAGGAGAAATGATGACTGGTCAGGGAGCGTCTGTAAATGGAGGAGAAATGGTGACTGGTCAGGGAGCGTCTGTAAATGAAGGAGAAATGGTGACTGGTCAAGGAGCATCTGTAAATGAAGGAGGAATGGTGATGGGTCAGGGAGCGTCTGTAAATGAAGGATAAATGGTGATGGGTCAGGGAGAGAGTTCACTTGCTCCGTGTGTGGGACGGGATTCACTCAGTGATCCCACTTGGTTAGACACCAGCATATTAAAACTGATCAGAGCCTGTTTGTTTGTTCTCACTGTGCGAAGAGGTTTACAAACTCATCCCACCTGATGAGGCCCCTGCATATTCACACTGGGGAGAGGCCGTTCACCTGCTCCGTGTGTGGGAAGGGATTTAACCAGTCCTCTCACCTGCTGAGACACCAGTGAGTTCACACTGGGGAGAGGCCGTTCACCTGCTCCGAGTGTGGGAAGGGATTTAACCAGTCCTCTCACCTGCTGACACACCAGCGAGTTCAGATTTGACTCGCTGGTTTATCATCAGTTGGGGTTGGATTCTGCTGTTATTGCTGCTGTTAATCACATCCCAGATTGAATCGTGTTCATTCTGACAGTTGGGGTTTGTTTCTGCTGATGTTAATAACCCCTATAACTGGGCTGGAGTTTAATATTCTGGATATCTGTCAAATAAATCAAAGGGTGAAAGGTCAGAGTCACTCTTGTCCCTGAAAGGGGGGTAAAAATCCTGCTGATTGTGTTTCCCTCCAGTGGAGTTTATTGTTACTTTTGCCAAATAATCTTTAAAGGGATTTCCCAAATACTGACAACTGTCTCAAATGGAGCTAAAATCTGTGTAGGTTTTGGGGCAATAATGTTCAGAGATGAACATGTTTTAACATAAAATGGTTAAAATACATTGAATTAAATGTCTGATAGAATGGGCATTATGGGAGAGAGAAGTTTAGTCTGAGTTAGAAACTCAAACAGGCCTTTCACTGCAGACAGGTCGCCATGGCAACACTGATAAGACATTCCATTCACTGAATCCACTGGGTGGAAACTCTAATCAGATCAGGGGAAAGAACAGGGTTTGTCTGTTAAAAACCACAATATAAGCTTAAACCACAGTGAGTAATAGAATAGATCAGATTATAACGTGTGATGTTCATACCTATAACTGTGAAACTGTAAAATAACATAATTAGCAGTAATTTAGAGATAAAGAGAAAATAACTGAAGAAAAGTAACTCCCGGCAACCAAGGAAAGTGTCCTTGTAAATCACAGATTAGAGAAGTTCCAGCTGTCTTTCCCTCGCTTCCTGCCAATACCCAGCAGAGAAGACAAAGAAGAGTCAGGTGCCAGAGATGGATCACTACAGGGTATAAAAGTGAGGGGATCCTGATGTAAGGGGCAGTCGGGACTGGAGACACCGGAGATCAAGCTCAGGGCGCCCGAGGTTCCATCCAGCGTGCTGACCTCGTGTAAGTTACTGTGGACACGCGGGACTTGCAAGTTTACTCTGATTGATGGATCAATGTAAAGTACGGTAGAGGACAGAGAATCTGCTCATCTTATATTTCTAATAAGGTATTAAAGTTGTTGACACGAGACTCTCGAACCTGCTAATGAATAAGACAAGGCATCAGCTGGAATCTTACACCTCTTTACTGTTCTGTTCCTCTTTCCTTTTAAACTTTTACCATTTAATGTAGATTTCCTACTTTTTTCTTCCTCCCAAAATGCATCACCTCATAATTCTCTGCATTAAATTTCAGCTGACATCTCCCTGCCCCATTTACTAACCTGTGTATTCACACTGAAGTCACTTACAGTCCTCTTCACAGTTGGCCAGGGTCCCTATTTTGGTCTCATCTGAAGATTTTGATCTTGTGCCTCACATACCCAAGCCCAGATCATTTCTCTGAGATGATTCACTAGGTTAATTCCAGAGATGAGGGTTTTGACTTATGAGGAAAGGTTGAGCAGGCTGGGTCTATACTCATTGGAATTTAGAAGAATGAGAGGTGATCTTATCGAAACACATAAGATACTGAGGGGGCTCGACAGGGTAGATGCAGAGAGGATGTTTCCCCTCATGGGGAAATCTAGAACTCGGGGGCACGGTCTCAGAATAAAGGGTCGCCCTTTTAGAACTGAGATGAGGAGGAACTTCTTCTCTCAGAGGGTCATAAATTTGTGTAATTCTCTGCCCCAGAGAGCTGTGGAGGCTGGGTCATTAAATACATTTAAAGTAGAGATAGACAAATTTTTGCAAGATAAGGGAGTGAAGGGTTGGTTATGGGGAGCGGGCTGGGAAGTGGCTTTGAGCCCGAGATCAGCCATGATCTTATTGAATGGGGGAGCAGGCTTGAGGGGCCAAGTGGCCTATTCTTGCTCCTATTTCTTATGTTCGTATGTTCTCTGGGCACCTTATCAAACACCTTTTGACAATCCATCTACACAACATCTACTGCATTTCCTTTCTCACTACACTGTGTTATTTCCTGAAATAATCCCTGCTGTCTGTCCTGAGTGAATCCATTTCACTGCCAAATGTTGCAATCTTTGCTCCACCCCACATGGTTCCATCTGTTCAAAGCCACAACAGAAAGGTCCAGTTTTCTCCTGGAGTTTGAGAGAATTCAACTTCAACAATGAGGCAGAGTTTCAGCCAATGAGGGAGATCCGGGCTCAGCCCCGCCCACTGTGTGCCGCAAGCCCCGCCCCTCACACACTCCGATTGGTTGGAGGACCAGCCGCCCGCTCGGTCCTCCAGTCCCGCACCGCTCTTCCTATTGGTCCGCAGCTCCCGTCAATCACCCGGGCAGTGTGAGTTGAGCATGCGCGGGAGAGGCTCATTGTTGGGCAGTGGCGGAGACTGAGTGACCCGACAGGGGAAACAACAAGTGGCCTTGACACAGCAGAGGGAGCAACTCCGAGCCGGTTAGCATCAGGGTGGGCGGTGGATGTGGAACTCGCTCCGAGGCCTCCTGTGCAGGGCTTTCTTGTTGCATCAGTTTGAGCTGGAGTGGAGAGGGGGGAGAAGCTACTGGGTTTAACCCCAGTACTTCTGAGCCCAGTGGGACCCAACAATTTCCAATGTGGGACTGTGAAGGGAGGTGGATTCTAGGGGAGATTAAGTTGCTAAACAGACCCTGTCCGTACAGTGTAAAAGATTATCGTTTTAGGAATAAGTATTTCTGTGGAGGCTTTCAATCCATTTTATATATACAGATTTTTTTAATTCATTCGATGTGGGTGTCACTAGCAAGGCCAACATATATTGCCAGTCCCGAGTTGCCCGTTGAGAAGGTGATGCTGGGCCTTCTTCTTGAACCTCTGCAGTCCGTGTGGTGAAGGTACTCTCAGAATGCTGTTAGGTGAGGAGTTCCAGGATTTTCACCCAGCGACGATGTGGGAACGGCGATATATGCCCAAGTCAGGATAGTGTGTGACTTGGAGGGGAACTGGGAGGTGATGGTGTTCCCATGCACCTGCTGCCCTTGTCCTTCTAGGTGGTGGAGGTCGTGTGTTTGGGAGGTGCTGTCAAAGTTCTAGTCGAGTTGCAGATGTATAAAGTCGCTCTCCTTCACCCCACCCCCTCCCACCTCGCTCTCTCTCCTTCACCCCTCCCCCTCCCACCTCACTCTCTCTCCTCCCATAGAGGCCAGAGTCTTGTGTAGGCCCAGACCGGGTGGCGGGTTCCCTTCCCTGAAGGACATTAGTGAACCAGGTGGGTTTTTACAACATTCCGGCAGCTTTCATGGTCACTTTTTTCTAGTGCCGGCCCCACAAATTCCCAGATTCATTCAGCTCAATTTCACAACCTGTTTTTGTGGGTTCTCTCTCACCCTCCCTTTTTCCTGTTTTGAATGAATTCTACAGGGTATTAGAAGGAGAGGATTTGCAGACGGGAAACTCAAACCAAACATCACTTCAAGACCTGACAGAGTCACTCGATTCATCAGGACCTTTGAACATGGAAGCAGAAAGCACCGTTCAGAGCGGGGAGAAACCGTACACGTGTTCTGTGTGTGGACGAGGCTTCAGCCGATCCTCTGGCCTGTTGAGACACAAGCGCAGTCACACCGGGGAGAAACCATGTAAATGTGGGGACTGTGGGAAGCGATTCAACTACCCGTTTGAGCTGGAAATTCATCGACGAGTTCACACCGGGGAGAGGCCGTTCACCTGCTCTGAGTGTGGGAAGGGATTCACGTGTTCATCCTCCCTGCTGACACACCAGCGAGTTCACACTAGGGAGTGGCCGTGCACCTGCTCTGAATGTGGTAAGGGATTCGCATGTTCATCCCACCTGCTGACACACCAGAGAGTTCATACTGGGGAGTGGCCTTTCACCTGCTCTCAGTGTGGGAAGGGATTCACTCGGTCATCCCGCCTGCTGACACACCAGCGAGTTCACACTGGGGAGAGGCCGTTCACCTGCTCTCAGTGTGGGAAGGGATTCACTCAGTTATCCACCCTGCTGAATCACCAGAGTGTTCACACTGGGGTGAGGCTGTTCACCTGCTCCGAGTGCGGGAAGGGATTCATTCAGTCATCCACCCTGCTGACTCACCAGCGAGTTCACACTGGAGAGAGGCCATTCACCTGCTCTGAGTGTGGGAAGGGATTCACTCAGTCATCCGCCTTGCTGAAACACCAGCGAGTTCACACTGGGGAGAGGCCGTTCACCTGCTCTGAGTGTGGGAAGGGATTCACTCAGTCATCTAACCTGCTGACACACCAGAGAGTTCACACTGGGGAGAAGCCATTCACCTGCTCCAAGTGTGGGAAGGAATTCACTTGTTTATCCAACCTGCTGAAACACCATCGAGTTCACACTGGGGAGAGGCCATTCACCTGCTCTAAGTGTGGGAAGGGATTCACTCAGTCATCCCACCTGCTGACACACCAACGAGTTCACACTGGGGAGAGGCCGTTCACCTGCTCCGTCTGTGGGAAGGGATTCACTCTATCATCCAACCTACTGAAACACCAGCGAGTTCACAAGTGACTGCAGTGGTTAGATTCTGATGTTTTTGCAGCTGTTAATTACATCCTGGACCGAATCGTGTTCATTCTGACAGTTGGGGTTTGTTTCTGCTGATAAACTCCAGCCCAGTTACAGGGGTTATTAATATTCTGGATATATGTCAAATAAATCAGTTTGCTTTAAACACATTGTGGTGGATTTTTGTCGTTCCCACCTGAGTGTTTAGCATCACCTGGTTGGAGCTCAGAAAGGACAATCTGGGGGGAGGATCGTACGGCGGGAACAGAACTACAGCCTGGACACAGTCCTTCAGGGCCACACTGAGAGGGGCAAACGGCACTTTGGTCTTTCTCGTCTCTCTTCACTGAAACCAAAGTCGCCGTGCGGGTTAATCTTGAGGCCTGTAAGGTCCAGATGATTTCCACCCAAGGGTGTGTAAAGAGATCGGACGGGTGCTCTGTGAGCCCCTTGCCCATGTCTTCAGCTCAGTAGAGTCAGGGATTGCTCCCTGAGATTGGAAGGTAGCTCACGTAGTTCCCATTTTCCAAATTGGGGACAAATCAGAGCCAGGGAACTAGAGGCCCATCAGTGTGATATCGATCACAGGGAAGGTGCCTGAAGGGATCCTAAGAGAACTAGAGGCCCATCAGTGTGATATCGATCACAGGGAAGGTGCCTGAAGGGATCCTAAGAGAACTAGAGGCCCATCAGTGTGATATCGATCACAGGGAAGGTGCCTGAAGGGATCCTAAGAGATGCTGTTTTCGATCACGGGGAAAGGGAAGGAGCCATTCGAGATATTCAACATGGCTTCCAGAAAACAAGGCCAACTTGCTTGAGTTTTGTGAAGAAGTTGCTGGGTTGGGGGATGAGGGGAATCCGGTTGACATTGTCTACCTCAGGGGAGTCAAACTCATTTTCCATGGTGGGCCGAATCCGATATCCTGGCCCTTGGCGAGGGTCACATTCAGCAAAAGTTATTAAAATAGGAATAAATGAAGATAAACTATATCGACACTTGGAATCAGAGAATGGTTACAGCACAGAATGTGGCCATTCGGCCCGTCGAGCCCGTGCCGGTTCTCTGCAAGAGCACTTCAGCTAGTCCCACTCCCCCACCCTTCCCCCGGAGCCCTGACATTGTTTCTTCTTCAGGTCCTTATCCAATTCCCTTTTGAAAGCCACGATTGAATCTGCCTCCACCACCCTTTCAGGCAGTGCATTCCAGATCATAACCACTCGCTGCGTAAAAGTTTTTTCTTACATCACCTTTGGTTCTTCTGCCAATCACCTTAAATCTGTGTCCTCTGGTTCTCGACCCTTCCAACAATGGGAACAGTTTCTCTCTCTCTACTCTGTCCAGACCCCTCATGATTTTGAACACCTCTATCAAATCTCCTCTCAAACATCTCTGCTCTAAGGAGAACAACCCGATCTTCTCCAGTCTATCCACGGAACTGAAGTCCCTCATCCCTGGAAGCATTCTTGCAAATCTTTTCTGCACCCTCTCTAAGGCCTTCACGTCCTTCCTAAAGTGTGGTGCCCAGAATTGGACACAATACTGCAGAAATTTTCTCCAATTAAATATTGGGAAAACCAAAGCCATTGTTTTTGGTCCTCGCCACAAACTCCATCTCTCTCCCCAACACCTGTCTGAGACTGAACCAGACTGTTCACAACCTTGGTGTCATATTTGACCCTGAAATTAGCTTCTGACCACATATCCGCAGCGTAACCAAGACCACCTATTTCCACCTCCGTAACATCGCTCGTCTCCGCCCTTGCCTCAGCTCATCCGCTGCTGAAACCCTCATCCATGCCTTTGTTACCTCTAGACTAGACTATTCCAACGCACTCCTGGCTGGCCTCCCACATTCCACCCTACATAAACTTGAGGTCATCCAAAACTCAGCTTCTCGTGTCCTAACTCGCACCAAGTCCCGTTCGCCCATCACCCCTGTGCTCGCTGACCTACATTGGCTCCCGGTTAAGCAGTGCCTCGATTTCAAAATTCTCATCCTTGTTTTCAAATCCCACCATGGCCTCGCCCCTCCCTATCTCTGTAATCTCCTCCAGCCCCACAACCCCCCGAGATATCTGCGCTCCTCTAATTCTGCCCTCTTGAGCATCCCTGATTATAATCGTTTAACCATTGGTGGCCGTGCCTTCTGTTGCCTCGGCCCTAAGCTCTGGAATTCCCTGCCTAAACCTCTCCACCTCGCTACCTCTCCTTCCTCCTTTAAGATGTTCCTTAAAACTTACCTCTTTGACCAATCTTTTGGTCATCTGCACTAATTTCTCTTTGTGTGGCTCGGTGTCAAATTTCTTCTCTTATAATCCTCCTGTGCAGCACCTTGGGACGTTTTACTATATTAAAGGCGCTATATAAATACAAGTTGTTGTTGCACTCAGCCAGATTCAGTTCCTTCTGGAGAGAAGGGGAGACACAAAATCCCAGATGATGTAATGAATGTTGTTTTTAGACAGTAAGGATGGAGGGAGAGTGTGTAGAATGGGGAATTTACAGCTTAGGAGGGACAGGAGGGAAAAGGATGTTGTATAGAAACTAGATTTGTCTGTTCTGAAGTTCTATCCTGTTGTAAACACCAGTTGAGGGTATTAGAAGGGGAGGATCTGCAGATGGAAACTGAATCCAAACATTGCGTCAAGATCTGACAGATTCACCGGATTCATCAGGACCTGAATATCATCAGCCTTTGGCTATAGGAGGAAAAAGCACCAATCACAGCGGGGAGAAACAGGACACGTGTTCTGTGCCTGGATCCACCTTCAACCAATCGTCTAGCCTGTGAGATTCGTGCACCCACCTGAATCAACAGTGTAAATGTGGGGAATGTGGGAATGGATTCAGTTGCCCGTCTGAGGTGCAAACTCATCGAAACAGTCACACCGGGGAGAGGCTGTTCACCAGCAGAATGTGGAAAGAGAGTCACTCACTCATCTCATCTATTCCCACACTAACATGTTCGTAATGGGGAGAATCCATTCACTGCTCTGTATGTGGAAAGTGATTCAATCGATCATCCCATTTACTGACACACCAGCACAGTCACACCGGAGAGAGACCGTTTAGATACTTCACGTGTGGGAAGGGATTGACTCCGTTGTCCCACCTGTTGACACTCCAGAGTGTCCACATGGAGAACAGTTGCTGTAAATACTCTGACTGCGAGAAAAGCTTTCAAAGTTCAAAGCAGCTGATGAACGATCAGCGCATTGATACTGGAGAGTGGATGTAACTGGTAGAATTGATAAGGGAGAACCAGTGGATGTGGTGTATTTGGACTTTCAGAAGGCTTTCAACAAGGTCCCGCATAAGAGATTGGCATGCAAAGTTAAAGCACATGGGATTGGGGGTAAGGTACTGTCTTGGATAGAGAACTGGTTGGCAGACAGGAAGCAAAGAGTTGGAATAAATGGGTCTTTTTCCGAGTGGCAGGCGGTGACTAGTGGGGTACCGCAGGGATCGGTGCTAGGACCCCAGCTATTCACAATATGTATTAATGATTTAGACGAGGGAACTAGATGTAATATCTCCAAGTTTTCAGATGACACAAAGCTGGGTGGGCGAGTGTGCTGTGAGGAGGATGTAGAGAAAATCCAGTATGATTTGGACAGGTTGGGTGAGTGGGCAAATGCGTGGCAGATGCAGTATAATGTGGATAAATGTGAGGTTATCCACTTTGGTGGCAAAAACAGGAAGGCGGATTATTATCTGAACGGCAATAGATTGAGAAAAGGGGAGGTGCACCAGTCGCTGAAGGTAAGCATGCAGGTGCAGCAGGCGGTTAAGAAGGCAAATGGTATGTCGGCCTTCAGAACAAGAGGATTCGAGTACAGGAACAAGGATGTCTTGCTGCAGTTGTACAGGGCCTTGGTGAGACCACACCTTGAGTATTGTGTGCAGTTTTGGTCGCCTTATCTGAGGAAGGATGTTCTTGCCATGGAGGGAGTGCAGCGAAGATTCATCAGACTGATACCTGGGATGGCAGGGATGATGTATGAAGAGAGATTGGGTCGATTAGGCTTATATTCGCTGGAGTTTAGAAGAATGAGAGGGGATCTCATTGAAACTTATAAAATTCTAACAGGACTAGACAGACTAGATGCAGGAAGGATGTTCCCGATGGCGGGTGAGTCCAGAACCAGGGGTCACAGTCTAAGGATAAGGGGTAAGCCATTTAGGATTGAGATGAGGAGGAATTTCTTCACCCAGAGAGTGGTGAACCTGTGGAATTCTCTACCCCAGAAGGCAGTTGTGGCCAATTCATTAAATATATTCAAGAAGGAGTTAGATATAGTTCTTAAGGCTAAAGGGATCAATGGATATGGGGAGAAAGCAGGGACAGGGTACTGAATTTGGATGATCAGCCATAATCTCATTGAATGGCGGAGCAGGCTTGAAGGGCCGAATGGCCTACTCCTGCTCCTATCTTCTATGTTTCTATGTTTCAATATCCTGTGTGTGGGAAGAAATTCACACCACCTGCTGAGACTCCAGTGAGATCACATGTGACTGCAGGGGTTTGGAATCTGTTATTAATCACATCCAGGACTGAACCATGGCAGAATGCCCGTGCACTGTGGTTTATGTGTGAATTATTGATAAATATTTTCTCAATCGGATCACAGAAACTCATTCTCCATTCACTAATTGGGACTTTCAATGGAGGGGCTGCTCCCCAGCATGCCCCGCGGGGGAGAATGTGCCCTATTCACACTGGAGGAGCCCAGTGCGCAGGCGCTGAGCCCGCCTTTATTCGGAGCATGCGCAGTGTCACTGTGATCAGAGCGGGGCGAGTGCAGGGAACGGACAAAGGTCGGAGATGAGATTTTACGCCGATTACGGATCGGCGGGGCGCAGAGAGGTAACGCACCCGGCGGGTGAGCTTCATAAACACCTGGTGTAGGCCGCAAGCCCCGAATGAGAACCTGCAGGTTCCCCGTTTGCAACTCCCGGGCTCTTTCCCGGGAACAGGATCGGGTTAACTGCGGCCATCTTTGTAAAGGGAAGCTGAGACTTTGTACGCCGCACTCTTGCTTCATCAAAAGGTAGAGAGGATGCGCAACCATCTTTGTAAAGATGATGCGGAGATGCCGGTGTTGGACTGTGGTGGACAAATGTGATAAGTCGCACAACACCAGGTTATAGTCCAACAGCTTTATTTGAAATCACAAGCTTTCGGAGCGCTGCTCCTTCGTCAGGTGAAGTGAAGAGATGCATATAGGCACAGCATATATAGTCAAAGAACACTGCCAGATGATTACAGTTAATCTTTCTAACTGCCCTTTATCACACCTTGGCAGAGAGATAATCCTGGCAATCAAAGGTGTGGATGGTGTCCAAACAGGTCAGTCAGGTAAACATTACATCAAAGACAATGAGGTGGGGTCACAAGGGGGTCAATGTGGCAGATGCTGGGGTCTGTATGGAAAACAACAAACTTTTTTTGCTGGAAATCACAGCAGGTCCGGCCGCATCTGTGTAGAGAGAACAAGCCAACGACGACTCGAGTCTGGATGACTCTACGTCAGGTGGGGTTACATGTAGCGTGACATGAACCCAAGATCCCGGTTGAGGCCGTCCTCATGGGTGCGGAACTTGGCTATCAGTTTCTGCTCGACGATTTTGCGTTGTCGTGTGTCTCGAAGGCCGCCTTGGAGAACGCTTACCCTAAGATCGGAGGCTGAATGTCCTTGACTGCTGAAGTGTTCCCCGACTGGGAGGGAACACTCCTGCCTGGCGATTGTTGCGCGGTATCCGTTCATACGTTGTCGCAGTGTCTGCTTGGTCTCGCCGATGTACCATGCTCCGGGGCATCCTTTCCTGCAACGTATGAGGTAGACAACGTTGGCCGAGTCACAAGAGTATGTACCATGTACCTGGTGGGTGGTGTCCTCACGTGTGATGATGGTATCTGTGTTGATGATCTGGCATGTCTTGCAGAGGTTGCCATGGCAGGGTTGTGTGGTGTCGTGGTCGCTGTTCTCCTGAAAGCTGGGTAATTTGCTGTGAACGATGGTCTGTTTGAGGTTAGGTGGCTGTTTGAAGGCGAGTAGTGGAAGCGTGGGGATGGCCTTAGCGAGGTGTTCGTCGTCATCGATGACATGTTGAATGCTGTCCCAGGGTTGGAATCCCCATGTACAGTCCCAGGGTTAGAATCCCCATGTAGAGTCCCAGGGTTAGAATCCCCATGTACAGTCCCAGGGTTGGAATCCCTCAGCAACACCGAGTGTGGGTCTCAGGCCCCGAGTCAGAGCCGGCGGACGTGCGGCCAGGGCCCCGGCACCATTAACCCCAGGGTGCAGCACCTCCCCCAGACAAGAAACACAACAACTTGCATTTATACAGCAGAGGGAGCAATTCAGAGCCGGTTAGCATCAGGGTGGGCGGTGGATGTGGAACTCGCTCCCTGGCCTCCTGTGTAGGGCTTTCTTGTTGCATCAGTTTGAGCTGGAGTGGAGAGGGGGGAGAAGCTGCTGGGTTCAACACCCAGTACTTCTCAGCCCAGTGGGACCCAACAATTTCCAATGTGGTACTGTGAAGGGAGGTGGATTCCAGGGGAGATTAAGTTGCTAAACAGACACTGTCTGTACAGTGTAAAAGATTATCGTTTTAGGAACAAGTATTTCTGTGGAGGCTTTCAATCCATTTTATATATACAGATTTTTAAAATTCATTTGATGTGGGTGTCACTAGCAAGGCCAGCATATATTGCCAGTTGCCCGTTGAGAAGGTGATGCTGGGCCTTCTTCTTGAACCTCTGCAGTCCGTGTGGTGAAGGTACTCTCAGAATGCTGTTAGGTGAGGAGTTCCAGGATTTTCACCCAGCGACGATGTAGGAACGGTGATATATGTCCAAGTCAGGATAGTGTGACTTGGAGGGGAACTGGGAGGTGATGGTGTTCCCATGCACCTGTTGCCCTTGTCCTTCTAGGTGGTGGAGGTCGCGTGTTTGGGAGGTTCTGTCAAAGTTCTAGTCGAGTTGCAGATGTATAAAGTCGCTCTCCTTCACCCCTCCCCCTCCCACCTCGCTCTCCCTCCTCCCATAGAGGCCAGAGTCTTGTGTCGGCCCAGACCGGGTGGCGGGTTCCCTTCCCTGAAGGACATTAGTGAACCAGTTGGGTTTTTACGACAATCTGGCAGCTTTCATGGTCACTTTTTTCTCGTGCCGGCCCCACAAATTCCCAGCTTAATTCAGCTCAATTTCACAACCTGCCTTTGTGTTTTTGTGAGTTCTCTCTCACCCTCCCTTTTTCCTGTTTTAAATTCATTTTACAGGGTATTAGAAGGGGAGGATTTGCAGACGGGAAACTCAAACCAAACATCACTTCAAGATCTGACAGAGTCACTCGATTCATCAGGACCTTTGAACATGGAAGCAGAAAGCACCGTTCAGAGTGGAGAGAAACCGTACACATGTTCTGTGTGTGGACGAGGCTTCAGCCGATCCTCTGACTTGTCGAGACACAAGCGCAGTCACACCGGGGAGAAACCGTGTAAATGTGGGGACTGTAGGAAGCGATTCAACTACCCGTGTGAGCTGGAAATTCATCGACGAGTTCACACCGGGGAGAGGCCGTTCACCTGCACTGTGTGTGGGAAGGGATTCACTCAGTCATGCAATCTGCTGCAGCACTGGCGAGTTCACACTGACGAGAGACCTGTTGAATGTCAGGACTGCGGGAAGTGCTATAAAAATTCCGGGGAACTGACACACCATCAATGTGTTCACACTGACGAGAGACCGTTCAGGTGCTCTCACTGCGGGACTGGGTTCGGGCGATCATCTGACCTCACTGTACACCAGCGCACACACACCGGGGAGAGGCCGTTCATCTGCTCTGAGTGTGGGAAGGGATTCAGTCAGTCATCCCACCTGCTAATGCACCAGCGAGTTCACACTGGGGAGAGGCCGTTCACATGCTCCGTGTGTGGGAAGGGATTCACTGATTCGTCCAACCTGCTGAAACACCAGTGAGTTCACACTGGGGAGAGGCCGTTCACCTGCTCTGAGTGTGGGAAGGGATTCACTCAGTCATCCCACCTGCTGAAACACCAGCGAGTTCACAAGTGACTGCAGGGGTTGGATTCTGATGTTTCTGCTGCTGTTAATCACATCCCGGACTGAATCGTGTTCATTCTGACAGTTGGGGTTTGTTTCTGCTGATGTTAATAACCCCTGTAACTGGGCTGGAGTTTAATATTTCTGGATATATGTCAAATAAATCAGTTGGCTTTAAACACATTGTTGTGGATTTTTGTCGTTCCCACCTGAGTGTTTAGCATCACCTGGCTGGAGCTCAGAAAGGACAATCTGGGGGGAGGATCGTACGGCGGGAACAGAACTACAGCCTGGACACAGTCCTTCAGGGCCACACTGAGAGGGGCAAACGGCACTTTGGTCTTTCTCGTCTCTCTTCACTGACAGCAATGTCCCCGTGCAGGTTAATCTTGAGGCCTGTAAGGAATGTGTCCCAGCCGCTCTCTCCCATGGGCACGGAACAGAAGGCTCCTTTACAACTGTGTTTAGAGTCAGGAAGAACAACGGTGAATGCTGGAAACGTGCTGTCAAATCAGAGATTGGTGTCAAACTGCGATCTGTTCCTGACTGAAAGTGAAACGGCAGGGCTAAGTTTCCAGTCTAAAAATGACTGGTAATTATTCCACGAAGATTTAATGTGTGTGTGTGAGACAGTCCTGAGTCTACCATTTTAAGGCAGGTGTTAGCTCATTTAAAATAAACCCATTTAAAATAAATTGATTAAAGTCTGCATTAAAATATCAGAGGGAGGCGTTCACAGGAGCCTGTTAACTGCTGGTACAATACAAGGGAGTCAGACTCATTTTCCAAGGTGGGCCTGACCCGATATCCTGGCACTTGGTGAGGGCCACAGTCAGCAAGAGTTATTAAACTAGAAATAGATGAAGATAATCTATATCGGTATTTCCTTCCATTTGGATTTGATTTCCAGCTACTGCTGCTCCCGATCCCTGGCACCTCTGAGCTTGAACCATTGCAGCAACATTTGGAGCAAGTGACTGGGCCGAGGCCTGTCTGGGATATAAACACGAGGACCACTTGTCACCACAGAACTTTGACCCCCAACCTCTGACCCTGGAAGTGAATTCCACAGCCTCACAACTCTGTGTAAAGAATCATCCAATCAGAGAAATTTACAGCACAGAAGGAGGCCGATCGGCCCATCGTGTCCGTGCTGGCCTGACAAAGAGCGATCCGGCCTAATCCCACTTTCCAGCACTTGGTCCGCAGCCTTCAAGTGTATATCCAAGTACTTTATAACTGTGATGAGGTCTCTGCCTCCACCACCCTTTCAGAGCAGGGAGGTTCTGCTTGAATTGTATAAAACACTAGTTAGGCCACAGCTAGAATACTGCGTGCAGTTCTGGTCACCACATTACAGGAAGAATGTGATTGCACTGGAGAGGGTACAGAGGAGATTTACGAGGATGTTGCCTGGACTGGGGAATTTTAGCTACGAGGAAAGATTGGATAGGCTGGGGTTGTTTTCTTTGGAACAGAGGAGGCTGAGGGGAGACCTTATTGAGGTGTATAAAATTATGAGGGGCCCTAGATAGAGTGGATAGGAAGGACCTATTTCCCTTAGCAGAGGGGTCAATAACCAGGGGGCACAGATTTAAAGTAATTGGTAGGAGGCTTAGAGGAGATTTG
The DNA here is from genome assembly GCA_030390025.1 of Squalus acanthias. NCBI lineage: Eukaryota > Metazoa > Chordata > Chondrichthyes > Squaliformes > Squalidae > Squalus > Squalus acanthias. The sequence continues at coordinate 167,851 of JASTWF010000300.1, read as the reverse complement.
AGGGGAAATTTCTTCACCCAGAGGGTGGTGGGGGTCTGGAACTCACTGCCTGAAAGGGTGGTAGAGGCAGAAACTCTCACCACATTTAAAAAGTACTTGGATGTACACTTGAAGAGCCGTAACCTACAGGGCTACGGACCAAGAGCTGGGAAGTGGGATTAGGCCGGAGAGCCGTAACCTACAGGGCTACGGACCAAGAGCTGGGAAGTGGGATTAGGCCGGAGAGCCATAACCCACAGGGCTACGGACCAAGAGCTGGGAAGTGGGACTAGGCCGGATGGCTCTTTGTTGGCCGGTGCGGACACGATGGGCCGAAATGGCCTCCTTCCGTGCCGTGAATGTCTCTGATTCTATGATCAGGAGCAGGAGTCGGCCATACGGCCCCTCGAGCCTGCCCCATCACCTACTGACACACCAGCATGTTCGTAATGGGGAGAATCCGTTCACTGCTCTGTATGTGGAAAGGGATTCAATCGATCAGAGGCTGAGACAGGAGGAATTATTCTGGGGAATAAGGAAATGGCAGAAACGTTAAACAAATATTGTATATCTGTCTTCACAGTAGAAGACACAAAAAGCAGACCAAAAATAGTGGGGAACCAAGGGGCTAATGAGGGGGAGGAACTTAACGTCATTAATATCAGTAGAGAAAAAGTACTAGAGAAACTAATGGGACTAAAAGCCGACAAATCCCCTGGACCTGACGGCCTACATCCTAGGGTTCTAAAAGAGGTGGCTGCAGAGATAGTGGATGCATTGGTTTTGATCTTCCAAAATTCCCCAGATTCTAGAACGGCCCCAGCGGATTGGAAGGTAGCAAATGTAACACCGCTATTCAAGAAAGGAGGGAGAGAGAAAACAGTGAACTACAGACCAGTTAACCTGACATCAGTCGTCGGGAAAATGCTGGAATCCATTGTTAAGGAAGTGGTAACAGGACACTGAGAAAATAATAACATGATTAGGCAGAGTCAACATGGTTTTATAAGGTAAATCGTGTTTGACAAATTTATTAGAGTTTTTTGAGGAAGTAACCAGCAGGATAGATAAAGGGGAACCAGTGGATGTAGTATATTTGGATTTCTAAAAGACATTCGATAAGGTGCCACATAAAAGGTTATTACACAAGATTAGGGCTCATGGGGTTGGGGTAATATAGCAGCATGGATTGAGGATTGGTTAATGGACAGAAATCAGAGAGTAGGGATAAACGGATCTTTTTCAGGTTGGCAGGCTGTAACTAGTGGGATTCCGCAAGGATCAGTGTTGGGGCCTCAGCTATTTACAATCTATATTAATGAGCTAGATGAAGAGACCGAGTGTAATGTCTCCAAGTTTGCTGATGATACAAAGCTAGGTGGGACAGTAAGCTGTGAGGAGAACACAAAGAGTCTGCAAAGGATATAGATAGACTAATTGAGTGGGCAGTAAGGTGGCAGATGGAGTATAATGTAGGGAAATGTGAGGTTATTCACTTTGGTAGGAAGAATAGAAAAACAGATTTTTTTTTAAACTGGTGAGAAACTTTCAAATGTTGGTGTTCAGAGAGATTTGGGTGTCCTTGTGCAAGAAACACAGAAAGCTAGCATGCAGGTACAGCAAGCAATAAGGAAGGCAAATGGCATGTTGACCTTTATTGCAAGGGGTTGGAGTATAAGAGTAAGGAGGTCTTGCTACAATTGTACAGGGCCTTGGTGAGACCACACCTGGAGTACTGTGCACAGTCTTGGTCTCCTTATCTAAGGAAGGATATACTTGCCTTGGAGGCGGTGCAACGAAGGTTGACGAGATTGATTCCTGGGATGAGAGGGCTGTCCTATGATGAGAGATTGTGTAGAATGGGCCGATACTCTCTGGAGTTTAGACGAATGAGAGGTGATCTCATTGAAACATACAAGATTCTGAAGGGGATTGACAGGGTAGATGCTGAGAGGTTCTTTCCCCTGGCTGGATTGTCTAGAACTAGGGGGCATAGTCTCAGGATAAGGGGTCGGCCATTTAAGACTGAGATGAGGAGGAATTTCTTCACTCAGAGGGTTGTGAACCTTTGGAATTCTCTACTCCAGAGAGCTGTGAATGTTCAGTCTTTGAGTATAGTCAAGGCTGAGATAGATAGATTTTTGGACTCTAGGGGAATCAAGGGATATGGAGACCGGGTGGGAAAGTGGAGTTGAGGTCGATGATCAGCCATGATCTTATTGAATGGCGGAGCAGGCTCGAGGGGCCGTATGGCCGACTGCTGCTCTTATTTCCTATGTTCTTATGTTCTTCTCTGCTGGGTTTTGGTAGGAATCGAGGAAAAACCAGCTGGAAATTCCCTGATCTGTGATTTACAAGGACACATTCCCTGGTGCATAAGAAACAGGAGCTGGAGTCGGCCAGTCGGCCCCTCGAGCCTGTTCCGCCATTCAATAAGATCATGGCTGATCTGATCTTGGCCTCAACTCCACTGTCCTGCCCGCTCCCCATAATCCTTGATTCCCCTGTTTTTCAAAAATCTGTCGATCTCCACCTTGAATATATTCAATGACCCAGCCTCCACAGCTCTCTGGGGTAGAGAATTCCACAGATTCACAACCCTCAGAGAGAAGAAATTCCTCCTCATCTCCGTTTTAAATTGGTGACCCCTTATTCTGAAACTATGCCCCCTCGTTCTAGATTCCCCCATGAGGGGAAACATCCTCCCTGCATCGACCCTGTCAAGCCCCCTCAGAATCTTATGTTTGAATAAGATCACCTCATTCTTCTAAACTCCAATGAGTATCGGCCCAACCTGCTCAACTTTCCTCATAAGACAACCCCTTCAACTGAAGAATCAACCTCGTGAAGCTTCTCTGAACTGCCTCCAATGCAAGTGTATCCCTCCTTCAATAAGGAGAGTGAAACTGTCCGCAGTACTCCAGGTGTGGTCTCACTAACGCCCTGTGCAGTGGTTCCCAGCAGTTACTTTTCTTCAGTAATGTTCTCAATCACAATGTTCTGACGAAAGGTCATCGACCTGAAACGTTAACTCGGTTTCTCTCTTCACAGATGCTGCCTGACCTGCTGAGTATCTCCAGCATTTTCTGTTTTTATTTCTCTATCACTAAACGGCCCCCTGCTGTTAATGATGTCATCTCTCATAGTTTCACAATTCTAGGTATAAACATCACACATTATAATCGAATCGAATCTATTACTCACTCTGGTTTAAGCTTATATTGTAACAGACAGAACCTGTTCTTTCCCCTGATCTGATTACAGACTCCAACATGTCGATTCAGTGAATGGAATGTCTTATCAGTGTTGCCATGGCGACCTGTCTGCAGTGAAAGGCCTGTTTGAGTTTCTAACTCAGACTAAACTTCTCTCTCCCACAATACACATTATATCAGACATTTAATTCAATGTATTTTAGCCATGTTATGTTAATATCTTTAAAATCTGCTGGGAGATCAGATACACAAATCTTTAAAAGTTGGAGGACAAGTTTATAAAGTGGTTTAAAAATGTTACCCGAGGTTTTTTATAAATGGGGCGTAGAAAACTAAACCATCGGTTCGGCTGCAGTTAGAACATCTTTTGGGCATCTTCCACTAGGAAGGATGTCGGGGCCACAGAGAGGCTGCAGAATCGATTCACTGAGGTTATACCACGGATGAGAGGCTTTAGTTATCAGAGAATCAGAGAATGAAACAGCAAAAAAAGGTGACCATTCGGCCCATCATGCTTGTGCCAGCTCTTTGGGAGAGCGATCCAATTAGTCCCACTCCCCTGCTCTTTCCTCATATCCCAGTAAATGTTTTCCCTTCAAATATTTATCCAATTCTCTTTAGAAAGTTACTCTTGAATCTGCTTCCACCGCCCTTTCAGGCAGTGCATTTCAGATCATAATAACTCGCTGGGTAAAGAAATGTTTCCTCATGATGACCTGTCTGCAGTGAAGCGCCTGTTTGAGTTTCGAACTGAGGCGAACTTCTCTTTCCCAGGAGGAGAGACGAGAGAAACTGGGGCACTTCTCACTAGAACAAAGCAGGGTAAGAGATGTGAGCGAGGTGTTTAAACTTGTTCAAGGACACCGACCAAAATATCAGAGACACTCCGTGTCCTTCAGGACCTGTGTCCAGGGGAGAAGCTGATTGGTTTATCAGATCATTTTGGGTTAAATGTTGTGCTCATGGAGCTGAGCCCCTAGTGTCAGCATCAAACACTCTCCAGTCGGGTACAGCACGGGTTAGATACAGAGTAAACCCATCAGCTGCTCCCCGACACAGATACCGAGGGACAGGGAGTGTCCGGGACAATGACATTTATCACTCAATAAGGTATAAATTGATCCTGTACCTCTCCCCATTAATCCTGGGCTCCACACGGGGCGAATCCTGCTCCTGTTTCCCTTCCTGTAACAGCACCGAGCTAAACCCAGCCCATAATGAGCAGGGCTCAGGGAGGTTGGTTGCTAGGCACTGCAGTGATGTCATAAAGCAGGGCCATTCAGCCCAGCTGGTCGTCTCCTTGTCCCTTTAAAGGTGGAGAGCGGAGACACCCTGTCTCAAAACACACCCCACCTGTTCATACTGAGAATCCCCGGGCAAGGCCCAAGGCCCAGAGTGTGGACACACCCCGGGGAAAAGAGGAGGAGAGCGGGGACACCCTGTCTCAAAACACACCCCACCTGTTCATACTGAGAATCCCCGGGCAAGGCCCAAGGCCCAGAGTGTGGACACACCCCGGGGAAAAGAGGAGGAGAGCGGGGACACCCTGTCTCAAAACACACCCCACCTGTTCATACTGAGAATCCCCGGGCAAGGCCCAAGGCCCAGAGTGTGGACACACCCCGGGGGAAAAGAGGAGGAGAGCGGAGACACCCTGTCTCAAAACACACCCCACCTGTTCATACTGAGAATCCCCGGGCAAGGCCCAAGGCCCAGAGTGTGGACACACCCCGGGGAAAAGAGGAGGAGAGCGGAGACACCCTGTCTCAAAACACACCCCACCTGTTCATACTGAGAATCCCCGGGCAAGGCCCAAGGCCCAGAGTGTGGACACACCCCGGGGAAAAGAGGAGGAGAGCGGGGACACCCTGTCTCAAAACACACCCCACCTGTTCATACTGAGAATCCCCGGGCAAGGCCCAAGGCCCAGAGTGTGGGCACACCCCGGTGAGAGATGGTGCAGTGTGGGGGGTGAGGGAGGAGTCTGCTCATTCCCGGGGGAAGATCAGACAAAGTGCTTTGAGTGGTGGGTCCAGCAGTGAAACTGAAACCAAACCAAAGGGAACAAATGAAGATCCAATCCAAGGGAACAAGCACCGGGACAATGGGGAGAAACCACAACCGGCCCAAAGTTATTCAGTGAGCGAGCATCGCCTGCTTATTGTGAGAGAGCTCCACACTTCCACCATCCTTTGTGTGGAGAAGAGTTTCCAGCTTCTCTCCTGAAGGGCCTGGCTCGGATTTTAAGGTTCTGTCCCCTGGTCCCAGACTCCCCACCAGTGGAAAGAGTTTCTCTCCATCGACCCTCGCAATTGATCCAAAATCCTCAAAACCTCAATCAAATCAGCCTCAACTTTCTGTAATCCATGGAAGACAAGCTTCATTTCTGTAAACTCTCAATAGTTTAACCCTTGGAGCCCTGGTAACATGCTGGTGAATCTGCACTGCACTCCTTCCAAGGCCAATCTATTCTTTCTAAGGTGCGGGGCCCAGAACTGTACACAGTGCTCCAGATGTGGTCTAACCAGGGCTTTGTACAGCTGGAGCAAAACTTCCTCCCCTCTATATTCTAGACCTCGAGTCATAAGCGTTAACATTTCATGAGCCTTTTAGTTTATATCTATTTTAAAGACTCCCAGGTCAGGTACAGTACGGGGTTAGATTTAGAGTAAAGCTCCCTCTACACTGTCCCCATCAAACACTCCCAGGGCAGGTACAGCACGGGTTAGATACAGAGGAAAGCTCCCTCGACACTATCCCATCAAACACTGCAAGATCAGGTCCATCACGGGTTAGATACAGAGTAAAGCTCCCTCTACACTGTCCCATCAAATACTCCCAGGGTAGGTACAGCACGGGAAAAGTACAGAGTAAAGCTCCCTCTACACTGTCCCATCAAACACTCCCAGGGCAGGTCCAGCACGAGTTAGATAGAGAATAAAGCTCCATCTACACTATCCCATCAAACACTACCAGGGCAGGTACAGCACGGGTTAGATACAGAGTAAAGTTCCCTCTATACTGTCCCATCAAATAATCCCAGTGCAGGTACAGCACGGGTTAGATACAGAGTAAAGCACCCTCTACACTGTCCCATCAAACACTCCCAGGGCAGATGCAGCACAGGTTAGAAACAGCGTAAAGCTCCCTTTACACAATCCCATCAAACACTCCCAGGGCAGGTACCAGCACGGGTTAGATACAGAGTAAAGCTCCCTCTACACTGTCCCATCAAACACTCTCAGGGCAGGTACAGCACGGGTTAGATACAGAGTAAAACTCCCTCTACATTATACCATCTAACATTCCTAGGGAAGGTACAGCACGGGTTCGATACAGAGTAAAGCTCACTCTGCATTGTCCCACCAAACACTCCCAGGGTTGGTACAGCACGGGTTAGATACTGAAGTAAAGTTCCCTCTACACTGTCCCATCAAACACTCCCAGGGCAGGATACAGCACAGGTTAGATACAGAGTAAAGCTCCCTCTACACTGTCCCATCAAACACTCCCAGGGCAGGTACAGCACGGGTTAGATACAGAGTAAAGCTCCCTCTACACTGTCCCATCAAACACTCCAGGGCAGGTACAGCACGGGTTAGATACAGAGTAAAGCTCCCTCTACACTGTCCCATCAAACACTCCCAGGGCAGGTACAGCACGGGTTAGATACAGAGTAAAGCTCCCTCTACACTGTCCCATCAAACACTCCCAGGGCAGATGCAGCACGGGTTAGATACAGAGTAAAGCTCCCTCTACACTATCCCATCAAACACTCCCAGGGCAGGTACAGCACGGGTTCGATACAGAGTAAAGCTCCCTCTGCACTGTCCCATCAAACACTCCCAGGGCAGGTACAGCACGGGTTAAATACAGAGCAAAGCTCCCTCTACACTGTCCCATCAAACACTCCCAGGGCAGGTACAGCACAGGGTTAGATACAGAGTAAAGCTCCCTCTACACTGTCCCATCAAACACTCCCAGGGCAGGTACAGCACGGTTAGATACAGAGTAAAGCTCCTCTACACTGTCCCATCAAACACTCCCAGGGCAGGTACAGCACGGTTTAAATACAGAGTAAAGCTCCCTCTACATTGTCCCATCAAACACTCCCAGGGCATGTACAGCACGGGTTACATACAAAGTAAAGCTCCCTCTGCAGTGTCCCATCAAACACTCCCAGGGCAGGTACAGCACGGGTTAGATACAGAGTAAAGCTCCCTCTACACTGTCCCATCAAACACTCCCAGGGCAGGTACAGCACGGGTTAGATACAGAGTAAAGCTCCCTCTGCACTGTCCCATCAAACACTCCCAGGGCAGGTACAGCACGGGTTAGATACAGAGTAAAGCTCCTCTACACTGTCCCATCAAACACTCCCAGGGCAGGTACAGCACGGGTTAGATACAGAGTAAAGCTCCCTCTACATTGTCCCATCAAACACTCCTAGGGCAGGTACAGCACGGGTTAGATACAGAGTAAAGCTCCCTCTACACTGTCCCATCAAACACTCCCAGGGCAGGTACAGCACAGGTTTGATACAGAGTAAAGCTCCCTCTGCACTGTCCCATCAAACACTCCCAGGGCAGGTACAGCACGGTTAGATACAGAGTAAAGCTCCCTCTACACTGTCCCATCAAACACTCCCAGGGCAGGTACAGCACGGGTTAAATACAGAGTAAAGCTCCTCTACACTGTCCCATCAAACACTCCCAGGGCAGGTACAGCACGGGTTAGATACAGAGTAAAGCTCCCTCTACACTGTCCCATCAAACACTCCCAGGGCAGGTACAGCACGGGTTAGATACAGAGTAAAGCTCCCTCTACACTGTCCCATCAAACACTCCAGGGCAGGTACAGCACGGTTAGATACAGAGTAAAGCTCCCTCTACACTGTCCCATCAAACACTCCCAGGGCAGGTACAGCACGGGTTAAATACAGAGCAAAGCTCCCTCCACACTGTCCCATCAAGCACTTCCAGGGCAGCTACAGCACGGGTTAAATACACAGCAAAGCTCCCTCGACACTGTCCCATCAAACACTCCCAGGGCAGGTACAGCACTGGTCAGATACAGAGTAAAGCTCACTGGACACTGTCCCATCAAACACTCCCAGGGCAGATACAGCACTGGTCAGATACAGAGTAAAGCTCCCTCTACACTGTCCCATCAAACACTCCCAAGGCACGTACAGCACAGGTTAGATACAGAGTAAAGCTGCCTCTACACTATCCCATCAAAAACTCCCAGGGCAGGTACAGCACAGTATAGATACAGAGTAAAGCTCCCTCTACATTGTCCCATCAAACACTCCTGGGGCAGGTACAGCACAGGTAAGATACAGAGTAAAGCTCCCTCCACACTGTCCCATCAAACACTCCCAGGGCAGGTACAGCACAGGTTGCAGAGTAAAGCTCCCTCTACACTGTTGTTATTTCTCTCTACATTATCCCATCTAACATTCCTAGGCCAGGTACAGCAGGGGTTAAATACACAGTAAAGCTCCCTCTGCACTGTCCCATCAAACACTCCAAGGTCAGGTGCAGCATGGGTTAGATACAGAGTAAAGCTCCCTCTTTCCTGTCCCATCAAACACTTCCAGGGCAGGTATAGCACGGGTTACATACAGAGTAAAGCTCCCTCTACACTGTCCCATCAAACACTCCCAGGGCAGGTACAGCACGGGTTAGATACAGAGTAAAGCTCCCTCTACACTGTCCAATCAAACTCTCCCAGGGCAGGTACAGCACGGGTTAGATACAGAGTAAAGCTCCCTCTCCTCTAACCCATCAAACACTCCCAGGGCAGCTACAGCACGGGTTACATACAGAGTAAAGCTCCCTCTACACTGTCCCATCAAACACTCCCAGGACAGGTACAGCACGGGTTAGATACAGAGTAAAGCTCCCTCTACACTGTCCCATCAAACACTTCCAGGGCAGGTACAGCACGGGTAAATACAGAGCAAAGCTGCCTCTACACTGTCTCATCAAACACTCCCAGGGCATGTACAGCACGGGTTACAAACAGAGTAAAGCCCCCTCTGCAGTGTCCCATCAAACACACCCAGGGGAGGCACAGCACAGGTTACATACAGAGTAAAGCTCCCTCTGCACTGTCCCATCAAACACTCCCAGGGCAGGTACAGCACGGGTAAAATACAGAGTAAAGCTCCCTTTACACTATCCCATCAAACACTCCCAGGGCAGGTACAGCACGGGTGAGATACAGAGTAAAGATTCCTCTGCACTGTCTCATCAAACACTCCCAGGGCAGGTACAGCACGGGTTAGATACATCGTAAAACTTGCTCTATACTGTCCCATCAAACACTCCCAGTTCAGGTACAGCACAGGTTACAGACAGAGTAAAGCTCTCTTCACACTATCCCATCAAACACTCCCAGGGCAGGTACAGCATGGGTTAGATACACAGTAAAGCTCCCTCTACACTGTCCCATCAAACACTCCCAGGACAGGTACAGCACGGGTTAGATACAGAGTAAAACTCGCTCTATACTGTCCCATCAAACACTCCCAGTGCAGGTACAGCGCGGGTTAGATACAGATTAAAACTCCCTCTACATTATGCCATCTAACATTCCTAGGGCAGGTACAGCACGGGTTCGATACAGAGTAAAGCTCCCTCTACACTATCCCATCAAACACTTCCAGGGCAGGTACAGCACGGGTTAAATACAGAGTAAAGCTCCCTTTACACTGTCCCATCAAACACTCCCAGGGCAGGTACAGCACGGGTTAGATACAGAGTAAAGTTCCCTCTACACTGTCCCATCAAACACTCCCAGGGCAGGTACAGCACGGGTTAGATACAGAGTAAAACTCGCTCTGTACTGTCCCATCAAACACTCCCAGGGCAGGAACAGCACGGGTTAGATACAGAGTAAAGCTCCCTCTACACTGTCCCATCAAACACTCCCAGGGCAGGTACAGCACGGGTTAGATACAGAGTAAAGCTCCCTCTACACTGTCCCATCAAACACTCCCAGGGCAGTACAGCACGGGTTAGATACAGAGTAAAGCTCCCTCTACACTGTCCCATCAAACACTCCCAGGGCAGGTACAGCACGGGTAAATACAGAGTAAAGCTCCCTCTACACTGTCCCATCAAACACTCCCAGGGCAGGTACAGCACGGGTTAGATACAGAGTAAAGCTCCCTCTACACTGTCCCATCAAACACTCCCAGGGCAGGTACAGCACGGGTTAGATACAGAGTAAAAGCTCCCTCTACACTGTCCCATCAAACACTCCCAGGGCAGGTACAGCACGGGTTAGATACAGAGTAAAGCTCCCTCTACACTGTCCCATCAAACACTCCCAGGGCAGGTACAGCACGGGTTAGATACAGAGTAAAGCTCCCTCTACACTGTCCCATCAAACACTCCCAGGGCAGGTACAGCACGGTTAGATACAGAGTAAAGCTCCCTCTACACTGTCCCATCAAACACTCCCAGGGCAGGTACAGCACGGGTCAGATACAGAGTAAAGCTCCCTCTACACTGTCCATCAAACACTCCCAGGGCAGGTACAGCACGGGTTAGATACAGAGTAAAGCTCCCTCTACACTGTCCCATCAAACACTCCCAGGGCAGGTACAGCACGGGTTAGATACAGAGTAAAGCTCCCTCTACACTGTCCCATCAAACACTCCCAGGGCAGGTACAGCACAGGGTTCGATACAGAGTAAAGCTCCCTCTACACTGTCCCATCAAACACTCCCAGGGCAGGTACAGCACGGTTAGATACAGAGTAAAGCTCGCTCTATACTGTCCCATCAAACACTCCCAGGGCAGGAACAGCACGGGTTAGATACAGAGTAAAGCTCCCTCTACACTGTCCCATCAAACAGTCCCAGGGCAGGTACAGCACGGGTTAAATACACAGCAAAGCTCCCTCTACACTGTCCCATCAAACACTCCCAGGGCAGGTACAGCACTGGTCAGATACAGAGTAAAGCTCCCTCGACACTGTCCCATCAAACACTCCCAGTGCAGGTACAGCACTGGTCAGATACAGAGTAAAGCTCCCTCGACACTGTCCCATCCAACACTACCAGGGCAGATACAGCACTGGTCAGATACAGAGTAAAGCTCCCTCTACACTGTCCCATCAAACACTCCCAAGGCAGGTACAGCACAGGTTAGATACAGAATAAAGCTCCCTCTACACTGTCCCATCAAACACTCCCAGGGTCGTTACAGAACAGTGTTAGATACAGATTAAGGCTCGCTCTATACTGGCCCATCAAACACTCCCAGGGCAGGTACAGCACGGGTTAGATACAGAGTTAAGCTCCCTCTACACTATCCCATCAAAAACTCACAGGGCAGGTACAGCACAGTATAGATACAGAGTAAAGCTCCCTCTGCATTGTCCCATCAAACACTCCTGGGGCAGGTACAGCACAGGTTAGATACAGAGTAAAGCTCCCCAAACACTATCCCATCAAACACTCACAGGGCAGGTGCAGCACGGGTTAGATACAGAGTAAAGCTCCCTCTGCACTGACCCATCAAACTCACCCAGGGCAGGTACAGCACGGGTTGCAAACAGAGTAAAGCTCCCTCTACACTGTTGTTATTTCTCTCTACATTATCCCATGTAACATTCCCAGGGCAGGTACAGCATGTGTTAAATACACAGTAAAGCTCCCTCTGCACTGTCCCATCAAACACTCCCAGGTCAGGTACAGCACAGGTTACAGACAGAGTAAAGCTCTCTTCACACTATCCCATCAAACACTCCCAGGGCAGGTACAGCATGGGTTAGATACACAGTAAAGCTCCCTCTACACTGTCCCATCAAACACTCCCAGGACAGGTACAGGACGGGTTAGATACAGAGGAAAGCTCCCTCTACACTGTCCCATCAAACACTCCCAGGACAGGTACAGCACGGGTTAAATACAGAGCAAAGCTCCCTCTACACTGACCCATCAAACACTCCCAGGGCAGGTACAGCATGGGTTAGATTTAGAGTAAAGCTCCCTCTACACTGTCCCATCAAACACTCCCAGGGCAGGTACAGCACGGGTTAGATACATAGTAAAACTCGCTCTATACTGTCCCATCAAACACTCCGAGGGCAGGTACAGCACAGGTTCGATACAGATTAAAGCTCCCTCTACACTGTCCCATCAAACACTCCCAGGGCAGGTACAGCACGCTTTAGATACATAGTAAAACTCGCTCTATACTGTCCCATCAAACACTCCCAGGGCAGGAACAGCACGGGTTAGATACAGAGTAAAGCTCCCTCGACACTGTCCCATCAAACACTCCCAGGGCAGGTACAGCACTGGTCAGGTACAGAGTAAAGCTCCCTCTGCACTGTCCCATCAAACACTCCCAAGGCAGGTACAGCACAGGTTAGATACAGAGTAAAGCTCCTTCTACACTGTCCCATCAAACACTCCTGGGGCAGGTACAGCACAGGTTAGATACATCGTAAAACTTGCTCTATACTGTCCCATCAAACACTCCCAGTTCAGGTACAGCACAGGTTACAGACAGAGTAAAGCTCTCTTCACACTATCCCATCAAACACTCCCAGGGCAGGTACAGCATGGGTTAGATACACAGTAAAAGCTCCCTCTACACTGTCCCATCAAACACTCCCAGGACAGGTACAGCACGGGTTAGATACAGAGTAAAACTCGCTCTATACTGTCCCATCAAACACTCCCAGTGCAGGTACAGCGCGGGTTAGATACAGATTAAAACTCCCTCTACATTATGCCATCTAACATTCCTAGGGCAGGTACAGCACGGGTTCGATACAGAGTAAAGCTCCCTCTACACTATCCCATCAAACACTTCCAGGGCAGGTACAGCACGGGTTAAATACAGAGTAAAGCTCCCTTTACACTGTCCCATCAAACACTCCCAGGGCAGGAACAGCACGGGTTAGATACGGAGTAAAGCTCCTTCTACCCTATCCCATCAAACACTCCCACGGCAGGTACAGCACGGGTTAGATGCAGAGTTAAGCTCCTTCTACACTATCCCATCAAACACTCCCAGGGCAGGTACAGCACGGGTTAGATACAGAGTAAAGTTCCCTGTACACTGTCCCATCAAACACTCCCAGGGCAGGTACAGCACGGGTTAGATACAGAGTAAAGCTCGCTCTATACTATCCCATCAAACACTCCCAGGGCAGGTACAGCACGGGTTAGATACAGAGTAAAGCTCCCTCTACACTGTCCCATCAAACACTCCTGGGGCAGGTACAGCATGCGTTACATTTAGAGTAAAGCTCCCCCTACACTGTCCCATCAAACACTCCCAGGGCAGGTACAGCACGGGTTAGATAGAGAGTAAAGCTCCCTCTACACTGTCCCATCAAATACTCCTAGGGCAGGTACAGCATGGGTTAGATACAGAGTAAAGCTCCCTCAACATTGTCCCACCAAACACTCCCAGGGAAGGTACAGTACGGAGTTAGATACACAGTAATGCTCCCTCTACACTATCCCATCAAACACTACCAGGGCAGGTACAGCACGGGTTAGATACAGAGTAAAGCTCGCTCTACACTGTCCCATCAAACACTCCAGGGCAGGTACAGCACGGGTTAGATACAGAGTAAAGCTCCCTCTACACTGTCCCATCAAACACTCCCAGGGCAGGTACAGCACGGGTTAGATACAGAGTAAAGCTCCCTCTACACTGTCCCATCAAACACTCCCAGGGCAGGTACAGCACGGGTTAGATACAGAGTAAAGCTCCTCTACACTGTCCCATCAAACACTCCCAGGGCAGGTACAGCACGGGTTAGATACAGAGTAAAGCTCCCTCTACACTGTCCCATCAAACACTCCCAGGGCAGGTACAGCACGGGTTAGATACAGAGTAAAGCTCCCTCTACACTGTCCCATCAAACACTCCAGGGCAGGTACAGCACGGGTTAGATACAGAGTAAAGCTCCCTCTACACTGTCCCATCAAACACTCCCAGGGCAGGTACAGCACGGGTTAGATACAGAGTAAAGCTCCCTCTACACTGTCCCATCAAACACTCCCAGGGCAGGTACAGCACGGGTTAGATACAGAGTAAAGCTCCCTCTACACTGTCCCATCAAACACTCCCAGGGCAGGTACAGCACGGGTTAGATACAGAGTAAAGCTCCCTCTACACTGTCCCATCAAACACTCCAGGGCAGGTACAGCACGGGTTAGATACAGAGTAAAGCTCCCTCTACACTGTCCCATCAAACACTCCCAGGGCAGGTACAGCACGGGTTAGATACAGAGTAAAGCTCCCTCTACACTGTCCCATCAAACACTCCCAGGGCAGGTACAGCACGGGTTAGATACAGAGTAAAGCTCCTCTACACTGTCCCATCAAACACTCCCAGGGCAGGTACAGCACGGGTTAGATACAGAGTAAAGCTCCCTCTACACTGTCCCATCAAACACTCCCAGGGCAGGTACAGCACGGGTTAGATACAGAGTAAAGCTCCCTCTACACTGTCCCATCAAACACTCCCAGGGCAGGTACAGCACGGGTTAGATACAGAGTAAAGCTCCCTCTACACTGTCCCATCAAACACTCCCAGGGCAGGTACAGCACGGGTTAGATACAGAGTAAAGCTCCCTCTACACTGTCCCATCAAACACTCCCAGGGCAGGTACAGCACGGGTTAGATACAGAGTAAAGCTCCCTCTACACTGTCCCATCAAACACTCCCAGGGCAGGTACAGCACGGGTTAGATACAGAGTAAAGCTCCCTCTACACTGTCCCATCAAACACTCCCAGGGCAGGTACAGCACGGGTTAGATACAGAGTAAAGCTCCCTCTACACTGTCCCATCAAACACTCCCAGGGCAGGTACAGCACGGGTTAGATACAGAGTAAAGCTCCCTCTACACTGTCCCATCAAACACTCCCAGGGCAGGTACAGCACGGGTTAGATACAGAGTAAAGCTCCCTCTACACTGTCCCATCAAACACTCCCAGGGCAGGTACAGCACGGGTTAGATACAGAGTAAAGCTCCCTCTACACTGTCCCATCAAACACTCCCAGGGCAGGTACAGCACGGGTTAGATACAGAGTAAAGCTCCTCTACACTGTCCCATCAAACACTCCCAGGGCAGGTACAGCACGGGTTAGATACAGAGTAAAGCTCCCTCTACACTGTCCCATCAAACACTCCCAGGGCAGGTACAGCACGGGTTAGATACAGAGTAAAGCTCCCTCTACACTGTCCCATCAAACACTCCCAGGGCAGGTACAGCACGGGTTAGATACAGAGTAAAGCTCCCTCTACACTGTCCCATCAAACACTCCCAGGGCAGGTACAGCACGGGTTAGATACAGAGTAAAGCTCCCTCTACACTGTCCCATCAAACACTCCCAGGGCAGGTACAGCACGGGTTAGATACAGAGTAAAGCTCCCTCTACACTGTCCCATCAAACACTCCCAGGGCAGGTACAGCACGGGTTAGATACAGAGTAAAGCTCCCTCTACACTGTCCCATCAAACACTCCCAGGGCAGGTACAGCACGGGTTAGATACAGAGTAAAGCTCCCTCTACACTGTCCCATCAAACACTCCCAGGGCAGGTACAGCACGGGTTAGATACAGAGTAAAGCTCCCTCTACACTGTCCCATCAAACACTCCCAGGGCAGGTACAGCACGGGTTAGATACAGAGTAAAGCTCCCTCTACACTGTCCCATCAAACACTCCCAGGGCAGGTACAGCACGGGTTAGATACAGAGTAAAGCTCCCTCTACACTGTCCCATCAAACACTCCCAGGGCAGGTACAGCACGGGTTAGATACAGAGTAAAGCTCCTCTACACTGTCCCATCAAACACTCCCAGGGCAGGTACAGCACGGGTTAGATACAGAGTAAAGCTCCCTCTACACTGTCCCATCAAACACTCCCAGGGCAGGTACAGCACGGTTAGATACAGAGTAAAGCTCCCTCTACACTATCCCATCAAACACTCCCAGGGCAGGTACAGCACGGGTTAGATACAGAGTAAAGCTCCCTCTACACTGTCCCATCAAACACTCCCAGGGCAGGTACAGCACGGGTTAGATACAGAGTAAAGCTCCCTCTACACTGTCCCATCAAACACTCCCAGGGCAGGTACAGCACGGGTTAGATACAGAGTAAAGCTCCCTCTACACTGTCCCATCAAACACTCCAGGGCAGGTACAGCACGGGTTAAATACAGAGTAAAGCTCCCTCTGCACTGTCCCATCAAACACTCCCAGGGAGGTACAGCACGGGTTAGATACAGAGTAAAGCTCCCTCTACACTGTCCCATCAAACACTCCAGGGCAGGTACAGCACGGGTTAGATACAGAGTAAAGCTCCTCTACACTGTCCCATCAAACACTCCCAGGGCAGGTACAGCACGGGTTAGATACAGAGAAAAGCTCCCTCTACACTGTCCCATCAAACACTCCCAGGGCAGGTACAGCACGGGTTAGATACAGAGTAAAGCTCCCTCTACACTGTCCCATCAAACACTCCCAGGGCAGGTACAGCACGGGTTAGATACAGAGTAAAGCTCCCTCTACACTGTCCCATCAAACACTCCCAGGGCAGGTACAGCACGGTTAGATACAGAGTAAAGCTCCCTCTACACTGTCCCATCAAACACTCCCAGGGCAGGTACAGCACGGGTTAGATACAGAGTAAAGCTCCCTCTACACTGTCCCATCAAACACTCCCAGGGCAGGTACAGCACGGGTTAGATACAGAGTAAAGCTCCCTCTACACTGTCCCATCAAACACTCCCAGGGCAGGTACAGCACTGGTTAGATACAGAGTAAAGCTCCCTCTACACTGTCCCATCAAACACTCCCAGGGCAGGTACAGCACGGGTTAGATACAGAGTAAAGCTCCCTCTACACTGTCCCATCAAACACTCCAGGGCAGGTACAGCACGGGTTAGATACAGAGTAAAGCTCCCTCTAGCACTGTCCCATCAAACACTCCAGGGCAGGTACAGCACGGGTTAGATACAGAGTAAAGCTCCCTCTACACTGTCCCATCAAACACTCCCAGGGCAGGTACAGCACGGGTTAGATACAGAGTAAAGCTCCCTCTACACTGTCCCATCAAACACTCCCAGGGCAGGTACAGCACGGGTTAGATACAGAGTAAAGCTCCCTCTCACTGTCCCATCAAACACTCCCAGGGCAGGTCAGCACGGGTTAGATACAGAGTAAAGCTCCCTCGAGCACTGTCCCATCAAACACTCCCAGGGCAGGTACAGCACGGGTTAGATACAGAGTAAAGCTCCCTCTACACTGTCCCATCAAACACTCCCAGGGCAGGTACAGCACGGGTTAGATACAGAGTAAAGCTCCTCTATACTGTCCCATCAAACACTCCAGAGCAGGTACAGCACAGGTTAGATACAGAGTAAACTCCCTCTACATACTGTCCATCAAACACTCCAGGGCAGGTACAGCACGGGTTAGATACAGAGTAAAGCTCCCTCTACACTGTCCCATCAAACACTCCCAGGGCAGGTACAGCACGGGTTAGATACAGAGTAAAGCTCCCTCTACACTGTCCCATCAAACACTCCCAGGGCAGGTACAGCACGGGTTAGATACAGAGTAAAGCTCCCTCTACACTGTCCCATCAAACACTCCCAGGGCAGGTACAGCACGGGTTAGATACAGAGTAAAAGCTCCTCTGTACTGTCCCATCAAACACTCCCAGGGCAGGTACAGCACGGGTTAGATACAGAGTAAAGCTCCCTCTACACTGTCCCATCAAACACTCCCAGGGCAGGTACAGCACGGGTTAGATACAGAGTAAAGCTCCCTCTACACTGTCCCATCAAACACTCCCAGGGCAGGTACAGCACAGGTTAGATACAGAGTAAAGCTCCCTCGACACTGTCCCATCAAACACTCCCAGGGCAGGTACAGCACGGGTTAGATACAGAGTAAAGCTCCCTCGACACTGTCCCATCCAACACTCCCAAGGCAGGTACAGCACAGGTTAGATACAGAATAAAGCTCCCTCTACACTGTCCCATCAAACACTCCCAGGGTCGTTACAGAACAGTGTTAGATACAGATTAAGGCTCGCTCTATACTGGCCCATCAAACACACCCAGGGCAGGTACAGCACGGTTG